>OX578141.1:143232357-143832357 GCA_951213105.1 Amaurobius ferox | reverse complement strand
GAATAAATGGTTTGATCTGTTGGAATTTGCATTATACAAGTGTAAAAGTTAAGCATAAAAATTGATGACTGGGTCTAAAATCTCAGTCGTTAAAATGAAATTAATAGGTGCAAAATATGATTAGTGACTGCTAATTTCGAACACTGGTTAAAATAATATTTTATATATAAAATTTTTCTTCAAAATGTGTATAAAAGTACACTTAAGATATTAAGTAATGATGTAATATATATAACTGAAATATGTATTAACAGCTGACAACTTAAATCTAAGGTTTTTTTTTTTTATCAATAAGTAGTGCATTCTATTTATATCTATTACTTATGCTCTAAAGGAAATTTGGATAAGGTTTAGCACATTCATGCTACTAGTTTGCATTTAAAAGTCAACAATAAAAGAATTTCACCTTCGAGGGTGTAATTTGCGATATTATATATTTTAAAATTAATATAAAGTCACCATTGTCATTCAGTGGGTTTCAAGAAACTCATTGTTAAAAATGAATGAATTTAAAAATCAATTATTTAATTAGTTGGAATTCAGGATACTTGTATAGTTTACTGAACCAAATATTTGTTGTCAAATGAAAAACCGACCAGGCAATTATGAGTATGACATTTCAGTATGTCATGTCATACATTATATGACGTTTCATGGTTCAAGATGGCTACTTTCCTCAAGGTTTGAAATGTAAATAAAAGTTTTTAAATTTAAGTTATTGGAAGTAAATAAAAGAGATTCAAATTTAAATATTTAAAAGTAAATAAAAACATTTTGAAATTTAAAATGTTGAAAATAAAGAGAAGTTTCAAAATTTAAATTATGGAAAAGTAGTTCAAATTGTCAAATAAACAAAAACAATTTGAGCAGATAAACAACCCAAACAATTTGATTTAAAACTCAGATTAGTGAAAGTAAACAAAGGTTTTCAAATGTTACATAGTAAATAAAAAAATTATGAATGGCCTACAGTATGTAATATAATAGTTTGAATGTGAAAAGCTTCCTCATGGTAGCACTACTTTTCTTAAATTTTGTGCAAGGTGTTTATTTTTAAAGTTTATACAGAAATGTGATGTTTTTAGAAAACCTTGATTTCTCACAAAGTTAATGATAGAATCAAAATTTTCTGTCTAATGGTTAATTATGTTATGCTTTTGTAATCCCATACAGTGTTTAGTATTTTTTTATATTAAAATCAGGTTTAGAAATCAGCAGGAAGTCAGGTGTCAAATGGCACCTGACCAATTTTCCTCAGTTGCAAAATTTTTACTTTGGTGAAAATATTGAAATTATTTATTTCGCTTATGTTATGTGGCTCACAAAATAAATAACTTTTTATTATTGGACCTGCCTTTGACTCCCTGCATGGGCACATTCAATCCACAACATGCATTCATAAATTGTTAGAAGGAAGAATAAAAGGTTGACTTATTGGAATTTGCATTATACAAGTGAAAAAGTTAAGCATGAAAATGACTGGGTCTAAAATCTCAGTCGTTAAAATGAAATTTGTGGTGCAAAATATGATTAGTGACTGCTAATTTCAAACACTGGTTAAAATAATATTTTATATACAAAAATTTTCTTCAAAATATGTCGAAAGCCCAGACTGCCCGACTCATCCTAGAACATGAGTAGCCGTTTGGATGGCCCGTCTTCAAAATGTGTACACTTAATATATTAAGTAATGATGTAATATATATAATTGAAATATGTATTAACAGCTGACAACTTAAATTTAAAGTTTTTTTAATCTATAAGTAGTGCATTCTACTTGTATTTATTATGCTTTAAAGGAAATTCGGTCAAGGTTTAGCGCATTTATGCTACTGGTTTGCATTCAAAGGTCAAGAATGGAAGAATTTTGTTTTTGAGGGTGTAATATGTTGTTGTTGAGACCCAGACCGTCCGACCTACCAGAAAGGTGTAAGGTAACCATTTGGACGGCTGGGGAGGGTGTAATATGTGACATTATATATTTTAAAAATGAAATAAAGTCACCATTGTCATTCAGTGGGTTTCAAGAAACTCATTCTTAAAAATGAAGGAATTTTGAAATCAGTTATTAATTAGCTGGAATTCAGAGTACTTGTGTAGTTTACTGACCCAAATATTTGTCGTCAAATGTAAAAATGACCAGCCAATTATGATTACATTATGTCACTTTCAGTGTGTCACACTACATGAAGTTTCATGGTTCAAGATGGCTACTTTCTTCAAGATTTGAAATGTAAATTAAAGATTTGAAATGTAAATTATTGAAAGTAAATAGAAGGGTTTCAAATTTAAATATTTAAAAGTAAACAAAAGCATTTTGAAATTTAAACTGTTGAAAATAAAGAGAAGTTTCAAAATTCAAATTATGGAAAAGTAGTTCAAATTGTCAAATAAGCAAAAACAATTTGAGCAAACACACAACCCAAACAATTTGAGTTAAAAACTCATATTGTGTAAATAAACAAAGGTTTTTCAAATGTTAAATAGTAAATAAAAAAATTATGTATGGACTAAAGCATGTAATATAATAATTTGAATGTGAAGAGCTTCATTATAGTACTACTTATCTTAAATTTTGTGCAAGGTGGTTATTTTTTAAGTTTATATTAAAATTTGATGTTTTTAGAAAACCTTAATTTTTCACAAAGTTAATGATAGGATCAAAATGTTCAGTCCAATGATTAATTATATTATGTTTTTGTAATCTCATACAATGTATAGCATTCTATTGTGTTTAGTATTCTATTATATTAAAATCAGGGTTAGAAATCATCAGGAAGTTGGGTGTCAAGTGACACCTAACCATTTTTCCACAGTTGAAAAATATTCCACTTGGGTGAAAATATTGAAATTATTTATTTTGGTTATGTTATGTGGCTCACAAAATAAATCACTTTTTATTAGTGTGCTTTTAAGTCCGTGAATGGGCACATTCAATCCATAACATGTGATCATAAATTTTTAGAAGGAAGAATACATGGTTGATCTATTGGAATTTGCATTATACAAGTGGAAAAGTTTATAAATATTGATGACTGTGTCTAACTTCTCAGTCGTTAAAATGAAATTTATAGGTGCAAAATATGACTAGTGAATGCTAATTTCGAACGCTGGTTAAAATAATATTTTATATATAAAAATTTCCTTCAAAATGTGTATACAAGTGCACTTAAGATATTAAGTAATGATGTAATATATATAATTGAAATATGTATTAACAGCTGACAACTTAAATCTAAGGTTTTTTTTTATCTATAAGTAATGCTTTCTACTTGTATCTAGTACTTATGCTTTAAAGGAAATTTGGACGAAGTTTAGCGCATTCATGCTACTGGTTTGCATTCAAAAGTCAACAATAAAAGAATTTCATTTTCGAAGGTGTAATGTGCGATATTATATATTTTTAAATTAATATAAAGTCACCATTGTCATTCAGTGGGTTTCAAGAAACTCTTTGTTAAAAATGAATGAATTTAAAAATCAATTATTAATTAGTTGGAATTCAGGGTACTTGTGTAGTTTACTGAACCAAATATTTGTTGTCAAATGAAAAACTGACCAGGCAATTATGAGTGTGACATTTCACTATGTCATGTCATACATTGTATGAAATTTCATGGCTCAAGATGGTTACTTTCTTCAAGGTTTGAAATGTAAATAAAAGTTTTTAAATTTAAATTATTGAAAGTAAATAGAGGAGATTCAAATTTAAATATTTAAAAGTAAACAAAAACATTTTGAAATTTAAAATGTTGAAAATAAAGAGAAGTTTCAAAATTCAAATTATGGGAAAGTAGTTCAAATTGTCAAATAAACAAAAACAATTTAAGCAAACACTTAACCCAAAGAATTTGAGTTAAAAACTCAAATTAGTGAAAGTACACAAAGGTTTTTCAAATGTTAAATAGTAAAAAAAAAATTCATAAATGGACTAAGGGATGTAATATAATAGTTTGTATGTGAAAAGCTTCCTCATGGTAGTACTACTTATCTTAAATTTTGTGCAAGGTGGTTATTTTTAAAGTTTATATTAAAATTTGATCTTTTTAGAAAACCTAATTTCTCACAAAGTTAATGATAGAATCAAAATTTCTGTCTGATTATTAATTATATTATGCTTTTGTAATCCCATTCAGTGTTTAGTATTCTGTTATATTAAAATCAGCGTTAGAAATCAGCAGGAAGTCAGGTGTCAAATGGCACCGAACCATTTTTCCACAGTTGAAAAATATTCTACTTGGGTGAAAATATTGAAATTAGTTATTTTGGTTATATTGTGTGACTCACAAAATAAACCACCTTTTATTAGTGCAACTTCCTTTGACTCCCAGCATGGACACATTCAATCCATAACATGTGTTCATAAATTGTTAGAAGGAAGAATAAATGGTTGATCTATTGGGATTTGCATTATACAAGAGGAAAGGTTTAAAAAATTGATGACTGAGTGGGTCTAAAATCTCAGTCGTTAAAATGAAATTTATACTTGCAAAATATGACTAATGACTGCTAATTTCGAATGCTGGTTAAATAATATTTTATATATAAAAATTTTCTTCAAAATGTCTATAAAAGTCCACTTAAAATATTAAGTAATGTTGTAATATATATATAATTGAAATATGTATTAACAGCTGACAACTTAAATCTAAGGATTTTTTTTTCTTTTCTATAAGTAGCGCTTTCTACTTGTATCTATTACTTATGCTTTAAAGGAAATTTAAACAAGGTTTAGCACATTCATGCTACTGGTTTGCATTCAAAAGTCAACAATAAAAGAATTTCATTTACCAGGGTGTAATGTGCGATATTATATATTTTAAAAATGACATAAAGTCAGCATTGTCATTCAGTTGGTTTCAAGAAATTAATTGTTAAAAATGAATGAATTTTGAAATCAATTATTAATTAGCTGGAATATAGGGTACTTGTGTAGTTTACTGACCGACATATTTGTCGTCAAATGAAAAAAATGACCAGCCCATTATGATTGTGACACTTTCAGTATGTCATGCCATACACTACATGAAGTTTTATGGTTCAAGATAACTACTTTCTTCAAGATTTGAAATGTAAATAAAAGTTTTTAAATTTAAATTATTGAAAGTAAGTAGAAGGTTTCACATTTAAATATTTAAAAGTAAACAAAAACATTTTGAAATTTAAACTACTCAAAATAAAAAGTTTCAAAATTTAAATTATGGAAAAATAGTTCAAATTGTCAAGTAAACAAAAACAATTTGAGCAAACAAACAACCCAAACAATTTGAGTTAAGAACTCACAGTAGTGAAATTAAACAAAGGTTTTTCAAATGTTAAATAGTAAATAAAAAAATTAAAATTTAAAATCTTCTAAATAAATGTTTTTAAAATTTAAATTATCAAAAAGGAAATAAAGTTTTCCTTTCAAGTTAATATATCAATAAATAAACACTCTTATTTTTTTAAATTCAAAGCAATGAAAAGTAAATAAAGGATTGTTTGAATTTAAATTACTGAAAAACAAACAGAAGTCTTTGAAACAAAAGATATTTTAAAATTTGCACACAGTGTTTTTAAAATGTTTGTTCTGCAGTTATGGATTTAAACTTATTCATTCAGTTTTCAAGAGGTGTATTTGCCCTCAGTGTGACTGTTCCCCACCTGTTAAGTAGATGTAATATGCCCTAAATAAGTCTCAGAACACATCTTAACCTGCTGCATGGTCTAGTAATATGTCTTAGGCCCTGAGCTGAACATAATATGTGTTCTTCCCAGAAAGTTGTTTTAGCCGGGTGATCTGAAAAAGTTGCCAGGTGAGACAAACTAGCTAACAAAAAATAAACAAATAAAAATAAAATAAAACATCTGGAGGTACACCTGAATATATTGAAATTTATTTATCTTCATGAAATTGTTTTGAATTATGTCTGAACATGAATTAGTGTGTAATTTGTTTTGTTCATCGTTCATTAAAGTTCCTTTTTTAAGTCTTTTGCATGATATATTCACCCAAATAACATCCTTGCTTGTAAATAGCCATTGTCTAAAATAGTATTTTATACACAGAACACGTTTTTTGAAGGACGTCCTTTCATTATATTTTATACACTTAACATGTTTTTTTTTTTTTTTTTTTTTTTTTTTTTTTTTTTTTCCCCGATGTGGTGGCCGAGCGGTCAAAGAGGCAGGCGTTTCCTCGTAATGGCTCGGCTTCCAGATTGCGGGTTCGAGTCCCGCCTGCGGGCATGAATGCTGTAATGTCTTATTTGGGACAGAAGTCAGACTTCTACCTTCGGGTGCCCCGGGTCATTAGACTAAACAGAAGCAGTGCACTCATTCTTCCTTAATTGTAATGTTAGGGACACGACAACAACAACATGTTTTTTTAAACATATCCTTCCATTATATTTTATACACTGAACATGTTTTTTTAAACACTTACTTCCATTATATTTTATCACCAACCAGTTAAATATTTTAAATTAGCCACTGCTTACACCTGATAAACAATGTTTAGAAACTCATTTTTTATTTAATACATACTGTATTTCACGAGATAGACTATCCTCTTTAATGCCATTGGCTGAAATTGCTGACTCTGTTGTTCTTTTCATATATTCAGTTTTTTTTTTAAGTAACTAAAAAGTGTTATTTTCTGATTTAATTTCTTACTCGTTTTTATGTCATTTTACTACAATGTAGTATATACATGGTTCCTACTAATTTTAAAAATTGAATAAGATTTTCTCATTAGCAAAAAATTTGAGTAAGATTTTTAAAACATGAGTATGTATTCACAAATTTTTCATCTGATGACACAATTCTAATTTATAAACATTTGTATGATATTACAATTAGCAAAAAAATGTATTTATTTACACAATATACAAAAATATGATAAATATAGTGTAAGTGACTAAACCTTAAATTATTTGCATCCTGTAGATGCAAGAAGTTTGCTTTAGCTAGTGTAGTATTTGCAGAGAAGTTATTCAGTTTATCTTAAATCACATTTTACAGCTACTAATCTGTTTTTCCTCATCATTTTGGTGCTCAATTAAAATGCTATTTTTTATGATTTTTAACAGGATCTTAGTTGCGCACATTTGATTCCTTCAAACACTGAATATGTTATTGTTTTTTCCCATTTGGTGAAGCATAGCTCAAAAGAAGTGCAATTTAAAAATACTGTTTTTTATGTTTGGCCAGAAGATTTCAGTGGAACGAATTTGTTTCCCATGTGGATACTAATTTTTTTTTTTTTTTTTTTTTTTTTTTTTTTTTTGTGAACAATAACTCAAGTAAATTTTGGGGATTAATTTAAAATGCTATTTTAATGCTATTTGAAACAAGATTTTAAAAAACAAATTTCCCTCCCATGGATATGGGAATTGCGATCTTTTTTTGTCTCTCACGTCAAAATTGTACATGATGTATGCATTATAGGTTTAATAAATTGTTAGAATATCTTTCTAAAAATCCATAAATAAGGAAATTTTGTAGAAGTCTGAAAAAAATTGGATTATTTGTACTTTTTTTAATCAAGAGAGCTGAAATTGTAATCTCCCGTAAAAACCAGGAGTCTAGCAGCTAATTATAAAAGTGTTAATGAAATAGCATGTTATCAACATTATCAAAATAAACTAGGACATTTCATTATTAGTTGGCAGGCCCAGCCCAGATATGGCTGGTAGGCTGAGCCCATTGGATTTAATTATTTCCTTATAAATTTTTCCATCTATGTGTATAATGAGTCAAAGTTGAAAGAGCCAATCATGCCCTATTTCCTGGACCAATCTGGGCCTGCTAGTTTGTTTTTAAAGATAAGCAATTCAAACAACTTTAATGCTGGGCACTGAAATTTAAGGCTTCAATATTGACTCCATCAGAGAAATTAAAAATGCAGATAAGTTTGACTGTTTGCTGTAATTCATTTCTGGTTTATGACTTTTACATGTGCTTATATATTTACGAGCACTATTTGAATATTTTATTAAATAATATTCCATCCAACTATTATTTGTTTTATGGAATTTTAAAATGCTCAAGTACTGAAGATATCTTTCTATTTCCAAAATCAGTTTCTTTTCAGTCAACTCTAATATTTATCAGCAAGGGGTTGTTTTGCTCAAACAAAGTGATCAAAAGGAACTACTGCTACCAGGGTCTACTCTTTACAGCTTTGTCCAAAAACCAGTTTTACTCACCATGTCCTAAGGCTGCGAGTTTTTGGTCACATTGTATGTTCTCTATGTTGAATAGCAATGAAAACTCCCCTTAGCTTATCTATACCTGTATTATCCAGTCGGGAGACTGACCTTAGCACCTCGGGAGAATTTCAAAGGAAAAGGGTTTGCTCCTTGATGGTAACATGCTAAGGAGAGAAATATCGTATACGAGAAATATGGACTTCAGACCCCGATAGGGGAGGGATTCGATGTGCACGATGATGTGAGGCCCTTGGGATATGCAGCAATACTTGTGGTGTTTTCTTCTAGGAGCAATTATAACTCTGTGTGTTTCGTTATGAGTCAGGATTGTTTGTTTCCTTTCTTCCAATTCTTCCTGGCATCTTGGAAGAATGGAGTACACAGCTGTTTTGATTTCATGCCTGTTTAAGTTCTCTGATGTTCCTATTTTGTTTTAATTTCTTCAGATGTGACAAACATGTATTTTATTTCAATAATTTTTTATTTCAACCATCTTTTCATAGACTTTGTTTATTGAAATGTATATTTTCAGTTGTGCTCAGATTTCAATTTGAGTCATTTATGTGACAATTAGAATGGCAAATGTTTCAGATAGTCCAAAATTACGCAACATTTATCATGTAGAACAATATTTTTCAAACTATTTTGGCCGCAGAAATGTATTGAAATTCAGTTTATTGGCGGAACTCCAAAATGAGAAAATGTTCATTGTCGTCCACATTATTCATTAAAAAAAGCTATCACATCACAGATCCTCAGGGTTTCATGGAACACACTTTAAAAAACATGCATCTAGAAAAAAAAAATAAAGAACTGATGTGTTGGTTGGCGACTACACAGAAAAGTAGATGTGATTGGAAAAGTTAAGAATTTACTTAATGAGATTTAATGCTTTATTCAAGAATTTTGTACATTAATATTTAATGTATTATTCAAGAATTTTTTATATTGATATTTAATGCAGTATTTTTTTTTCATTAAGATTTGTTAAATTAATCAATAATTAATATTATCAAGTTATTTTTTTTTTCAAGTTTTGTTATTTTAAACATATAAATTTGAATTCAAAAGATAGTTTATGAATTTTTTTTTTTTTTCAGATAAGTTTAAAGCATAATGCCCTTAAATGGTACAATACTTTAATGTTTATTTATAAGAAATATATAATATAATTTTAAACAAATGTTAAGCATCAGTGGTGAGCAACATATTTGCTACAAAATAGTTTCCTGTTTTTTCTGTTTGGAAAGTTGCCATGTCTGCATCCTGGAAAAGGAATGAATGTCTTCAGCTATTATAGCCATAGAGTTGAAAACAAAAGATATTGGGTTGAGTTTCTGTGGTCTTGTGAAATGAAATGGGAACCATGTTTCAAATAGAAAGAATATACTCTATATAAGGATACTTTTATAGTCGAAATGATCCTCATACCCCCTCAACTTTTTTTTTCTTTACTTACCATCCCTCAAATTATATATAGTTTTATTGTTACCAAAATTAGTGAGTGTCCAGATTTAACGAGCAAATTTAGGTATTCCTAACTGCTTATTATAACCGGGTCATAATGTGTTGGATTTCGTTTTTTAAGTGACACTTGTATGGGTAGAATGTACAATATTTAATTCAAAATTGTGAGTTACAATACTGTTATGAGCAGTGCAGTTTATTATATCCTTGTATATTCCATATTAAGATCTTTAATCTTAAAATTTTGAGGATCTGCACTTCTCTAATTTATTGGACAATATTATATAGATTGCAGAGCTGCAAGCCATAATATTTTGCATATAATATTTCCTTAACTTGTTTTCATTATAACTTACATACTACAGATATAATTTATTGACCCCAGTAGATCTGCAGTCTACCGTCATTTATATGAATTTGTATGATACATATGTGAAATATGTTGTATAGTATTAGACTATATTAGTCTTCTACATAATGTATAACTTGTAAATATTTTGTAGAATTTTATTGGTGCAGCATAAGGTAGTATTTTTATGAATGATGAATGTAGAAAAATGTTTATCTTTACAACTTGCAAATTTATTAAAACTCATTCAAATATCATCATGAATTCATATATTTGATATAACATAGTTTTCTCAGATAAGTACAACTTTGCTATTTCTGCTAAATAAAAAAGCTAAATTGTATGACTTGATCCATGTAAATTTCATCAATATAGTAAAATCAGATTAGACAAAATGTTCAATCCATAACTTGGATATATATATATATATATATATATATATATATATATATATATATATATATATATATATAAAAGAAACAGACATACCGGAAACAATGGCAAGGCTTAACGAGAGATTGAAAATCCACACATTAAAAAAATTAGGACTAATGGTGTTAAATTAAAAGATAAAAAAAAATTAACATTTTAAAACAGCTGTTTTTTGTTGTCTGCCATTTACTCAAAACACTTGCTTTTATATCTTGAAATCATCTGCGCAAAATTAAACTGATTCTGAAGACAAAATTTTGATGGATTTTTGGATTTAAATGTTCATAACTTTTAAATTAATTTGAATTAAAAAAAAATCTTGATGAGCCATATCAACCCGGGAAATAGCTCTGTACCGAATTTTGTTGCCATCCAAAGCTCCAATTTTCTGCTACACACGACACAACTGCATAGACAGACACACATATCTTTTAATAAAAATTAGCTGAAATATACAACTTTATAGCTGTTGCAAAATATCTTATTCCAAATAACTTGTTTCTCTTTGTTATTTTGTTAAATTCATTGTATTTCTAAATATGTTGAAAAAGCTTATCAAGTTCTATAAAATTTAATTTTTGCTTAACCTGTATCATCATTTGCTTTATGTACCAAACAGTGTTTGTGCTATATTTTTGCTTAAAAATTATTATCTTAATAATGTTGATACCTATTATATATATCAGTAAAATTATCTATTATATAGGAAATTAAATTCCAGTGTTCAATGAAAATTACATAAAATTATCTGTAACACTAAAGTGAAACTTAACTTTATTTAATGAACAAATGAGAATTTTATTTCCTTTTTATAGGTTGGGTCTGCTACCTCATTTCACAATTTAACTTCTTAATTTGAAAATGTATTGATGTAAAATGTTTGGAATGCTTCATGTTTGCTAGTTTTAAAATTTATTATATATATATAGGTTTCAAAATTGTATTTGAAACTTCTGAATTTGCTTATCTCATTTATAAAATTGCATCTGTGCATTAAATTAAAATGTTTAAATTTCTTTCCTTGTATTGAATCTAGGCTGCTTATTTAAATCTTTTATATGCTTATGTTTAATTAAATAATTTTTTGTACTATGATATTTTGTTGGGGATATAAACTAATGCCATGAATCACTTATTTTTTCAAAATAGCAAAAATGTATCAGTTTTTAATATTCTGATTTTTATATTTCTTTCTCCTAAAAACTGTGGAAAAGCAATATCAGTAAACAATTATTCTTAAACTAAAAAATGTACCCGGTGTTGCCCGGGAGTTAAGGCAGGGATAAATTGAATTCATTAATTTAAAAAAATAACAAAATAAATAAATTTTATTCATATAAATAACAGTGAAAATTGCATACAATCCATGTACACCGGAGCAATGGGCGGAACACAGCCTCACTCAAAATAAAAAATTATATCCTTGCTCCAACAAATTCCATTCTGACCTCTTATAAAAACAGGGAAATAAATTGGTGTCCAATCCTGTGCAACTACACATTCCACATTAGACACCTGCTTAGAGTAAAATGCTGAAAAGATCCCTCCTTCTGTAGGCATGGCTTAAACCCATCAGTTCGTTGTGCACAGTCAATAGGTCAAAAAATCTGGACTTCAGTTGTGGAAACAATAATCTAAATTTTTAAGCGTTCGCTTCAAAGAATGCCCCCCCCCCCCCCCCTCAAAAAAAAATATATGAAATAATTTTTTTTTTGTTTTAATGCAATGATATATACCTATCTTTTTGTGTGCTATCCCACTCCCTTTTAGAGATAGAGAAAAAGTCAATTACAATGTTGTAAAGTGTTGCCAAATTAGTATAAAAATATGTTTGTCCAATAGACAAAGCTGAAAAGAACTTTGAAACTAGGGAATAGACTCTAAATCACCCATATAAAACAACATTAACATACTTAGACGATTAGGATGCCTTGCATTGGGAAAAACTCTTTGCATATAACATTTAACAAATAAAACAGTTAGCATTCAAACTAAATTTATTAAATCATTTGTTATACAACTGTAGTCAGACAATTTTGTAGTTTAAAAAATTGCATGTTTAAAAAATATATATATATATATATATATATATATAATTTGCTGTTTTATCTGTTGACAAACACAGTTCTGTACTAATTTTACAATGCTCTTCAACTTTGTAATTGACTTTTATCTCTTAGAGAGATAAAAGGAGCAAGGTAACCCCTCCCCCCCCCCCCCCCCAAAAAAAAAAGTTTTCATGTCGTGTAGTATCACAGGGGTTTCTTATACAGCTGCATTAAAAAATAAGGATAACTCTCTTCGTTCTCAAGACATTTTCCCTAATACGGACTTTCCTAAACACCTTGTATAATAAATGTTTCAAAAATATAATGCACACTAAAGTACTGTGGTAATTGATCGAAAATATTTGCCTTATTAATAAGAATGTGTGTATTCATGAAATGTTTACAGTATAACTACACTGCCTTTTAAAAGTTAAGCACAGTAAATCTAAAATAACTCAAAAAGTTTTATTTTGATTGACTCCAAATTTCAGAAGGGAGTAGTCAATTGAATAATATATTCACGAGTATAATAATAAAAGTAAGAAAAATATATTAGGTGGTGGTTATTATGGTATATCCAAAAAAAGTTTTATATGCTATACAAATAAGTCTTAATATATGATGTGACCTTCCTTGACTTTAGCACAAGCTTCACATCTACGTTTCATCTTTTCAATCAGGTGATCTAGCGTAGCAAAAGGTAACAACTGCCATTCCTGTAGGTCAATTTTCAGCTCCTGGAAAATAGTTGAAATGTTAGGCGGACAGAAACAGCTCTTCTAAGGGTATCCCAAAGATTTTTTTATGGGGTAAAGATCTAGAAAACACGCTAGCCATTGCATATGATCAATACCTTCACTCTTAAGGCACTCCACTAGGATGAAAATCTGGATCCACTGCTGCAGCATTGAGTCTCATGAAAGTTTCAAGGACTTGATCCTGATACCTTTCTGTCATGTCACACAGTACCCCCTGCACCAGCTTATATTAACACACTACTACGACTAAAGACATCATGTTCAACAATGTTATTAGACTGATTGTGTATTTCTTGTTTTCTGCAGACCCTTCCACTTTTAATATCTGAATCTAGGGCAATTTGTGACTCATCTGTGAAGAGATTAGGCCATCATACTTCTGTCCAAGTAGCATGCTGACAACATCACTTTAATTATGCTCCTCTGGCCTTAGCTCCTCTGGACATAGTACCCAGCCATGAAGTCTTTTGATATGTAGCCTTCCACCTCACAGTACTGGCAGATATCAACTTTTTTGTTGCTGTGGTAGCAAATGCTTGAAGAGCTGGTATTTTCGCTTGGCGATTATGTTTGGCTAGTAATGCAATGTACTGGTCATCGGAGAATGTTGTAGCATAGATCTCCAGATAACTGTCCCACTTGTTTGGAATTAAATGAAAAATCTCAAAATGATCCACAAAAAACAAATTTTTGAATTCCTTAATGGACTGCCCTATCTCAAGTCTCCCAACAGCATACAAACGAATCCTTTGGGAATATTCCAAACATATTCTTTGTTGTTGTTGTTGAGACCCAGACCGTCCGACCTACCAGAAAGGTGTAAGGTAACTGTTTGGACGGCCGGGAAGAAACATATTCTTTGTGTCATAACAAAGTTAATCTATTCCAAAATCAACCCCCGCACTCTTCAAAAAAAGTTTCTTTTAACATTGAAACTCTTGGGTGCAAATGAGTCATTTTCTTCCCAAACCCCTCATTTTCATATTGTTCAAAGAGCAAATCCCTATTTGATACATCATTTGATATGTGTACCCATCGACAACAGTAGGTTTTACCCAATAAAATCCATGGATGCTTTCACTATTTGAGAGTTTCCATTGCATATTTAACTTTTGGAAAGCAGTGTAATATTTTACATATATTTTTATTTATTGAATATCACAACATGCACCATCATAACATAAAATTGTGTGAGCTCGCAGAGTAGATTAACTCTTCTACTCTTGACATTGGAAACTAGCTAGAGATTCAACAAAGTTTTATTCTTGGAACAAGCAGCATTGAGTACTTATTAGTGGATCTCTTATTACCCAAACAGATATAAACAGTGCATGAAAATTTTAATTTTTAGCTGTTCTTTCATTTAAATAATCAAATGTGTAGCTAAAATTTAAATTACTTAAAGATTTTAATATACGTTACAATTAAGGTTATTACTTAATGCTAAAAATCTATTTTGCACAAACATAAATTTTGTAATACACAATTCCAAATTCTGCACAAATAACTTGCTGCAATACATTGGGTAAAAATAACATACTTTATATTTACTTTTTACCATAGTGTTTTTTATATGCATATTATTTTTAAAAAAACTGGTAACTGATAATAACTGATAAATTATATCTTTAAAAATGTCATTCAAAAAGTTGTATATTTGAAATTTTTACTGAAACATTAATTTAAAAAATTACTAAAAAACATTATTTATTAAGTTAGTATTTTATAAATTAAATTGGGGAGTTTTAAAATTTAGCTTTATTAATTCATAGATTGTTTCTTACAGAATAATTAATTGTGGCATCATGTATTTAAAAACACTAATTATTAACAAATGATAAATCTCAAACAGATCCAAAAATCATTTTATTATACAATCATCCTACAGACGTAAATACAGTCAAAGCTCTTTCGAACATCTTCCATGTTCATCCTCAGTGGCAATACAGTTAGAAATGGATGCTAATATGCTTAAATACAATTCAATACTGTTAAGTAAAATTTGCATATCATGAAATTGTCAGAGGCATAAAATAGTGGATCTGATTTAAATTTTAATTTATACAAAGTTCAAAGATAAATACTTCAAAAAACAGTTTAAAAAATATATAATAAGTATAAATACTTATTATATATTTTTTAAACTGTTTTTTGAAGCATTTATCTTTGAACTTTGTATAAATTAAAATTTAAATCAGATTTATAATCCACTATTTTATGCCCCTGACAATTTCATGATATGCAAATTTTACTTAACAACATTGAATTGTATTTAAGCACGTTGGCATCCATTTCTAATTGTATTGCCACTGAGGATGAACATGAAAGATGTTCGAAAGAGCTTTGGCTGTATTTACGTCTATAGGATGATTGTATAATAAAATGACTTTTGGATCTGTTTGAAATGTGTCATTTGTTAATAATTAGTGTTTTGAAATTGTGACGTGTCGCCACTCCTGCTATCATGTGTATTTATTTAGAAAAATTTGCTTATTACTTTTACTTAAAACAAAATCCTGTATTAATGAAATATGATAAATGCATAATAAAAAATAAATATCAGTATCTATACAATTTTTTATGGTAAATAAGTTACCATACCCTCTTTTCAATCAAAATTGTTATATAAGGAGTCCTAATTGTCATGAAATGTTTAAAATTCGCATGTATCAAGGTTGTAAAACCAGGTATTTGACAAGGTTTTCTTCACAGTCGGATTTCTGTGAAAAAAAAAATCTAATTTTAGCATAAAATTTTATGAAAAGGTAATGAGCAAGCGCTTCCAGCAAATTCATTATTTTGTTTTGCATATACCAAATTTTTTAACTAATTAAATGTTTTAGTGGTCATATTTTGTGGAATTATTTATTTTTGATGGTTGATCTAATTTACTGAAGAGTGTGTCTTAGACTGTCTTATATTTGTTTTTAAAACATTCTTAAATTTTATGAATCTAAAATTATTTGAATAATATTTTTGTCACATTTGGAATTTTTAAACTGTCATTTTTTATATTCGTAATTTTGGGAAGGTTATTGAAAATGAATTCATATTTCTTCTCAACAGATCAAAGTGTTTGTTTGTTCATGGGTTTTTTACTGGATATCAATTTCTTACAAAGTATTCTTGTTTTGTGAAATAACAATGTGAGAAATTTAAATCATGTCGGTTAACTGACAAATTCACTACCTTTGCTTTGTATGATATTCATATTATTTTTGTAATCATATTTCAGGAGTTGTTTCAGGTGATGAATCAAAATTATATAGAGTTCATTCTAAGTCAAACAAGTCCCTTCTAAGTCTGATCTTAAGTCCAATTTTGTGTTTTACCCCCCTCCCCAACCAATGAGAATGCTAAAATTTTTCCTATGGCAATATGAAATTGTAAATCTGTAACTTTAATTTTAGATGAACATCCCCAAGCTAATCATAATTGCCCCTTCTTGAAGACTAATATTTGGAAATTACTCATAAATATCTTTTAATATATTGAAACACTTTCTTTATTTTTGATATCATCAATACTGATAGGAGAAAATTATAATCAAAACTGTAATATAGATGTATTTATAATTAAAATATCAAACTGAAAAAGTAAATTGAAAATTTTTATCTATAAATTTAAAATATTAATATTGATATCATCTGTATTTATAGTTATTGTTAGTAAACTTGTGGGTTAACTTATAAACTATTGGAAAGAGATTGATGGCTATATCGAGATCCATATTACTGACAGGGATTGAATATGACATTGTTCCTTATACTTGCTTATTGCAAAAAGTAACATACGTACCTAAAATGACCTAATTAAATGCTTCTGTTTTCTGGAAAACAAACAAATTTTAATTTTCATATTTTAACAAAAGTGTATTTTGGTTTTACATTTAGATATTTCTATTTGCATTTTATAAAAATAGTTAGTGTAGTTTTAACCTTGATATATTTTGTTTTTCCTGTGCGTTTATTTATATGTCTGTACTTTGCTATGTAGCCCTGCATGATTTAAATTTCCTATAAATATTCCCTATAGTCAAAACTCAATTGTAACACCCAGGAGATGGTTATCCTATGTTATAATTGTATTCATTAAAATAATGGGGTCTATTCACAGAATTTTACTGCATGATCTCAATTGTAAACATTACCACATCATTAACCATTTTAAACTATTTTGTTTTTTTAAAGGAAACTTGACTAGTTAAATATTTTAATATTAATGTTCTAAACAAAGCATGGTTAGTTAATTTTACTAAGTTTTGCTACATCTGTAAGTTAATATATTTATGCAAAATGTGAATGCCTGCAAAAGTGACAAGTGTAAGTAGATCCTAGTCACATACAAGCATGAGCTGTCAAAATATTAAAAACTAACACTAACAAAGTTTTAATAGCGAGTTTGTATCATCATATTAGTCTGTGTATTATGTTGCTAAGTTATTAGTAAGCATACCACATATTTATTGTGCATTTATATTTCTTTTGTGTTTGAGTTAAGCTTTTGATATTCTATATTCTTAATTTTTTTATTTTTAATATTAAGTATTTCTTAAAGTTTAACAGCCAGTGTTCAGACTATGACATATTTTAACATCCGGTGTGTGCATACTGAGGCTCAAAGTTCTAAATATTTTTAAGAGAAAATATTTGGCATGCTTCATGTTTGAATTTTAATTCTATTCTATAATTGAAATAATTTTGGAAATGCATAGGATCTGCCATAATGGTTTCTGCATCTTTGAAACTTCTTATATCTTGCTGTTTAAAATTTCTTATCATAAGTCTGTTATAATTTTTGTCATGAATGAGGACACACAATTTAACTCTGCTGAATGAAAGAACATCTATATTTACGTCTTGCTGTTAATTTTATAGATTGATTTTATAATGAAGAAGTTATGTATATTCATGTACAAACATTTTAGTCATTTTCATCATATGCTATCATAAGATCGTATTTAATATATTTATTTTTATAGCATCATAAATCCCTAGCTTGTATTGGGAAAATAATTTCATTGTCACTCATTATCAAATGTCATTTTATATACTATTGTTAAATGTGATATTTAAATTTGATCCTACCCTTTATGAATAGTTTGATTATAGTTTGATTTTCAAGTAATATTTAAATAATATTTTGATTATTTTAGATATAATTCAAAAATCTATATTTTGTTATGCCATATAAATAATCCTACATATATTTATATGTAGTATAAATTCCAGGTTCCGTATGTTAATTTGATATTCTTAATTTGGTCATTCTTCAAACCTAGAATGATTCCTATAACTAGCATTTATTGATAATAACAAAAACATTTCGTTTTTAGATTTTTTTAATAAACTTCTGAACTACATACATTTATTTCATGCACATGCAGCAAAGTATTTTAAGAAATAAAGTTGAAATAAAAAGCCCTTTTCATCAAAATTGTCAGCTATGCAGCTCTAAAACTTTGGAGTAGTTTACCAAGGGTTAAACTCTATACACTTCTTCTGGACTGAGAAAAGAAGAACTTTGTAGCATATAACCACAACAATGCATGTCATTTTGTGGATATAAAAATAGAAATGAGACATTGAAATAGTCCTCCCCCCCCCCCCCCCCCCCCCCCCGCTTTTCTTTTTTTATTTCAAAAAATATAAAAAATCTGCAGAAACAAACTAACAAATATTTTAGTCTACTCCATGATCAAACCTTTATTCTTTTTTTCCACAGACTGATGTGCACTACAAACACTTCCTTTGCTATTGAGATAAAAACTTTTTTATCAATGTTGTTTGAACATAGGAATAATGAGGCTTCTTCTTCTACCCACACCGTACGACCTACTCAAAAGTGTAAGGTGGAATAATGAGGATTGCATTTGATTGTTGGTTGCATATGAAAGTCTAAAATAAGGTTGTGTGTATGGTATAAGCGTATCAACTTCATGGCAAGCCTTATTTTGACTAAAAAATTTTCTGATTTTATTGGTTTATGTAATGATTATTATGACTTTACTGTCTGGGGAAAAGTAGTATTTATTTATTTTCCGAACTGTCAACTCCATGTTATCTTCTGTCCTTAACTTCACAGTAAGTAATTTCTCTATATATTAGTTTTCTTATGATGTGACTTAAACATCTCACCTGGCATAACTCTATATTGATATATCTGTCCAGAAAACATAAATAAGCTACTTCTTATAACTTATTTTTGATGTTTTAAATGAATCAAAAGTTCCAGTTTTGGAGAATGACTTCACTGTATTATGCTTATTTTACATTTTAAGTTACAAATTGAATAACATCATATAAATTACTTCTACAGATTTTGGTACACAGTATTTATGAAGAAGTCCTAATAGTCAAGGACTATCTGATTTCTCAGCAAATTTATTGCTATATGTCAATCCTGTGATATGTATCTATTGGTTGTTTTTTGTGTGTATTATTTTGCATTTTACTTAATTTGCTTTTTTGGTTAGTTTTAATGTTTGTTTTAATTTGTCACTAGCAAACACAATTAGTATGTTGTATAATCTTCGATTTCTGGAAGTTTTAGCAGCTTATTTTTTAAATTAAAGTTTACAGTAAAGTTTGTTTTATTTTGTAGAAACATGTTGCATATAGTATCTGCATTTTCTTCCATGGCATTTTATTTGCTATATGTAACCATTGAAATTTTCTTTTTGAAGTAGACCTTTAAATAAGAGTGCAATTAATAACATTGTTATGGAGTTGTCAATAGTGATTTTTTTTTTTTGTTACGAAATCACCACAGCATTCGATTTGCATGTCATTTGTTATATGTGTGATATTTAGTGTCTTGATTTCTTTCCTTCAATTATATTGATTTCTATTTATTTTATTTGTGAAATAAAATTTATTCATATAATGTTCATTAGTTTATTTTAAGGCAATCATAAAAGTAATTAACTATTTTTGCTTTTGCTTTCAGTAAAATAAAACATAATTCTTATTGTAAAGTCAAGTCTTTGTTTAAAAGAAAAGCATAACAAATTCAACTGATTTCAGAGACAAAAAGTAAACTTTTTCAGAATAAAAGAACAGAGCCGGTATAATAGCAGAGGCAAAAAAGCATCTGTCAACAGATGCTTTCCTGCTTTTGCAGGTGTGATTTGTTTGTTTTTTATCCTGAGAGAAAAAACTGCTCGCCTTCAAAACTATTTAATACTTTTGCTATTAATTTGTGATATGTTGTGTTTAAATGTTAGTTATTTTTCCAGCATTTCGAGTGATTTAATTTAGAATTCTAAGTAGCAAGAGTTTTACTTGAGAAAAGAAATTTTGCTGAGCCGGGGAATTTTTATAGTGGCAAGGAATTTACTTTGCAATAATTATTGACACTCCCTCTTATTACTCACTACTGTTTGTTTTGTTTCATCGAAGAGTTTAAAATTTGCAGGTTAATGTTAGAGTACATGAGTACATTATTAATATTTTGCTATGGTAACCAGTAAGCCAAATGCAAAGTGGCTTTTTTTTTTTTTTATTTGCAGTAGTTAGTAAATAGAAATATGTAATAAATACTCTTGTAATATTTTATTCTAAAAGAATGAGTTAATTATTAATTAACCTTAATGTTTTACATATCTATTACTTTCCTTACATATATAGTATAATGTATAGGGATGGGGAAAGTGAAGTGATATATATATATATATATCATCTGTGTGTATGTATGTTGGTGTTACATTGAGATCGCAACACAATTTATATTTTTAGTCTTCAATATTTAGTAAATTCAAACGATTTCTATCAAAAATCTATTCAAAATTATGATTTAATATTTACATCTTTAATTCCATTGATTCAATGAAAATATAGATAACTAAAGAACAACAAAGCAACCCATGCTGTGAGTCATTTGGAACAAGATGGTATCTTCCCATTTCTCCATCTTTTGTCGAAGTATTTTAGTCTGTCATGGATCACTTGTTGACAGACTGGTACAGACTGCTTCCAGACTAATAGAGACTAATAGACCCTTAAAAATTGTCAGTTCTCGGAACTTCTCACTAAAACCATTTAGGCATAATTTTGTTGTTGTTTGTATCAGTGGCTCTTGGGATATGAACAAGTGAACATCGAATTTTGAGTTCGTGTGCGTGTCATGGTCTTGTATCCAGACAGGCATCATTCGCCATTTTCCCTTTGTTCTTTCCTCAAATTTTGTCAAGTTGTTTCAAAATAGGAAATGAAATATGAAAGCCAAAGATGAAGAGTTTGGGACAAATAGATCCCAGGTTGCATAATATACATACAAATATATATATTTAGATTTTAAAGCTACTCCAGGTGAGACTTTGATCTCTGTTCTAAATTGGTTCTAAAACTTTAAAAAAAATTGCATTATCAAGACAATTGGCTGTTTTGACACGTCTAGAGGATTCCACATATATTTAATGAATTTATTATGTGTAAAGACTAAAAAATTTTCATAAGATATTAGATGCACAGCCGGTGCCAGACTATTTTTTCACCCTAGGCAAGGTAAGCTATTTGCACCCCTTACCCCCCAAACTATGAACTTCGATTTTTAAGAATAGGTATTAAAAACACAAAACTTAAAACTGCTGAATTTATTTAACGTTGCACGAATAAATCATAATTGTATTTGAATTTGCATTTATCACAAATACAAAAGAAAATATTTTGGCACATAAACCATTTAACACACTGTATAATGATACTATTGGCAACACAGCATTAAAATCTTTACCCTACATACTTTTAAGTATATGCTGTTAAAGGTTACTTGGCATAACCAGCCTGTTATGTTATCACAATATTTTGTTTACAATCAAACACAAAACAGACAGGGTTAAAGATGTGTCATAAAAGTTTCAATTTCATGCTCAATTTCATGCAACATCAAAATCTTGCTTTACATTGAACGAGCAGCAAATCGAATAAATAGGTGAATTTCTTCATGCATTAAAAAATTTTTAATTTCATTGAAATATTCATAGTTTGAGAAGTTTCATATTTATATTGTTGTATCCAAAAAAGGAAAGTCACAATTTCAATTTTTGACAGGTATGTGGAGGGATATTTTTGTATTCTAATAAAAAAACTTTTCTTTAATTGCTCTATTTCTAAATTTAGTAGCTTTTTTGTAAGATTGACTTAAAAATTAATGTTGTGCTATGTAACAAAGGATGCCACAAACTTGAACTTGCTAATTGCACCAGCAAGGACTTCAATTCAGGAAATATTTACAGGCGAACTTGTTAGATGTGTCATCAAATATCTCTATTATAGAGTCATATATATTATCAAGGAATCTGTCGTTTCAAAACGTCGATCCGATTCTCTCACCTTATTTCACTTAATGGCTTAACAGTTATGCCTGAATCTAATACATGGCCAGTTAGAATTTGCCAACGCTTAATCGATGCAGAGATATAATAGAAATATACTGAACCAAACTGAAGAAACTAATTGCTTCTGGACAATACCTAGCAGCATCATTGACTACTGAGTTTAAAGAGTACATTGCTAGGTATAAAAAAGCACATGTGTATATGTCCAGAACATTCTTCTTACACCATTTTCCTTTTGCTATTACTTTATCATAACCTTGACAATTCAGATTTTTAATTTATAATCTCATTTGCTTAAGCTGTTCAAGAAGAATTTCTGCTATAAAGACACATGTAGTGTCCCGTTTGAACAAATCCCAAGAAATGTCCTTTTATGATAATTTCACTCTCAATCTGATGGTTTGATTACATCAAAATTCAGTCATTACATTCAATCATTGTCATTTGTTCAATATTACTAACATCAAGTGTGGAGTAAAAAAAAAATGAATAGTATTTGACTAAGTTTGTATGTGTTACAATTTGTTGCTTTATAGCCAGTGCCATATTTAACTACATTGATGCTGGAAGCACAGAGAATTTTGCCGCCCTAAGATTTATTTTTAATCCACTGTTTATTTTTGATTCTGCGTGTGTACCCTATAATATATAGCAATTTTGGTTGATAGAACTAAAAAAAAGTGTTAAATTTAGTTTTACATAAAAACAAAACTTTACAATCTTGCAATAATACAGTAATATTTTATAAATTTCTTAATATCAATGTATATTGCAATACATTCCTAGTTCAGTGTCTAAAAGCAGTGTTTTAATAATCGTTCAAAATTTGATCTGGGAATTAATCATATTCCAGACCATCTACATAGGCATGGATGTAAATAGTGCAGAACTTGGTTACAATACAGTTCTTCCCCCGATTTTTTAAATTGAAAACTGATAGAATATTAATATTTATCATTTTTTTTTTTTAACATTACGTTTTTTGGCACTTGGCTTTGGATTAAATTTTCTCGCCCTTAGAAAATCTGCCATCTGAAGCTCATACTTTTCTGCTTCTAAGGAAATACGTCACTCTGTTTATAGCACTGGCGAAAAGCTGCATAAGCTCATTTTAGATATCTTTTCCTAGATAGTAAATCATTGTTTCTTCATCTTTAACTCTACGCAGATGTTAAGATAAAAAAGGGCTAGATATCATAGAAGCTTTACAAAAGTTCCATTTTAATTACTGTACAATTTTTCATTTGTACCGCGAAAAAACGAGTTTTTTTTCATGCCAAGAACATCAAGCATTAAAGTAATTAAACATCTAAACATTAAAGTAATTAAATATCTAAACATTAAAGTAAATTAAGTAATCAAACATTAAAAGATCTGACCCTATTATTGCTCATCTTACCAATTGTTTTTATTTTAGATAAGCGCTAGTTCATGCCAGGCTTGATAGTTTTCTAAATGGCCAGTATTCCACTCATGAAGTTAAATAATTACTCCGAATTTCTTGTAGTCTTTTGAACCTTTTTTCTATAGTGGTTAAATGGTGATTATTCTTCTTCATTTGCTAATCTTCTGTAGTGTATAGAAGAAAATTTGTATTCTTAATCTGGGAAAATCATATCATTAGACCTGCTGTGTACCAGAGCAAGATAACCCAGTGGTTAGAGCATGGGGCTGGAGGTCTTAACCACTGACACTTAAAAGACCAGAGTTCGATTCCCGGAGTTACCTAAACTATACCCTGTCTATGTGGAGTTCAGTCACATTAAATCTGTGGGTTTGAAAGGCCTTTCGAGAGGTTGGTGGAACAGAAAGGAGGGTACAGTCCCTGTGGATGTCACCCTAAGTTCCGGTCTAAATTGGGTGGCTAAAAGGTGCAATGTGATCCAATCTCTGTGATGAGCCGATGCATGTTTTATGGTGGCAAAATGGTTAATGCCTCGGCCACTATATGGGAATGTTGTAATTCAAAAATGCCTGACCATTTGACAAAAAACCTTGCTGTGTTGCTCCATGTTGTACTACAAGTATTGCACATTAATCCTGCAACAGTAGGGCAATTTCACAGGGTTACTATTATTGATTTCATCACAATTCCATCTTTTGCAGACTTTGCAGTACTCTCATATTTCTTGACATACTCTGTATTTTCCAGAAGAGAATTTTCCCAATTTGTCAAGTTCCTGTCTTAAAGTATGTATATCATTTGTAATAAGAGCACCACACCCAGCTTTCCTAGTGCTTATTTCCATACAGTCGTATTCATGTTTTTGATTTGCTTTCTGTCTACGAAGGTATTTCAGGAAGAATCCCTCTTGCTTTGCTTACTTCTTATCTCTTTATGCCTTTCATGTGTGGTACTGGGTTTCAGAAGGTTATTTTTTATCAGCCCTAGCTTTATTTGAAAATGAAATAGAGATATACACGCATGTCCAAAAGTTAGGCATAATTCGTAAAATGCGAAAAATTCGGAGTTAATATGGATACAATGGTTCGCAATCAGTTGTGGAGAATTGTAGGATGAAGGTAAATCATTGTGCATATGCAAAATAGTTCAGTCGACGTCGACATGCGCAAAGCACCAGCGCACGTCGGAACGAGTATAAAACGGCCTCGAGCGGCATGGCTAGTTGAGGCAGAATTTCGCAATTGCTGTGGTACGGAGCATTGTTAACAATCAAAAAGGAAGAAAGATGCCAACTGGACATGGTTTTGAAGGGACAAATTATTGGAATCCTGTCTATCCCAAACCGAAGCGTCTCGAATTCTGAATTTGCCTCAGTGTGTGATCTCCAGACTGTGGCAGAGGTTCCAAACCACTGGAAATGTTACCCAACGACCAGTACCAGGGCGGCTAAGGGTAATAACCGCTAGGAAAGACCAATATTTGGTGATAACTGCACTACGTCAGAGGAACCGCTCTGCCAAACAACTAGGTTCAGCCCTGACAGCCGCCACAGAAGTCACTGTTTCGATACAAACTGTTTACAGGAGAGTCAGACACGTTGGTCTCTATGCCAGACGACCAGCAGTTTGCATCCCCCTGACGTCTGCACAGAAACGCCCGTGTTTGGAGAGGAACAGTGGAGTTTGGAACATCGGTAGTGGAGTGGAGAACAGTAGGATAATGTCATGTTCAGTGACGAGTTCAGGTTAGCCTGCAAACTGATTCTCGTCGTACCACGATCTGGAGAGAATGTGGAATGCGTTTTCACCCGGGAAACATCACAGAAAGACATTGTTTCCCATTTGGGGGAGTCATGTTCTGAGCAGGCATCATGATGGACTGCCGCACAGATCTCCACATCTTTGACATGGGGTCGCTTACCTGTTAAAGATACAGAGATAAGTCCTTGAGCCTACTGTTTGATTGTTTCGAGGTGCTGTAGGTTCTGATTTCATATTCATGGATGATAACTCACCTCCTGACCGTGCGGCCTTGGTCGACGACTTCCTTCAAACTGAAGATATCCAGCACATGCAGTGGTCTGCCAATTTTCCTTATCTGAATCCAATAGAGCATGTGTGGAATATGTTCGGGAAGCATCTTGCAGCCCTCCGCTACTCACCAAGCTCCATTCCGGAATTGAAAACTGCTCTCTGTGAGGCTTGGAACTCATTGAGCACACAATTCATCCAAACCCTCATCGAAAGTATGGGAAATCGTTGTGCAGCATGCATGGCTATCCGAGGTTCCCACACACCATATTAAACTGCAGTATCACATTGTTTTAATCATTCTGTTTCACTAAGGTTGACACTTGTATTGTGACCCTTTTTCTTTCAACCCTTTTCTTTGGATAATAAACGTCGTTATCATCCTTGTTTTGTATTTCTTTCTTCTTCTATAACCCTATTACACCCGCATACCGCGTTTCTTCCCCTTTTGATGTAGATTACCTGAAATTTTCACATAAACAACAACTATGCTTAACTTTTGGACATGCGTGTATGTGAGATCCAAATTGAATTAAATTTAACAGTATGGTTAGTACATACCTGCCAACTTTTACGCATTATGCGTAAAATTTACGCATTTTAACTGCTCTTTACGCTTTTACGCATGTATTGCTATATTTTACGCATTTCCGCATTTATTTGAATTTTTTAACATTACTAGGAAATCAATCTTCGGCGAAATTCTCCGGCCTTTTTTGTTTGAAATTTATTAATTAACCAGACGTGGTATAATTCCTCGGAAACACCATTTTACGCTTTTTCAGCACGGATTTCTACCATTCCCGGGATCGTAGCAAATCCATAATAAAATGCAGGGTAATACCAATCAAATTAACGGAGATTTACGGCCGTGTGTAATGTAAATGAAGATCTCGATCGCTTATTTTATGAAAGTAATAAGTATACTTCTTCAAAGGTTGTCTAATTCAGCATAAAGTGCTAAAATGTTATTTTGTTCATTAATTTCGCATAAACACTGCAATTGCGCAATTCAGTTTGTTCTTATGAATCGCCGAGAGAACAAAAGTATCTTTTTCCATCCATCTCAATCTTCTAACTATTGCATTTTGGATTGACTGAACTAGTTTATTTTCATATTCTAATTAATTATTATGGTTAATTTCTTAATTATTTTCACATAAACAGTGCGTACCTTACACCTTTCTGGTAGGTCGGACGGTCTGGGTCTCAACAACAACATAAACAGTGCGATTGCGCAATTCAGTTACTTCGCGTGAATTACCAAGAGTACGTTAGTATCTTTTTCCATCCATCTCCATCATTTAAGTATTGCATGTTAGATCGATTGAACTAGCTTATTTTCATATTCTGATTAATTATTACGGTTAATTTCTTAATTATTTTCGCTTAAGCAGTGCGATTGCGCAATTCAGTTACTTCGCGTGAATTGCCGAGAGTACGTTAATATCTTTTTCCATCCATCTCCATCATTTAAATGTTGCATATTAGATCGATTGAACTAGCTTATTTTCATATTATGGCTAATTATTAAGGTTAATTTTTTAATTGTAGTTGCATAATACAAATTTTTCTATTTTGAAAAATGGGTATGAACTCTGTGAAAGAATATTTTCCAATAAGTGGTATTAAAGCAATAATTTAGGCAAATAAAAAGGAAACCATTTTGGCAGGAACATAATTTAGTGCTATTATTTTTTTTTTAATTATTATTATTATTAAAGATCAATATTTGTTACTCTTAGTGAAAACCTGTGTTTTACCAAACATAAATATTTGTTTTCATTATAAAATAATTTTCACCGTATAAAACCTTTATATATTTTTTATTTTATAATTTATTGTCCTGAAATTTTATAAAATTGGTGTCCTGAATTTTCATATTCTACCAGTACTATGCCTGATATTTAATGCAGTATTTTTTTAATGCAGGTATTTGTGCATAGTTAAATTCATTAGAAATGTCGTTTGCGCGTGTAGTTTAAAAAAAATCATTAAATGTCATTCATGCAAAATTTTACACATTCCAATTTTCCCAGGTTGACAGGTATGTTAGTATTTAAAACAATAACCTGGTTATGAATTAATAATCAACTATGCACTATTATGAGCTATAAACTATTATATTTTCCTCATATGGTTTTTAAACGTAATAAAAGGAAAATTTTCTGCTAATTCTAAGAATTTCCGCATCCCTACACGTCAGTACTGCACCTTGGGCAGTTGCCTATTCAGTTTAATGGTAGCTCCGACTTTAATTAGATGACTTCTCATATGAAAATATTGTTTTAGCATGAATTCTTTGAATGATGATATTTACCTGCATATCATCCATCTGCATTAATAAATCCATTTTTTGCCTAACTGAGGCAGAGTATTAATTTCTTATTGATCATAATGTTGCATACAAATTAATTTTGTGAATTCTGATAATTGTTATTTTAAAATACAATATCATGGTGTATTGTTATTTGATGTGCTAATTACGAACAAGCATAAGAAAATTGTACAATTTTAATGAATCTGAGTGATATCATTTGTGACAAATTAAGAAGATTACCAAATTTCTAAGCACATGGATCCTTTCTACAATTATTTTCTTTCTCCAACTATATGATGTAATTTATCTAGAGGATCTTAATCAAAGTGAATTATTTCTATAAATGAATTAATATTTAGTATCAATGATCCTGATGATCCAATTTTGAATTACATTCAATTCATTTTAGATATGAGCTTTACTGAAACATTCTAATTCCAATATGACTATATTTTACAATTCAAGCACATATTTTGAAAACAATTTTTATTTTAAATAATAAATATAATAAACAATAAATGTAATTAACATATTTTTTACAATAAACAAATTTGTTGGATTGACTTTATGACTTTTCTTTCATAATTATATATATATGCTAAAGGTATTAATTCATCACACTTTGGACTCATAAAAGGGTGAGATTAGTATAATGTACAATTTAGGTGACTGAACAAAATGGCAGGTAAGAGTGTAAATTAACCTTATTCACTACAGAGAATAGTAGTTTGCTACAGTTTGTTGTATGAGTATCATTTTATTTATGTTCCCGTATTCATATGTACTTAGCACTCATATGTCTTATTTAAATTAATTTAATTAATCAATTACACAATGCATCTAACTTTATGTATTCTGAATCACTAAACCCCACTATACGAAGCCCCCTCACGCTAATTTTAAGTTATTATTCGTAACTTATCCCTTTAGATGGCATATGGATGTTCCCTGGATGTTATGATGGGAGATGGCAGGAAATTTTAAATTTTATTGAATTAAATAAATATAACCGCATTGTCAATCGCACTGCAATCAATACTCAAGGTATTTAATGGCAATAATAGTAATGATAATAAATACTACTGTTGAACTAGGTTGATTCTTTGAAACTAGGGCAGAAATTTTGTGGTGAAAAAAATATAACAAAACTTGTCGAGACTTCCAAAAATTTTCCCATATTCTGCGAAATGTTAATTCCAACAATGAATCAACTTCAAATTCTAAACCTTTTCAGTGTAATAATTAAAATTGTGAAAATTTCATATTATGGAACCTCTAAATTTTCTCAGTTTTAGAAAACAGTAAGAAAGGTTAGTAAAATAATTTAAGACCAACTTTTGGGCTTGGGAGAGGCCCCTCAATCCCAAGTTTTCGGAGTTTTCACTGTATGATTTTACTTACAAAACTATAAACAAATGCTAATTTTTTTAATATGCCAAGTAAAACGCTTGTTAAATAACCTTGAGGATGCGACGACTCAGATTATGAGAAGATGGGGATCTTGAAAGGGTGGGAGAAAAGAAAACTCATTCGGACTGATTCCTGCCCAGTAGCCATAAGAAATTAATAAATTGCTCTTTGTCTACAACCATACCCCAAAGCAGTCTTTACCATGGGTGTCTCAACAGACATCAGCTATCTTTACCATTTCCTTTAGCATATTGCTTGTTTCTGGTTCCCCTCATCGATACGTACCTATAGCCATCTGTTTATAGTAAAAGGTATATCTCTCAGGTCTCTGTCGACAGCTGAACAAAACGGCATGACAGGCACATCAAGGAGAGACTAGATAATCTCTTCTGGATGGCGAATACCCAGGGAGATAATGTATACTCCCGTGAAATATTTCCCAGCCGTATCTCGTTGTGTTGGACACGGTTTTACGGAGCCCCTAGCCTCTATGGGCTATATCTCCTGGGTGATATGCAAGATAATAAAATACTATGTGCTCCCGAAGGCAAGATGGGTCAATATTTCCCAACCAGCGACCCCATAGATCTTATATACTTGTAAGATCTATGAGCGACCCCGAAGGGACTATCTTCTTGGAATCTCGTTAAGAAATCAGTGGAAATGGCACTGTTAACAAACTAATCTGGTAACCTAGAATGGGAATTCAAAGGGATGGTAACTATGCTTTAGTTTGCCGCTTTTTCCTTGGCGAATACAACTTTTCAATATCTGATCACCTCTGAATTAATAATTTTGTTCGCATTTCTGTTTTAAATCTGAATACACCTTCACTATCTAACATGGTTAAGAATTTAGACTGACGGCTCAGCGACTTCCGATTGAAGTGCATAAAGTTATCGAGAAAAAATCTACATTTGACTATATCTAAAGGATAGAATATTCATCCATGTATGACTATAATACATGGCATCCACAACAGAACAATGGACAAATTTTTGATAAAAACTAAAAGAAACAAGTAGATGCTGATGAAAACGAAGAAACAAAATATTCCTCGATAGAAAAAGCAAATACAATGGTAAGTTTTCTGTCCTTGTATTCTTAGACTTTAGTCATTCAGGAAAACAATTTAGCATGAGCAGGCCGGTCGAGTGGATCCATTGTAGAGTACAAAATGCAACTTGAAAATTGTATCAAAACCGAGGCAACAGTTGTTAAGATAGATAAAACGAATGTTTTAAAAAGCCCTCTCCCAGCGTCCTCCTTTAAAGTCTCGATTCAGCTCTGCTCAGGACCTCATTGACCAACTAAAGCTCCTATAATAGAGGCTTAGCCAATGATAACGAAAGTCTCAAAGATAACTTCAATATTAGAGCTCTGAGTAATAAAATTATTTTTAATTAAATGATATAAATATTACTTCTTTTGAAATGACAACGAACAGTATTTGCAACAAAGAAATGTTAGATTTTCAATAAAAATGGTGAAAAAAAGATAAAAGTTTTACTTTAAAAATAACTTTGAAAATTAGCATAAAATATTCAAAATTTTTGCACGTGGAGCCCTTCGAAATATATATATATAGTTGTAGATTGACAAAGAATGAAGATCCTATCACGAAATTGTATTAGATGATTATCTTATCTATTAGATGGGTATATATTTCTCTCCTTTCAAGACGTTTTTTCATCGTTCCAGAAATAAAAATTCTGTAACAAAAAAACTATGGATTTTTCTTACGTTTTTGACATTTGAACAACAAAACTGAAATTTTTATCTTCAGTTTACAAAATATGGAGAACGCAGTGATAAAATTGAGGTGTTGAATTTCTGAAGATTTTTAACATTTGTCTGCCTTTTTAAAATATGTGGAAAAAAACTATTAACTTTTTGGAAATTCTGACTTCTCAGCTATCTTTGAAACACCTTTACTCCTGTTTTTTTAAATCGAGATCGTAAATTGAAAGTTAAGGAAGATGAAGATACGTTTATTGGGTGGAACAGAGTCAATTTCCCCCATTGTTTTAGAAGATTTTCAAAAATATTTAGAAATCTATTGAATCTTTCGAATTTTTTAAAGTTTTCTGCAACTCCCTGGATCGAATTCTACGTTTTAAAAACACTGCGATGTGCTTGCTAGGCCATTTATTAGCTTCGGAATAAGTGGGCATATATAAATACATGGGTTTCCACACAGTCGAGTCATCATACTATGACTACCAGCGATCTGGAGTAATTGCCATGTGCAGCGTGCAGGTAGACAGGCTGGTAGTGACTCAATACGGTGCTGGAAGGTGTTCACAGGCATGTGGAGCCATGCTGACTGCAGTACATCCAACAGCTGCTGGAGGGTGCGTGGTAGAGATTTACAGCGAGCAACTCGATCGAAGGGGTCCCATATATGCTAATTTGGATTTAAGTTTAGGGAATTGGAGAGGAGGGCAGGGAAGTACTTTAAAGTTTTCACTCTGCTCCTCCAACCACTCTCAGACAGTTCTCACTGTGTGACATGTCGCATTGTCGTGTTGCTAGATCCCATCTGCCCCAGGGAAGACAATCAGCGTATGGTTGTACGTGATCTGCGAGGTTGGATTCGTAACGAATTCGGTTCATAGTGCCTTTAACGGATATGAGTGGACCCAGAGAATGTCACGAAAACATTCCCCAGAATTTAATGCTGGCCCTACCGCCTTGTGTTCTTCCAGTAATGCTTGATATGAGTTTGTTCTCTGATCTTTCACCTCATACGCTCTGCTCATGTCCCAGGACGAGTCGGACGGTCTGGGCTTTCGACACCTCATACGCCAACGCCCATCCGTTCGATGAAGCAGAAAACGTGACTCATCGGAGAAGGCAATCGTTTGCCAATCAGTGGAGATCCAATTCTGATATTGCCGTGCAAATGCAAGCCTTTTCTGCCGATGCACCTTCGTTAGCATAGTTGTAGTGACCATCCGTCTGCTTCGGAGGCCTATACGCAGCAGGGTTTGCTGAACTATCGTTTGAGAACACACTTCTGGTAGCCCCGTGATTCATTCGGCCAGTGAGTTGCTCCACTGTAGCGCGGCAATCGGCCTTCACGAACCTCCGAAACCAACGTTCTCATCTCACATCAATGGTACATGGTGCTCCGCAGTTTTCACGTCGCTTATTCGCAATGGTGCCATTTCCCCATTGACGATAAACTTTAACCACAGCAGCACGCGAATGGTTCACAAACTGCGCTGTTTCGGAAATACTGCCACCCTTTGCACGAAACCCGATAATCATCCTTTTTAGTAAATCTGATATACCACTCCTTTTATTCATGACAGCAATGAGTGATTTTTTTTTCAGTACCTTGCCATATATATCCACCAAGCCAGCTCACGACACCTGCCTTCTTTTATTGGCTACTCGCTGTTGACGTCAAAAGTAGGAGGTAGTCCCAATAATATGACTCGACTCTGTAGTAAAATTTTCTGTCGTTATCCCAAAGGAGCGTCCAATAGAACATTCTTAATCTCATTGTTTTCTTTCTTTTCCTATTTGTAGACCAACTTTCTATTGCAACAAAACTGTGATATTTATCTATAACTATAACTAAATGTCAGTCCTAGTGGCCTTCGGTTTCATTTTTTTTACCATGTAAATTAATGCTTTGCTTGGTATATATCCATATATTATTCTACGCAAAGTTGGAATTACCTAGATTTTGGGTTCAAGAGAGGCTACTGTAATCCTCCCGACTACAATATGTCGCTTGTAATTTAAAGAATACGAAACAAATCTGGCGAGGGGGGTCTCGAACCTGCTACCCTCTAAATACAGCACTGACTATGATCCCCCCCCCCCCCCCCCTCAACTTCTTCTACAAATCTACGCCTATGGTTATTTTTTAAAATATGCGAGGTAAACGTTTTGTTTTTTATTTTCTCTCTACTCTCCATTTTATTTCGAACTCATCTTTCTCATACCAGAATACATTTTTAGTGAAGTTAAATGTCAAAAATCTGTATTGCTGGTCCAAATGATTACAATTATAGCATGTTACCCTTTATTCCAAAGGACTTTGACAACGTCATTATTCGAGGGAGTAAATTACCTCCCCACCCCTTCGAAGAGGCTAATGGCGAAACTCAAGCATATATCGTGGCTATTTGTCGCTACAATGATTGAAACTGTCAAGTTTCGCAATCATTGATCCATAATTTACCCCTTTTATGCAAAATTATATTAAAATTGTGTCCTATACTGCCATGTTAAGGAAATATCAAATTTCGAAGTTTTCGTTCGAATTTCAAAAAAATTAATCTAGTTTTAAATTTGTCGTTAACACAGCCGGATATAAAGTTTCATCAAAATTTATTTATACAGGGTGTCCCAAAAAGATTGAAACGCTCTTTAATTCTTTACCTGTTGGAGATAAGTGGGCAATGTAAATTGCAAAAATATTGAAAGTAAGATAGGAAATAAGACTACGTTAATGAAATAGTCCTCCCATTCATTTTCAAAAGTTACACTTTTTAAATTTTTATATGACCTCTTTAGACAAATTTGGTCAATCAGAAAATTTCTATTTTTAAGGCAACAAGATCATTAAAAAACCCGGCATATCTGTATCTTTAAAATTGAGCGAGTTATATTTAATTGAACATTGTGAATGGGGACCATATATCAAATTAGAAATGTAAATTTGTGACATACCACAAAAAATATAAAACTGGATGATAATACATAGGATACCCAACCGTGTAGTGAGTACCACTGCTTTATATCTGTCTGTGTAATGCTTTATCTAGATGCATTTGTGATAAAAAAATTTTGACAAATGTTAACGTATTTTTGATCTAAACAATTTCCATCATCGATTTGTTTATGATCTCTATTTTCACTGATGAAACAGCCTTTCACATGGTACGAAAAAGTGGCATAAGTAAGTATATATTAGAGTTCGCTTTAGATACAGAAATGGCTGAAGTTCAGTGACTTATAACTGAATACATTATCTCCTATAATTCACCCTAGACATGAAATGTTTTTTAATTCTAATAGGTGAATTAATATACCATATTAGGCTTACCATTTTTATTTTCTTATACTACTAGTGAAAACAATACTTTTTGTGCTATATTCAAAAGAATTTTCGATTTCGAGATTTTGATGCAAATATATGTTTTAGGACCTCTTGAACACGTTTTGACTATTTTTAGAGTGATGTCCGTCTGTATGGTCGATTTCTTGTATACCCAATAGATGCCATACCACAAATATCAATGGATTTTGACGAAACTTTATATCCGGCTTTGTTAACGAAAAATCTAGAACTAGATTAAATTTTTTGAAATTCGAGTGAAAACTTGAAAATTTGATATTTCCTTAACATGGCAGTATAGGACACAATTTCAACATAATTATGCTTAAAAGGAGTAAATTATGGCTCAATAAAAAATTACTCAAAGGTAAGTGGTACCAAATTTCAATTGGCGGTTTTCCTTCTGAAATTGATTTGTAGATGTTCTCCACACTTATTTTCAGGGGAAATTAACTATTTACACTTGCAATTTTGGTAAAATAGAATAAGTCAAGAACTTTAATTACTGATATCTCAGCGAATTTTTCATCGAAATGTATACGGTAATTAAGAACAGAGCAAAATTTACTAATTGACATTTTCTGATACAGGAACTGTGCAAAAAATTAAATTTCACATTTTTATGAAATTATAATTTAGTAAGGGCAAATATCCTATCTAAATTCTCCCCTGTTTGGTGATTATTTTTCATATTTCACTTTACTTCTACGACCAACCATTGTCATTTTATTCTTTTGGATACTCTTCGTAAAATACCCAGTCTCAATATTCTTTGTTATTTCATTAAATTAAAGTTTTCTATTTTTTATATTAATAATGATGAACCCTTTCTCTTGTTTGCTAATTCAGGATTTGTAAAATTTTGCTCACTAAAAACCAAACCTATGAAAAACCTAAAATACCAAAAAGCATGGCATTGTCATATCAAATCCATAGAGTGGGTCAATAAGAAAGTGTACTTGTATTTCCCTACTTTGTATAAAGCAATAAGTGTTTAAGAAGTTGTATTAAAAAAAATGCTAAATTATATATGCTTAATTCATTTTTTAATTTATCTAAAATACACATGGCTACAAAAAATAATTAAAGCAACTTTTCCGTTTAATGTAAAAACAATAACATAGTCAATATTATTTTATTTAAAAAAATAAAGTTTTTCACATTTTGGCATCAACTTTCCAAAATGAATTCACATCGCTTTACTCCAATGCACACTTCGGAGATTTTGATAATGATATGTCCCAATTTATTACACCTATATTTCTAATTTCAGATGTGTTGGACTTTGTTGTTCTCAGGAGATAAATGTTGAGCGAGTCATCTTTAGCATGTGTAGCTGGAAGAAAGAAATATATATATATATATATAGTAATACTAATAGATTATGTATATAGTAATACTAAATACATAAATATAATACTTACAACCCGCAATACTATCACTATTTTTTGACAAAGGTACTAATATGAGAATTTTAATAATAAAGTTTTAATGTAAATTAACCACACACACACACACACACACATATATATATATATGTAATGTAAATTAAACACACACACACATATATATATATACACATACATACACACTACGTGACAGTGAAAATGAGACACCAAGATGGAGTGGGCAGGAAGTGATGAAAATCGGCAGAGAGAGACAGCAACGAACAATAAGTGATATTTATTGCAAGATGATATACCTATACACTGAGCGATAACACTGTCTGATCAGTAGATTGTAGGACCCCCGCGGGCGGCGATACAGGCAACAACACGTCAATCAATGAGCATACGGATGGTGTCCAGAGGGATGGCTGCCCATTCCCTGTCAACAATTTGCCAAAGTTTTGCTTCTAAACACGGCGGTGTTGCAGCGCACGCAAGTGACGTCCAACCACGTCCCAGACGTGTTCGATTGCTGAGAGATCAGGGGAGACTGGTGGCCAAGAAAGCACCTGGGTACCTTGCAGGGCATGTTGGCTGATGCGTGCCGTGTGTGGTTGGACTTTATTCTACTGGTAAATGGCATTGCCCCCCCTCCCCCTGAAGGAAGGGTAGTGTCACCAGCCGCAACACGTTATCCATGTATCGTTGGGCCATCATAGTGCCCTCAATACGGACCAGAGGTGACCTGCTATCGTATGCGATGGCGCCCCAAACCATGATGTCGCGGTGTGGCGTTCCATAGATGCGGCCAGATTGGATCTGTCACCACTTCGGCGCCAGACTCGTACACGGCGACTGTCATTGCTAAAACAGAAGCGTGACTCGTCTGAAAACACGACCCTGTGCCATTCCGCCATCCATGTGGCTCTATCCCGACACCATTGCAAATGGAGGCGTCTGTGCTGTTGGGTCAATGGCAGTCTTCTTAACGGGCACCATGAGTGCAGGTTGCCGGCGACCAGTTGGCGGATAATGGTCCTGGTCGATATGGGAACATCAAGAGGTCCTGCTGCAAGAGAGCGACGGAAGTGGCCTGTGGGGTCGCCAGCGGGTGCATCGGTCCACGCGTTCTGACGTCGCTCTGGCTGTACCAGCACCCCTCAAATGTGCCACATTCCCTTGTTCCAACCATCTTCGCCACAGCTGATGCACTGTGGACTGGTGTGGCGAGGTGGCTGTCCTCTGAGAATTGACGTATGGACCAACCTGCCCTTCTGATTCCGCATACCCTTCGTGAAATCGTCTGTTTGTGGGACCTGCCTCAGTTGGCGGCGGCATGGCATTCCCTGCTACTACACGTTTCCTTTGAGACAAAAAAAAATTGCAAAATGATTTTCCTGCCACACAGAGCAGCGCGACTATTGCAGATTCTACAGGTTCCTTCTCTTATATCTCACTCAACGTGCGTGGGACAGCTGCGCATTTCGCATCATTTACATAACTCGGTGAGCTGCGTTTAACCTGCAATTTGCATATTTTTCTGCCCACTCTTTCTTGGTGTCTCATTGTAACTATCACGTAGTGTATATAACAAGAAATAAATGTGATTACCTGTAATTGCTGATTTACAAGCTGCACCTGCAAGAGAAAAAAGTAATCGTTGGTTTATATCTATATAAAGGTTTACAAAAACATAAGAAACTTTTATTTAAGCCTGTCAAAGACAGGAAAACTAACACTCTTCAAAGTTAAGTTGTTACTTCTTTTAATAGGTTTTATTCTTTTTAACAATGTATAGCATTTATCATCGAAAATTGGCCCAGTTTGTTTCAGCTCTATGGTTTATACTATAAGTGTACAAGTCAGTCTACAGTCTTCTATGTCACCGGGAGGCTTCTGGGGGATCTGGAAAGCCTTCCAGCCCTCTCATTTTATCTGCCTCCGGGGGAGAAATTTAAAATCCGACTTTGCTGGGTTTTGCCCTGTAAACGATACTATAAGTTTTCAGCCTTCTATGTTAATGAGGGGGGATTCTGAAGGGTCTGCAAGGTATGTTTGAACGCCCTCAGGGGGGAGGGTTAAAATCTGGCTTCGCTAGGTTGTGTTCTAGATCACCGGGGGCCTTTCCGGAACTAGAAAGACTTCGAAAAAAAAAACCAGTTTCTACGTCCTACATCACAGGTGGATGAAGTTTTATAGATAAACTTCATATATAACTACAGCATAAAGTAAAAATTACGGGTGTCAACCGGTCTCAAAGCAAAAAACTGCCTTCTTCTTCAGGACAAGCAAGAAGCGTAACCTAATTTATTCAAGCATGTTCGACATCCGCGATAGAATAGCACACGTGGCTGAATGTAATTTAATAAATACAGTGAATTAATTTATATTATTAATAAAATTTATGATGAAACTTCAAATAAATCAGTTGATCAAATTAATTCAATTAGTTTTCGATTGATCAAATTAATTCAATTAGTGTTTAAGTGATTAAATTCATTCAATTAATTTTATAGTGATTTTATGAAATTCAGCTCTTTGTGTTTGATTTTGTACTTTTGAATCACTAGAGTGAGTTATTTAACAAATGAACATAAATGTTATTTTCTTCCCTTACTCTCTTAAATAACAGAGTTCTATTTATTTTCCTTATTAATCCAGAGTTGTGTAGTATTCAAGAACAATTATGAAAAACTTTGTTTTTACGGGTTACAATATAGCTTACCTTGTTCACAAATCGGTTTTAGTTCTTTTATAGAATGAAAACTTCCATCGAAATCCAAAAATGTAATTTCTTCTTGGACACCATTTGTATAGTTAGCATATGTATTATTAAGCTCTTCATTTGATAGATAATTTATGATTGTAGTTGACATGTCATTGATTTGTGTAAAAGCTTCAGCAAGGAAATCTTTTTTGATCTGCAAAAGAAAAGTGTCATTACAACTCCTTTTTTTATTCTGTAATATTTTTATAGTTAAAACACTACCGATTCTATTAACATTTATATTTCACTATTTGATTTTTCACCATAAAAAAACTTCAGCATACTGAAAATAATGTAAAAAACAAGAAAGATCAATCATGCATAAAGCATTGATTATGAAATACTTTCCAACTGAAATGCATAATACGATACATTCAGACGTGATATTTTTTTAATTATCACAGAACTGCGATAATTTATTTTACTTGTAAACTTAAAACTTCATCGGAAAAAATGAATTTTATTCAAATGACGTCATAGAAATATGAATCGTCTGGTTCTCTATGTAAAACTAGTGAATATTTCATTCATACACTTTTATTCCAGACTCCAGAATTAAATTATTTTGCGTGAAAAAAAAATCAGCAATTCTTATACAACTCATCCTTACAATCACCTGCTTACATTCAGAAACCATTAAAATTAGGCTTCGTTATAGAAATAATCAAAGTTTGATGATCATTCAAGCTCAAAAATATTGTAACTGCGTTGGCGCAGAATATGGATGCACAGGAAAAACGCAAAAATAAAGCGGTTTTAAGACGGATGCAACACTAAATATAAATTAAAAAGAACTTTAAAATCACGATTTTGGCACAAGATGGATGCCATATTTCATTTTGAAGTGGGTCACTTGACCTCTCATATAATATGGGTGTCATTATTATTTTAATTTTAATTTAAAAAACTCCAGAACATATTTTACTGAAATTTTTTTATATATTTTTATGGGAATAATTTGAATATTTCCCAAAATTTTCGAAGCAATTTGTGAATTTTAATTTCGCTTAAAAAATGTTTGAAAAATTAGGTCCTATAGGGTTCAATGTATTTCATTTTTTCAACCCGGATTCAATCCAAAATTATTGGGTGATATTATTCATTTACATTCCCATATATCCCATAGACCGTTTAAACAACATACTAAAATTTCATTTTGATAAAGTCATTTTTACGGCAATTATCTTGCGAACGGATAGACAGACAGGCAGAACGAACAAAGTCATAATCACTTTTCAACTTTGTTGTAAAGTGTTAAAAAGGGGGGGGGGCATAAAACAATGGATTAAAGGAGGTGGAGTAAAAAAAGTCAGGGTTTGGGCCTTCATTTTTGTTTTTAACAAATATAGCCACAAGTCGTATACACTACCCAACACAGAAAATACAACACCATGAAAGAGAAAATAGAGTGTGATGAAAAAGGACACACAGACAGAGATGGCATATATAAATAAGTGATATTAATTCCATAAGGATAATTCAATACAGTGATGGCATAAACAGGGTGATCAGTAGGCAGTAGGACTACCTCTTGTGGCGATACAGTCAGCAGCCATTTGAGCCATAGGTGTAATGAGCGTTCGGATAGTTTCCTGAGAGATGGATATTCATATGCTTTCAACCATCCTTCACAGGTCATCCTCTGTTTGAGGCAGGGGCAGGACAGTCAAACGATGGCCAATCACGTTCCATACATGCTCGATGGGTGAGAGTTCTAGAGACAGCTGAGGCCAAGGTAGCACCTGGATACCTTGTAAGGTTTGTCTGCTGATGGTTGCCGTGTGCGGTCGCGCGTAATTTTGCTGGAAAACAGCATTTTGCAACCGCTGAAGGTAGGGCAGTGCAACCTGCCACAGCAACCCATCCACATATAGTCGTACCGTCATTGTGCTTCTGATACGAACCAGAGGTAACCGACTGTCGAAGCGGATGGCACCCCAAACCATGATGCCGCGTTGTCGAGCAGTATGGCGTTCAACACTCTCAGCAGGATTGGATCTGTTCCACGTCGCCTCCAGACTCTCATATGGTGACTATCATTCGACAAACAGAACCGAAACTCGTCGCTGAACATCACCCTGTCCCGTTCAAGAGGCTCGGGCCCGACACCATTGCAATCTCTCACGTCAGTGTCTTGTCGTCAATGGCAGTCTTCGTAAAGGCCGGTTTGAGTGCAAATCACTTTCGGCCAATCATCGAAAAACTATTCGCGCTGATATTGGAACATCAAATGTACTTTGGAAATTCTTCAGAATTTCGACAGTCGTCGTTTGTGGGACAGCCACCGCATAGCTTCGAATGCGTCGATCAACGGGTGCTGACGTACATCTAGATGGGCCTATACCACTGCGACAATTTACATGACCTTCACTAATCCATCTTCTCCAAATCATTTGCACAGTGGACGGATCTACACTTGTTTCAGCGGCGATACGCAGGTACGACCACCCAGCCATACGTAGGCCTAAAATGAATCCCCTAGCACGATCATTCAAATGCTGAAATGGACTTCGGCGTTGTCGGCGAGGCACCTCTTCAACAACACGTGTCTTCTGAAACGAAAAATAGCTCGGAAAACGGGTTTCCGTAGGCGACAGACAGTAATAACTATTGGCTCATCTGCCATTTCTATTCCCTTTATCCTGCGCTCTAATCACGTGACCTACTTGCATTTCAGATCATTTGCATACAACTGTCAGCTGCGTTTGTCTCACAATTTGCATAATTATATGGCTAAAGCTTCATGGTGTTGCATTTTCTATGTCAGGTAGTGTATATATGATAGCTCTTGCTACTAATGCGCTCTAAATGTATAAGAAAAAATTCTTACATTTTTGCTAAAATTATGATGTTACAAATATATGTCTTTTCTTATGTTGAGAAGCAAATTTTACAGTTATCAGTTGTTCTATTAATTGGGGTTATAAATACATTGGTTACGTCCTATTAATTATAAATTGTCAGATCTATCTGTCCCCGGGTCGCATTTGTATTGGCGACAAATCTGAAACATCGTCTACTTCTCCATTGTCGGAAATTTCTAGAAACGAAGTGATTGAACTTGATGTTAGCTGAGTGATTGATTAGACGAAGAGTAAACTGTGAAAGATTGGCTAAGAAGGCTGGAGTAAACTGAGGTTGGTTGATCTGTTTAAGTTGGGTAAGTCGTGAGAATAAAGTCGCTGAGTGAGTCGCGAGGAATAAAGTCGCTGGGTGCGTGAGATAGAAGAATAGTGCAAGCCATGGAACCCGTACTAATGGATACTACTATGACTAGATGGGTCTAGCATACCGAGTTAGCCGAGACAAGGTTTAGAGGCACTAGACAAGAGTTGGATAAGCATAGAAGCTTTATAACTAGTCCACTGTTTACTTAAATACCATCTGGCCTGCCATAGTCCATTTCATGATATATTTGTGTTAATTAATAGGCATGTGCAATGCTGGCTGTTTGGTATATGTCTTTAATTTAGTTAAGCAGCCAACTGCTGTAAATTGAATGAATATACAATAAATGTGATTTTGAATAACTGATTCCATCTTTGTGTTATTGCCCCAACCCGCAAGGTTTGGTGTATCCACTAATACCAAATTTAGAGTTATGCAACTTTTTTTTGACAGATCTAAGTAAGTATGGATAGGTAATCCACAGTCGTAGCAACCACAGTCAATAAATCCATACAGTAGAGTTCTAACCAAGGTTCATTAAGTTACAATGGAGTATGATCGAGGCTCAGAACTCTACATAGTTGAGTTGAAGTTAATACCATTAGTAGTTATTCTTTTAGTTAACATTTTAAATATACAACAGTCCCTTCCTTTTAACAGAAGATATACAGTTCAAGCATAACAAGTTCAAGCGCACTACTGATTTTGTTGTTCTCGAATGTTTGTGCAATTTGACTCTAGCATCATTTGAAGTCCCTGGGAATCTGTATGTTCATCGATGGATCAGGAAACTCATCATCAGCTTCAGTTATTGGAGATGAAATGTCAGTTATCTCATGATATGTAGTAGGTTCAACCGTAGGATTTAAGTTTCTCTCTGTAGGCATATTGGATCAGGTATAATTAACACTTCTTTGTCAAGAGGTATGAAATCTCCATTTCAGCAATTGATTTACATGCTCTGGCCATCGACAATTATTCAGTAACTCAGTAGTCTCTCTCTTTCCTAACTATTTTTCCAAACTTCTACCGAACGTCTTTATTGTTGTAATCACGAACTTATAGCTTTTCCCCTATGTCAAATTGATGAAATTTCTTGTCATTAATAGTAGAAAAATTATTTTCTTGCATATTTTGTACAAGATTTGTACAAACGAGATTTATCAAGATACGAAAATTTCTTTTCACATGGGCTCACTCCTGTAGTTGGATTTGGAAGATTTTCGGTAATGGAGAAGAAAAGTTGCCAGTTTCAGACTTATTGAACCTGGTTCAGCCATTGACATGCATAATCCATTCTTAATAGTTTCCACATAGCGTTCTCTTTGTCTATATGAATATGGGTGTTATATTTGTATTGGTTTATGGACAATAACATTTTTTTTCATAAATTTTCGTTAAATTCCCCTAAGATGATTGAGGACTGTTGTCATCCACAAGTGTGACAGGTAGTCCATGTCTTGTAAATATATCATGAAAGATTTCCATAGTTCTTTCAGCTGTAATAGAATTTTTTGATATTTTTGATGGTATTAAGATAGGAACTGTATGGCAATATTTTCTGTCTCCAAGAAAGCTATTTATATGAACAATTTTACAATGTATTGATGCCTTATAAAAATCCTAATTAATGAAATAGCTTACCTCAGGAATAATTTTTTTACAGCATGAAGATTGTGAGTCAATGTTCTTATATCTGAATTTTATGATGAATTACGTCTTCAAAATACGAAAAGTATATATATATATATATATCACCATAGTGTTACGTTTAGGAACGTACAATAGATGGCGGCACCAGTGAAAGTAAAATTTGCTGTGAACGAAAATTTTTTGACTTAAATAAGAAAATAATTCAAATTTAAAACAAAGTCCCACCAAAACGTTTCGTCCCATGTTCTGATGTACCTGTGTACCGAATTTCATGGTCATATGCTGTTTAGATGTTTTGCTACAGACAACACGAATAAATAAACAGACATCTTCCTTTATTATTATAGATTAGAAACGAGTGCTCACCCTCACCGTGTTCTTTTCTGGCCATATAAATGAAATATCTGTATTTATTTGGTTATAATATTGCAATATGAATGATTAGAAGATTGAAAACAGTTATATATATATATATATGCGGACTGTGTGAATTACATCTTAGGCGAGTTCATATTCGTAGAATCTGAACATATAGGAGAAAATTGTCAATTTAGTGATATCCATAACTACTTGTAAAATTCACCTTTTTCAATAAAATAAGTGCGAAGTCCCTTTCTTTTCCTTGAATTTGAGTCACTTCGGTTGCTTCGGAATTAGGGAAAATAGTGGATTTCATTATGCTGCCATCAGTGGAATTCAATATAGTTACCTGCATAAATGTAAATTAAATAAAATTTGAGTTTTACATACATCAGAGAATAAAGCGAATTAATAAGTAATAAAAAGATAAATGTTAATATTTTTTAAATTCTCGTTGAAATCATGTACACAAAAATATTCAAATTTTTGTGTACATGATTAAAAAACAGTCAAGTATCGCAATTCGTATAGATTTCAGTTTCCGCCAGATCACACCAATATCAGAAAAAAAAGTTAATTCTCCTTTTTCAATGACTAATGATCCTCCTAATATTAGTTCGATATTATATTATTCATTTTTTTCTTTATACATATTAGCTATGCCCCGCAGCCAGCTGCTAGTTTTTCAAAACATGGTTCAGTGAATGTTAGATACACTGAATGTCTAGTTAACCAGGTATCCAACAATCGGGTTCAGTTGATTATCATTTTTTTCTATATAATATTTTCCCAATAATAAATTATTTCATTATATGTATACTCGTAGTGATACATTATACCCCTATATACTAGATATCGATATATTTTTCCTAATACACTATATGTCGATACATTATATCTCGATACACTTAAAATATTTTCCGGAATGTACTTCCGCTTCTTCAAAAATTCTTTTTGTCTATACAAGATCAATGCGTGGATCAATAATCTCTTAGTTCTACTCTAGAGAAGAAACATGAGCTACCCCCCCCCCCCCCTCCAATTCTAGACCATAGACATATAGACCCGCTATTGGACGTGGTTTGCTGTTGTTATAGTATTGAGCACAGCATCCGAAGATGAGGGAGTTTGGCATATGGTCTACCTACTGTGTAGGGTTGCCTCGCTCAAATTGAACAAAGATATTACTCCCGGTCTAGGAAGGAGTTTGCAGACTTTTACCAACAGCGAGCACTGGAGTATGATAAAATTTTTTATATAGCATTAAATTAAAAAACTGATACAGTGAATGATAAACATTTTTATTCGCACAGAAGATCTGTAGTGTTCACGAGCAAGAAATGTGGACGTATGCAATAGATCATTGTTTAACTAATTCTGCTCATGATGTTTTGCGATGCGAACTTGCGATGAACTTCCGATAAGGGTTAGATAGCACTTATCTGCGGTAACAAAGATTATTCGTTAACATTCTATCAATGAGCCGTCTACTCTGAATGGTTTTGCAATTCTAGCAAATCTCAATATTTTTTACGGGGCCTTCCCATTAACTGCAACACTTTCAACGAAAGCTGTTCGTTAAGGTCCAATTATATCGATCATTTTTTTAGACCTCCCCCCTCTCGAACAACTAATGATATGACTGCTAGTACTTTACCATCTATTCATATTTAGCATGTTTATTGTCAAGCTATGTAAATGCTAGTATCTCACCAATTTGCACTTACACAGCATTTCTAAGTGTTTATGTAATATAAAGTCCAGTATATTCCATTACTTAGGTCAAAATTCAATGAATTACCTTTCCATATTGGCTGTCCACGGTAGAACTGCATTCGTAGCCACCATCTTTGATGTAAATGAAAACGTCGATACGATGTCAAATTTTGCTGTTCTCGGGAATTGATCAATTTTTATTGCTGTGTACGAAAAAATTGCAGCCATTTGAGGGAAGGAATCTTCCCATTCAAATGTAGGGTGTTGCTGAGAAATTTCTAGACCTGTCGACTGTCCCCCAAATAATTCAACACACACACACACACACACATATATATAGGGTGAGTCAAAAGTCCTTAGATAGACTTTAAGGGTAGGTCAGGCATATAGAAACAAGTCATTTTTACAATAGAACATGGGGTCGCAAACGCAAAGGGCGACCGCTAGAGGGAGCTCTTTTGCAGTGACTTAAGTAAAAGAAAAGGTTACCAGATAAAGTGTACAAAACAGGTTTAATGGAACACAAAATCACAATAGCACAACACAGGTGCGTGAATAACAATATTACGAGTCGTATGCAGCATGACAGATACAAAGGCAATAAACGTTTGGAGTTCTTAAAACAAGTGTTCAAAGGACTTGCCATCAAAAGCGATACACGCTTCGCAACGTCGACACATGGACAGTCGTACATTCTCAAAGATGCCAGGCCTCTCAAGGATCCGTTCAGCTGCTTCAATTACTCTTGCCACAAGGTCTTCGTCGGAAGTAGCAGGGCTTTCGTAAACGAGGTTCTTCATATAGCCCCACAGGAAAACATCAAGGGGGGACAAGTTCGGGGGTCAAGGAGGCCACCTAACTCCATTTCCGTGGATAAGTAGCATCGAGATAGTTTCGCACAATTCGACTGACTCATCGTGCTGAAACAACATGTTACGACGAATGCCTGCCGAGATGTCATGGAGTAATTTTGGTAAGACATCCTCAAAAAAAATACGATACGTTCTCCCTTCCAGCCGTGTTAGGAGAAGGTATGGGACTAGCAAACAATCTCCCACAATTCCTGCCCAAACGTTTATGGTAAATCGTTGTTGAGCACCATGTGGCCTTGTTGCTCGCGGGTTTTCATGCGCCCAAATGTGCCAGTTTTGCATTGCATATTCACAACACCGTCCTTTGAAAGTGTAGTTTCGTCCGTGAAACAAACAGGCTGGAAAATGAACCTGCGCAGCAGCTTGTTGCAAAATTCAAACTACTAATGCGAGTCGCAGGGGATAATCTCTTGCTCCGAGTATCTGGACACGTTGGATATGGTACGGGTGTAAAGACTCATCGTGCAATATGCGCCACCCACTGGATTGCGAAACTCCAAACCTACGCGAAATGGTTTGTGTACTTGTACTTGGGACGCGTTCAACTTTGCGTATGATCGCTTCTTCTGTGACAGGTTCATGCGTCGTTTGGTCCGGACCAAAAAGTCTCTGTACTCCGAATGTCCCTGTTGTATTGATGAAAACGCCAAATTTTCTGAAGATGGGGCACCCTCCAATTTGCATAGCATTGTCAATACGAACGCTGTGCTGTACGGCCATTTTCTTTTGCTTCCCCGTAAATCAAATACATCTCTGCCGTCTGTCTATGACTGTAGCTCTCCATCCTACATTGGCAAAGTTCGGGCCTCGAATGATCCTGTACCAAGTCCTAACTCACTCACTTGCAAAGAGCTCCCTCTAGCGGTCGCCCTTTACGTTTGCGACCTGATGTTAAATTGTAAAAATGACTGGTTTCTGTATGCCTGACCTACTCTTAAAGTCTGTCAAGGACTTTTGACTCACCCTGTATATATACAGGCTGTCCCCAAAAGATTGAAACGCACTTTAATTCTTTACCTGTTGGAGATAAGTGGGCAATATAAATTTCAAAAATGTTGAAAGTAAGGTAGGAAATAAAACTGCGTTAAAATTAAATAGTCCTCCCATTAATTTTCAAAAAGTTACACTTTTTAAATTTTTATACGACTCTTTTAGATAAATTTGGTCAAACAGGAAATTTTTATTCTTAATGTAACAAGATCATTAAAAAAAAATGCAATCTGTATCTTTAAAATTGAAAGAGTTATATTTAATTGAAAACTGAATATTGCGAATGAGGACCATATATCTAATTATAAATGTAAATTTGTGACATATCACAAGAAAGATAAAACTAGATGATAATACATAGGCTACCCAACCGTGTAGTGAGTACCACTGCTTTACATGATCTCTGTCTTTGTGTAATGCTTTATGTAGAAGCATTTGTGATAAAAAAAATTTGACTGATATCAACGTATTTTTGATCTAAACAATTTCCATCATCAATTTGTTTATGATCCCTATTTTCACTGATGAAACAGTCTTTCACATGGTACGGAAAAGTGGCATAAGTCAGATTTTTTCCTTTATCATAATTCAGTTGATTTTAAAGATACAGATATGCAGTTTTTTAATGCTCTTGTTGCATTAAAAATAAAAATTTTCTGATTGACCAAATTTGTCTAAGGGGTCGTATAAAAATTTAAAAAGTGTAACTTTTTGAAAATTAATGGGAGGACTATTTCATTAACGTAGTAATGAATTAATTAACGTAGTAGTAACATAACAGGTAAAGAATTAAAGCGTGTTTCAATCTTTTTGGGACACTATATATATATATATATATATATATATATATATATATATGACTAAATAACAGAGTAAAAGAAAGAAGAGGAAATTGCCTTCATAGTGCGAAAAAAAGTGGCGGAAGAGCGATTGTGAACTTTTCTAATACCCGATTACAGCTAGCTGCTAAGCCATGGCGCACTCTCGGACGCCAGCATATGAGTAGGCAATGACCCTGAAATGTCATCATAAATTCAGACATTAGACCTGCATAAAGCATCTAAATAACTTACATTAATGAAATATAATAAAAATCACGACAACACATACACACAACAAACACCACGATTCCCTCAACTGCTACACCACACACCAAACATTTTTTAAAAATGGACACTAATCGAAGATCATTCCTTTTATTTAACTGATAGAAAACGTCTCATTGTTGCCATTACAAAAATAGCAATCCCATCATTGCAAACGTTTCAACTGGAATGATTAACATAATTTACCTCCTAGATGTTAAGTTCAATATTTTAAACTTTAAAACAATATTACAGATGACCTAACCAACTACTTTTGTCCTTTCCAATCTTTTAATTACTATTTACTTGTTGTCGTTCTGGATACATCAGTTGCAACAATTTTTTTTAAGTAGTCTGGTTGTTTTGAGTAGAAATCCGTTATGTGACGAATGACAAATTTTCTAGGATATTTCTGTTGATTTGCCTGTCTTATAAGATTGCTATCACTTTTCATTCTGTCAATTTATATATATATATACACTTACATACAGGGTGTTTCAAAACTAATGCAACAAACTTTCAGGGGTGATAGAACATAGCGTAACAAACACTTTTCAATGCATGGTCGTAAGTTAAACGGTTGCGCTTTAGAGGGCACTTTCAGGCGCTAGAGGGCTCTTTCAGGCAAGCGTATAAAAGTGTTGTTTTTCGCATGTAAGGTCATTAGCAACTTGGAATCAATTGGTATAGTGGAGAAGGCGGACATGCATTTTGCCTATGGTCTCGCCAAAGGTAATGGCAGGAAAGTGCAAAGACTTTACAGAGGGCGCTTTCCCAACAGGCGTGTTTCCGATCACGCTTACACCGCCAACTATCTGAAAGGGGGATCCTTCAGTGCTGCCATGCATTTGTTTTGTCTTAAATAAAGCTTTGTTTTGATGTTTTGTCCCAGTCTTGTTTTTGCGTTGAGTAAGACTGAGTGTGTATGGAGAAATGGAAAGCGCCCTCTAGTGCAAACTCGTTTTACTTGCGACCATTAATTGCATTGACTCTTCCAATAGGATTATAATTAATTTATATGATAAAGGATATTTTAATTTTAATATCAATAAATTATTGCCATTTACTTCATGTAATTCGGTTCAATTATTTCGCAAAATCATTAGAAATCAGTTATTTTGAATTTATAGATTATGTAATAAAAGATTTCATCAATTACATATTAACAACCTTATTCAAACTAACAAATTATATTATTACCCAATATATTTGGTAAACAGTTTAGTAAATAAGTTTAGGGTAACTCAGCATTGTTAAAGGTATCTTTTTAATTTGACATTATCACAGTAGTGGTAATTTTCGTCACCAGCTACTATTAATTAACCAACTGTTACTTTTGGTTTTTATTTCAAATATTATCAGCTTTTCGCATTACATGCCTTTTCTAACCGTGCATTTTGCCAGGAGATGATGCATTCTAACTGCTATTTGTCAGTCTAAATTCAAAATCCGCTTTGTATTATATTATGATTATTATTATATCTCTCATTAGTATTTATTAATGTTAATGTTTTACAATTTATTGGTTTAATTAATAATTATTTCCTGTATGTTTCTAATAGACATTTGTTGTATTTTAAATATTGTATATCTAGTGTTTTTACTGCTTTTACTCTTGATTGAACTTTCTTTTTTCTTATTTTTAAGATTGGCAACACTGATTTTTTTTTTTTTTATTATTCTTTATGATTTCCAAGTCTTTTCACTCCATGTGAGGCAAAAGTTTGGTAACTATCCATTTTTGCATGCGTAAATATTTTATTTTTAGAAATTTCTCTTATATTCTTCAATTTTCATGGTTTTTATAGTACGAGGCGCGTCCATAAAGTAAGTTTCCCACTCGTCCCGCAGCTAGCAAACCTTATATTGCGCGAAACGACTGCACGTACATGATAGAGCAATGACGTAGCATGGCGCAAGCACTAACCGTACTTCCCGCGTTCTCACAGTAGCATCGTTGCAGCTGTTGAAGATGGAGGCTCTTATTCCAGCTCCCGCCGACTGTGCGCTCAGTGATAGCCTAGTGCAGTCAGTGATAAAGTTTTTGAATGCACAGTGCCGATTTTGACAGCATAGCGCCGATCGAAATTCATCGCCAGCTGTGCCGGGTCTATGGGCCTAACGTCATAAGCAAGCAGATGATGTGTCGCTGGTGCAGAGAATGTTCAGCAGGTCGACAAAGTGTGCATGATGAGAAGCGCAGTGGGAGGCCATCCATCATTACGTACGACCTTGTGAGGAAACGCATTATGGAGAATCGTCGCTTCACAATTACGGAACTCGGCAGTCATTTCCGCACTTCTCATCATGCACACTTTGTTGACCTGCTGAAAATTCTCTGCAGCAGTGACTCATCATCTGCTTGCTTATGACGTTAGGCCCATAGACCCGGCACAGCTGGCGATGAATTTCGATCGGCGCTATGCTGTCAAAATCGGCGCTGTGCATTCAAAAACTTTATCACTGACTGCACTAGGCTATCACTGAGCGCACAGTCGGCGGGAGCTGGAATAACAGCCTCCATCTTCAACAGCTGCAACGATGCTACTGTGAGAACGCGGGAAGTACCGTTAGTGCATGCGCCATGCTACGTCATTGCTCTATCAAGTACGTGTAGTCGTTTCGCGCAATATAAGGTTTGCTAGCTGCGGGATGAGTGGGAAACTTACTTTGTGGACGCGCCTCGTACTTAGAGCTTAGAGGTGTAGAATAGCCTTTTTATTCAAAGTAACATGGTTATTTAATGAAAAGTACTGTTGGAAGTTAAATGTTTTGTATACACCTCCTGATGATTTTACATTTTCATTACTTTCCATCCATTATTATTCATTTTCTTTTCTCAATTAGTTTTAATTTATACAGATTATTTTTCTGTTTCCATTATGTTGGCATGCATTCCCTTGATTTTTATCTAGTAATCAATTGATTTCTTTTGTTTGGTTTTGAGTGCTATACTATGTGTCGTCTAGTTCTACTAAAATTTTTAGTTAATTTTATATATATACATATAATACATGTGATACAGAAATTTTAAGGTTTCCCAATAACGCGCCCTTTTCTTTCATAATTATTGTTCCAAATTCCTATTTCATATTCAGCAGGTATTGCAACTATATTAAATTCTATCCCACGTCACTAATATTAACAAAGTCTACCAGCACTTCCTCTTTTCCTCGACCATACTATATATGGTCACTAACCTTAACCTCTGCGTAAACTTTCTCATATGAAACTGCTTCCCCATCACACTTTTAAAGCATAAAGAACGCGAAGGCAGCATGTGCCCCATGTCCTCATATCCCCCCCCCCCCCCCGCCCTGCGATGTAACTGTACATTGTGTAAACCGACGCAGACTGCATTGAGATTTCTTGAGAGCTAGCTGGTCGACGATCAGGAGCTCGGCCGGTCTATGCAACTATCCTAGGGTCGCTTTCCATTCATAGTTCCAGAACGCAGCAACACCGATTCTCACGATGAAATCTTTCATGAGTGTCTCGTACAACAATGTTTTCATGTGCATCCAGAAGAAGTCCAGTGGATTTATGTACAGAAAGCGTGGAAGCCAAGCCACAGATCCACCAAGTCCAATCCACTGCCCAGAATATGTAGCATTTAGGAAGTTTCGGACCTTGGTGGTAAAGTTTGCTGGGGCCCCATCATGCATAAACCACATGTCCCTCTATGTGGTGAGCGGAACACCCTGCAACAGACCGAGAAGTACTTGCTCCAGGAACACACGGTATTTTGTGCTAGTCAGACGTTCTGGCAACAGGTATGGTCCCATCAGACAGTCACTAAGGAAATCTGCCCAGATGTTGCTGGAGTTTCGAGTGATCTCTGCTGGTGTTACGAGGGTCAGTGACCAGCTACTTTGATTCTTTCTCTGATGAGAATGGAAATGTGAAACTCCTAAATTAGTTAAGTCTCTTATTTTAATTGTTGAAGGATCAAAGTGGATATGTAACTTTACTCTTTTCAGGCACTATGAGTAGAATGTGACCCTAGGTTCCATTACAAATATTGTTTGTCTTGATGATTACTATCACCCCTGTTTTTTATTATAGAAGTACATAGATAATGAATATAAATGTATGTTTAATGCAAATACATAGGTTTAAAATTAATAATAATTACCTCAAGTTTTGATGAAATATCACTGCTTAATAAGGCCACTTGCTTGCTTTTTCCGATAAAGTTCCCATGAAGAACAAAACGACTAAGAATGAAATGGTAATTATAAATATCTCTCTCAGTATATATATATATATATATATATATATATATATAATATTTTCCGCATATTTTATAGATGCAATGTAAAGTTTAATTTTAAAAAAATGAACTACAAATACATAATTTTGTCAATACATGTTAATAATAACTTCATGCATGTTAATGTTGCCTATTATTTAAAATGCTGGAGTGAAACAGTATGTAACTTGATATCTAGATAATTGAAATATCTAAGTAAGAGTACCTCTGTAATTTGGACAAATATTTTGGAACAGCAAGTTACAGACGTTTTATTGTATTACTAAAATGTTGAAATAACGCATTAATTTTAAACTTATATTATCAGAAAGATTTTATACTTTTTATCGGAATGTGAATGATTAGATGTCTTCCATTGTACACTTCCATCATAGCGCTGAAGCATAGAAACTTCATCTCCAGACCACAGCACTAGACCCTCTTCTGTTGGATGAAGAATATATCCTTTGGAAGAGCTAATCCTAGGTAATAAAATGGTAATAGTATAGATTTTAAAGGAATTACATACAAGAGTATTTTGAAAACAGAATTAACAAGAATAAAATTTTGTTTAAGAATAAAATACTCATTGCTTTAAAAACAGTAATACTTGTCATGAAATGTCTTCAAATTCATGCCTTGTTATCAAAATAATGAAGTACTTTGGGTTTAGAGGCAAATACGAGCATCTGAAACCCATAAATAAATAGAATGCATGTTCTATGTAAATTCCGGATACTGAAAATGTAGGACAATTTAAAATAAAAATAATTATATTAACATCAGCAATACAAGATAAATTTTACACTTGCAGATTACAAGAAGAAAGATTGTAGCAGTGGCCTACAATGGTATGAAGCAAAGGAAGCACGCTTCACTCAAAAATAAATTGACGGCATAACTTCTCGTACTCGACACACTTCCAAAAGTAACAGCAAGAAGTAAAATGCACTATGCACATTCTCTAAACCAAGCAGAAATTTGAATGCTTTAACTGGACAACTCATGCAAAAAACAATTTTATGGAAAAGCTTTTTACCACTGACAATGAGATGAATGTACCGATTGCGTATGTTGCAATTAGAAATTGCATTTTTCAGTAAAATATTATGTAAATTAATTAAAAATAAAGCTATAATTGATGGATATATTGATGTTTTTTATGAGTGAAGCACTGCTTTCCCTGCTTCATCCCACCACACACAGCTGTGTCGTAGGACGACATTATTGCAGGCAACAGCGCATCCAGCATCTAATTAAACTGAATTTTCCAGGGGGTTCCAGGAGGTAAAGTTCTGAAGATTGATGCACTTGTAAATGCAAGATACAGTTTGTGGACTGGTAATGCCATATGTTGACGATTGGAGGATTTAGAAGTGTCACCGCCGTCCAGGCGATGAAGTGGATAACGTCGTCGGCTGCTGTCCGGTGGGCTCGGGTTCGAATCCCGAGTAAGGCATGGTTGTATATCGAGGTAAAGTCAGTCTTCCGCCTACTGGGTCCTCATCTACAATGTGAAGCTGCACCCCCTTTGACCTTCGTCAGTGATGCTTGTCCGTAATAAACTTTGTTCTCTTGTATTCTCTTGTTCGTTCTTTCCTGTGTCACTGGTCCTGTGTTGGCTATGATTCGATTACAGGAGCTCATCAGAAACAACAACAACAGAAGTGTCACCACAAACCTTATTCATTAGTCAATAAGTAATATAGTGTTTGTTCTTTTATTTAGTTCTTGATGATGTTGCCTCTGATTTCCGTTTTCAATTAGGTTTGATTAAAATTATTCAACTTTCAGCAATTTCCAGAAGTAATTTGTTCATTATGGCATATTTGTTACAAATGCTATCTAAAACAATAATTTTAGCTTACTTGCATATGGTGTCTAATATCTGATTAAGATTTTTGAGGGTATTTGGACTGTAAAAGAAGTAGGAATCTTACTTACGGCTTGCTTAGTACGATTTTATAGAATTGCGAGTGAAATCCAGGTCTCAAAACTTCATGGTGAATGTGAGACTCTACAGACCCTTATAGATTCCGTAGCTACAGACCCTTAGCTTCCGTAGCTATAGACCCTTAGCTTCCGTAGCTACAGACCCTTATAGATTCCATATTCCGGCCCCAGTGTTGTTTGCATAATTGGCCGTGAAGTGAAGTTCGGAATCACCCTTCCCCTTTCGGAATTTTCAAGGGTCCCAAATCGAGACATATTTAATCGTAATTATTTTATTAAGAGGGCTAGCAGTATACCCGTTCTTTGTATGTATTATAAATTATAAAGAAACTTTAAATTCACAATCATGTGCAAATTTCTGTAATATTCTAAATGGCGAGTAAAGGACAGGACGGGCTCTTAACTTTTATGAAGTTGGTCACGTCACCCTGTTCATGTGCCATTATAAGGACTTATTGACTTCGGTTGCGTGATTAAATAGATATGTCAAGTCAAAGTGACACAACTCAAAACTTTGGTAGTAATGGATACAAAAGGGCCAGGGGCAAAAACACTGATACAGGAAGTTAAATTAAACACATTATTTTGTACTCATTCAAAAATACAGCAGCTGACTCAGTAACTAAATATAGATAGATACAAAACAGCCAGTATTGCACATGTCTATTATTTAACAAAACGGATCATTAATGAACTTAGACGAGCCTGGTGATATAATATCTTTAAGTAATCAGTGGAACAGCTATAAATCGTCAATGCTTACCCAACTCCTTCCTAGGACATTTAAACCTTGTCTTGGACAACCAGTGATTAGATCCTTATGATCATAGTGGTATCAATCCTAGTACCTGCTCCACGGATTTGCACTTTTCTCCTTTCTAACTCGCACATCGATTTGACTCCTAGCTACTTCCAACCAAACTTTATTAGAACTATCAACCAGACAGACTACTAGCCGGACTGTACGCAGCCTTCCTCTCTCACTTGCGATCCGAAACTTATCTTGTCGTCATGCAAGACTGCAGATGTTACTTGGTTCGGCGATTGGTCTACATAACCTAACTTGTCAGCAGTTGTTAATATAAAGTCACCATAAATTGTAACATAATTGAGGGAAATTATAACCAACGGTTATATAGACCTCTCGAACGGCCCAACCAACAAAAAATTTTGAATGCGAGATCCTTTCAAACGGCAAACGGATCAATCGCGCAAAGTTACCTCAACTTGCCCCATTCCTCGATAGTTAATAGCCAAATACCTACATCTCTGACTCCTTCGCAGTTATTTTCTATCGGAGTGAGATCTGACTGTTGGACCCAAGTATCACCAGTTCTGTTTACAGCGTAGTAAACCTACAATGGGTATAATTTTCCTCCATTGCCAATCTGAGCAACTGACCTTTACGATGTTGTTTTAAAACCCCATGCTATCACTTTTTTAAATTTTGGGTAAACCAAGGAAACAAAACCTGTTTTAATATCGGACTACAAATAAAACCTTTTGACTTTATACAATGGGTCAAGAATTTGGACCATTAGACGGTCACCTAGAAGTGATCACAACATATAAATTAACACTATAGACATGAAATTACATTTTACAAATGATATCTTTACAACATTTTTTCTTCTTCTGCACGTCATCCACAACTAGAAAACAAAATTTATCTATCTTTTTTTAAATATCTAGATATTTTTTTATTAATTATTCTTACTAACCTACACTTTTCATTCCTTTCCTTCCCTTGTCATCACCTACTTTAAATATATTTCACTACATACATATATCTTATGGTTATTACACTTAAAAAAAAACCTGTTTCCTGCTTCCTTTGACTTCAATCACAAAACCCCGCATTCATCTAATCCGATCCCTTTGATCAAGACATAACTTTCTTTTACAATTTAACCTTATATTCGCGATCTATCCTCCATGTTCCTCCAACATTTTTGATTAAGCAAACGCTTATACCAACCTACAACACAAAACACATTCATTATTCAATCTTACTGTAGAAATCAAATTTACTGTATTCAACACTATTTACCCACACTTTAAAATACTTCATACATCAAAAACAATTTCTAATATCTACTTAACACATGCCAATTACAATTTTTAATTTCTAAAAATACTCAATGCACTTCAATACACTTTTAATATCTAAACATATTCCACACAATTTTGCTTCTAAATTTACTTCATACAACATTACAATTCAACTTAATTTTTCAAACGATTGTAGGAACACAAGTAAGTTAACAATTTACAACCACTCAATTTCTCACTTAGTTTACAATTAAAGTCGTTTTCTACACAATCAACGTTTGTTACGACTTGCTTTATGAGCTTCCTATTACTTTTATATTTCCTAAAGCATTCCATAACAATGGGTTGGAACTGGAAGCATCATTTTATACATTAACATATATATGTAACACATATACATAACACATATACATAATTACATATTACACACTTTCACATTATACAGTTTTCAGTACTAAACCATACATTTAAAAAATACTATAATAATTTTACTTCACTTTTATAACTTCATTCCTTATCAATATCTGAAGTCGTTTCCCTTTTGGTGTCTTGGCTCCTGTACCCACTCCTTTCGTCTACCTGGGAGCTTGTCTTCCTATTGTAGCTTCAGTGTTCACCGATGCTTACAGCCTGACCTTCCCATCCTTTATAGGAATTCTATTTGGTCTTGGTCATAGCTTGGAATCCTCCTTCTGTCTATCTATTCTTTTGGTCGCTGATGACTCAATTCTTTCTTCCATCGGACAACTTTTTCCCACTCGTCTCAAGTTCGCAGTGAGAATTCCACTTTTTTTATTGTGGTTATTATTCTTTTGCCACATAATGTTAATTATTATCTGTTCTTGTATCGGAGGTAAGATATTTTGAGTCTCTGGCCTTGTGGAAAGTGCTTTTAGCATTGTCAGTATTTTCTTTTTACTTGGCCTTAATCCCGTCTTTCTATATTTTGACATGGTTTTCCAGTTTTTTCTTGGGTCGTATTACTTCTACCCGCGGACTACACTTCTTCATTTTCTTTTTCACCTCCGCTCTCTTCCTGAACTTCTAAGGAACTTTCTGTCGCATTCTTTACTTATTTTAGAATCGGCATATATTTTTTTTTTCATAATAAAATTGAACTTGATCTACATTTACTTTGATCCCTACTCCCGCAACTTCGATCGTCAACACTGTATTTCTAATCTCTATTACTTTATGCGGCTCTTCAAATTTTGGTGCGAATTACATTTCTTCGAATTATATTAATAATTATATTCCGAATTATATTTCGAATTTGGTGAGAATTATCATTCTACTAGCCACTGAGAGCTTGTGTGTTATTCTCAAAACTTTATCTCCGGACTTTATTTTGCCCTCCTACGGGCTCTGTCATAATGCCATTTTTAGACTACTCGTACTTTGTCAGCGTATGTTTTTGCTTTTGTTAACAAATGATCAGCATCTTGCATCGAGAATTCTGCTTTGCTTTTCTGCACAAAATAGACCCAGGAATGTTTCTGCTGAGGGTTCACCCTGTCGAATAATATTTCGCTGTTTGCATTAATGTGCTGATTCCATTGCGTATACATTTCTTTCGTATAGGGCCAGATTAGCTTTACTATGTTTCTATTTACCCGCTCGTTTATGTTTGATTGTGGGCTGTGCGTTCCTGTGTGGTGCGAACATATTTTATGTTCAGACACAAGTCTTTAAATATGTTGCTCGTAAATTGACTTCCATTGTCACTAATGATTTGTACGAGGGCCCTCCATTGCAACACGTTTTAGAACTGTGTCTATTACTGCTTTAGCCGATGCTTTCCGGAATGGAACCATTTCCATCCATTTCGAAAAATTATCTGCTATCACTATGTATCTGTATTTCCCCATTGTGCTTCTTGTGTGAGGGCCTAATAGATCAATTCTGGCAATTTCATTTGAGAATGTCGCTACGATATTTGTCATAAATCCCGTTGGTCTATAATTTATGTAATTATATTTCTGACATGTTTCACAGCTTGTTACCTACTGTGTGATCCATTCCTATTTAATTTTTTTCAATCTAAAGAATCGTCTTCTGGGACACCTTTCAATGTTATTTTCTTCTGAACAACCTGGCTGAGGGAATCTTGTGTTTATTAACATTTCAACAGATATTTTATCTACTTTTTATACTATCTACTTTTTACTTTTCTACTTTTTTATCTACTGTCACTGTGTGGATCCACACCTTAGAAGGTTTATCTACCTTTTTGAATTGCACACTTCTATTTGAGCAGTTTAAATTCCTCCTCTGTTCACATTATCTTTCTTCTATTTCTTTGTCGTGTGACCACTCTATTGTTCATATCTATCATATCTGCTATTTGGATCCGATTTGAACTCTTAATTTTAATTATATCTGCTTATTTCCTTCCGTTCTATAGGATGCCGTGCATCATAATTACTCGCTAATTCAAAAACTTCGTTAAATGTTCTCGGCACTCTGCCAAAGAAAAAATCCTGGAGTGGTTGTTCTCAGACTAGGTTCGTTGTTTCGTACAGTCCTAAAGCACCTGACGCCGAAGGCGTCGTAATCTTCAATATCCTCATTACATGTACTGAGTTTATGACATTATCTGTGTTGTCGTAGGTCTGTCCGTGAGAGCGCCCCAAATGGGCTGGGCGTCAGCTGGGTTCTGAAAAGGGACTGGTGATGGCACTTGTAGAAACCCGTGGAGGTGGCACGTGTTATAGAAGAAGCACGTGGAGCTGATGGAAGAGGAAGTACTCTGATCTTCCCTGCTGCTGGCCCTGAATTAAACTTAATTCTGGGGGGGGGGGGGGTTCTGAGATCTGCGATCATCTTAATGTCGCAAAAAGTCTTTGCCATGGGATCATCTTCCGAGGTTATGATTTTGAGGATGTTATTTAAGAAGTCCTGAAGGTTACTCAGATCGAAGTATTTCTCTACCTCCTTAAAATATTTAAAGAAGTCGAGGAATGCATTCGAGGTCTGGGGGGAGTTTATTCCTGTGTCAGGTCGTGCCTGGGCAGAGTGCTTTCCGGTTTTTCCTTAAATCGTCTCAGCACTCGCCTGCACTTCCTGAACAGGGGGGATGCTTTGAAGACTAGGTAAATTTCCTCATTTATGTTTAAATCTAATTTAAACTTTAGCTTGGCTTTTCTAACAGATTCTGTCAACTGTTGCTTTACACCATACAACGTTTCTAATTTTACTTTATTCAATCTGTCCCGAAAAATTCCTTGTATTTTTCTTTGAATTCAACCCAGGTTTTACAATTATTTTCTTCTATAATATTCCACCACCGTTTAGCTTCGCAGTTTAACGTATCTCCTACCACTGCTAATTTTTGTTCGTTACTTTTTGATGCTTTTAGAAGGAAAAGTTTTTCACGTACCCTTTTGCTGATCCCGATCATCAAAACTAAACCCCGGTTTCACTGCTAGATTCAGTGATTGGCTGATCTGCATCCACGCTTCTATATTGCACAATTTACAAACTTATTTGTGCAATTTTACAACTTTCTTTGACTTATGTCATTTTTCTTTAATTGACCGTGCACTTAGATTTTTCTATCTTTGCCTACACCTTCCCTGCTGCCATCTACAACTTTCTATACTTTTTGAAACAACTTTTACGATCTGCTACTTTTCGTGTGCTGTTGGATTTTATGTTCGGGCGCCATTGGGGTGCTTTCTTTACAACGACTGCATAAATACATCTACGACCGTAGCAAAACAACATTTCCTAAATTTAACACAAATAGATCAATATTTAACTCTGACGGGCCTGGCAGTATAATATCTTTAAGTAATCAGTGGAACAACTATAAATCGTCGATGTTTACCCAACTTCTTCCTAGGACGTCTAAACCTTGTCTTGGCCAACCAGTGATACTAGATCCTTATGATCACAGTGGTATCAATCCTAGTGCCTGCTTTACGGACTACACTTTCCTCCCTTTTCACTCACAACCCATACGATTTACGTATATTCTCGTATATTAGAAGATATAGATATATTAGAAGATATGTATTTTAGTAAAAGATTACCCGTACTGCAATATATGAGTTTCAAAATTATTTGCCAAAATAAAACAGATGACGTAATAAATTGAAAATATCAATAATCTCCGTAATCGAGATAATCCAGTCAAAAAGGCAATTTTGATAAAATTGATTCTATATACATTTCTTTATTATTTAAATCTTTGATTTAATAAAAATAGTCTGCCGCATAAACACATTGGATTAAAATTCGTTGCTAAGTAACATGATATAATTTTCTTCAAATAAATTGTAAGAAACATATCGTCTGTATAACGCGGAAGGTTTAATTGTGGTTTTTTAACACTTTACAAAATAGTTGAAAAGTGTTTATGATTTTGGTGATTCTGTCTGTCTGTCCGTTTGCACGATAACTGCCGTAAAAATGACTTCATCAAAATGAAATTTTAGTATGTTATTGAGACGGTCTGAGGGACATATGGGAATGTAAATGAATGATATCACCCAATTAGTTTTGGACTGAACCCGGGTTGAAATAATGAAATAAATACATTTAATCCTATGGAACCTAATTTTTCAAACATTTTTAAAGCGAAGTTAAAATTCACAAATTGCTTCGAAAATTATAGGAAATATTCAAATTATCCCATAAAATATATAAAAAAAATTTCAGCAACATATGTTTGGTAGTTTTTTAAATAAAAATTAAAATAATAATTACACCCATATAATATGAAGAGATCACTTAACCTACTTCAAAGCAAAATATGGCATCCATCTTTTTCCCCTGAATAAAAATCGGGATTTTTAAAGTTCTTTTAAATTCAGATGTAGTGTTGCATCCGTCCTAAAACCGCTTTATTTTTTATTATTTTCTATGCATCTATATTCTGCGCCAGTGCAATTACAATATTTTTGAGTTTAAATGATCATCAAACTTTGATTATTTCTACAACGAAGCCTAATTTTAACGTATTCAGAATGTAACCAAATCAAGCTGTAAGATGAATTGTACAAGAATTGCTGATTTTTTTTAACGCAAAATCATTTAGCTCTGGAGTCTGCAATATAGGTGATATGAATGAAATATTCATAGATTTTACATAGAGAAGCAAAAGATTTTACAGCACTGCCTTTTTCGATTAAGTTTTAAGCATGGAGTTAGAAAGTACTTTTACCATGGTTTTAAGTTTCCCATGGTCCATGGTTTTAAGTTTCAAGTAAAATAAATTATTGTAGTACTGTAATAATTTATGAGAGTGTAGACAAGTGATTGTAAGATGGATGAGTAGTATAAGAATTGTTGAATTTGTTTCACGCAAATTTAATTAACTCTGGAGTCTGGAATAAAAGTGTATGGATGAAATATTAACTTCTTTCACATAGAGAGAGCCAGACGATTTATATTTCGATGATGTCATTTGAATAAAGTTCATTTATTTCGATGAAGTTTTAAGTTTTTAAGTAAAATAAATTATTGTAGTTCTGTGATAATTAAAACAAGAAAGATCCATCATGAATAAATAATTGATTATGAAACACTTTCCAACACTACAATGCGATACATTCCGCGTCATCTCTAAAATGCGATACATTCCGCGCTGATAAATTTTAAATTATCACAGTACTGTAATCATTTATTATATTTGAAAACTTAAAATCATGGAGATAAAAGTACTTTCTAACTCCATGTTTAAAACTTTATCGAAAAAAATCAATGCTATAAAATCGTCTGTTTCACTATGTAAAATCAAGGAATGTTTCATTCATATCAGCTATATTGCAGACAACAGAGCTAAATAATTTTGCGTTACAAAATTCAGCAATTCTTATATAACTCATCTTGCAGCTTAATTTGTTTACATTCTGCATACTCTAAAATTAGGCTTCGTTGTAGAATTAAAGTTTGATGATCATTTGAATTCAAAAATATTGTAATTCCGTTGGCGCAGAATATAGATGCACAGAAAATAATAAAAAATAAAGTGGTTTTAGTATAGCGGATGCAATACTAAATATGAATGTATAAGAACTTTAAAAATCACGATTTTGACACTGGGAAAAGGATGGATGCCATATTTTATTTTGAAGTGGGTCACGTGATCTCTTCATATAATATGGGTATAATTATTATTTTAATTTTTATTTAAAAAACTATTGAACATATTTTGCATATATTTTATGCGATAATTTGAATATTTCCTAAAATTTTCAAAGCAGTTTGCGAATTTTAACTTTGCTTAAGAAATGTTTGAAGAATTAGGTCCCGTAGGGTTCAATGTATTTCATGTTTTCAAGCCAGGTTCAATCCAAAACTAATTGAGTGATATTTTTTATCTACATTCCTATTAAGTCCAGCAGACCGTCTGAACAACATACTAAAATTTCATTTTGATAAAGTCATTTTTACGGCAGTTTTCATACAAACGGACAGACAGACAGGATGACGAAAGTCATACATAAACACTTTTCAACTATGTTGGAAAGTGTTGAAAATATCCCAGCTGAATGTATCGCAATTCAGAGATGCTCGTTCGTTCGTTACTAATTCCCGCGTGGTGAAGGAGCACCTATGCACCACGTCCACAAGACCTTCCAGGGTACCCCATGGCGAAGGGGAGGAGATTTGCAGCTTGACTTTTATAGAGGCTCCCGGAACGGCGGAAGAGATTTAATACATTCAGCGGATTGCATTTCAGTTGAAAAGTGTTTCATAGTCAATGCTTTTTGCATGATTGAACTTACTTGTTCTGTTAATATCTCAAAAAATCCTGGTCCCAGAAACTCGAAACGTGGAACAAATTTTAAGTGGGGCTATAGCATGGCTACACACGAAATTTCGTGAAATTCAATTCACCTTGCTTCAAGCCGAACAATGCAAATTTGAGGGCGTTGTTGACGACTTTTTAGCCTTCCTCCGTTTGTTTCCTCTTTCAAACCGGTATTTTGCTCACTTTAACGTATGATCGGTGAGGTGACACGGACAGAATCATGTGAACGGGGTTTAAGTGTCGGTGCACATGAGCAACACCCTCTGAATTTAGAGGGTGTTGCTCATGCGCACCGATCTCGTGCACTGAGTAACACCCTCTAAATCCTGCTCGTGTGCACCGTCGAGGGTGTTGCTCGTCAACACCCTCTCTAAATCCAGAGGGTGTTGACACGAGCAACGTGGGTCATTTTCGTAAAGTCGAGTCCTGTGAAGCCAAGTTGATGCTGCGTCCCAGCTAGGGCTCCTAAGTATATAGAAGCCTTAGTTCCAGAAATATATTGATTTGAATAACGCCGCGTCCCAGAGAAACTGCTGGCGACTAGGAAGTCATTTAGAAAATTTCGCGATGTTTGGCCTTTTCCTTATAATTCTGACGTGCTGGTATTACTATTAGCAGAGTAGAAAAATTTAGCAGAGGATGATACGCAGTAGTGAAGTGTATTTCAAGAAAGCAAGTTCGTCAAACACAAACACAATTTTTATTCTTGTGAGATCCATTGCACAATTTAAAGTTACAAAATAACTGTAACATTCATTGCAAAGCAAAAGTATATACAAAATGAGCTAGCAAGCTCATGAAAAAGGTTTGTAAACAGTTTATGACTAGGCACACACTCTCAGTTACACGTTCAGTTGCTATAACATTGGTAAGTAGAAAAACAGCTACATTACCACAAATGCCGTGCACGTTAACGAAGCCACCATCATCAGGTCACACGTCATGGCATTACACTGAGTCCAAGAACCGCGAAAAATTAACTGGTCTCTTTAAAATTGAAAGAGCCAAACTCTAGAAAAACATTTTATCGCACTTTCCGAAATAACCATCGGAAACTTGACTCCTACTTAGTTTAAGCAATTTATCTGGAAATGCTAGCGTTACCGTAACATACTCAAACCGAGTATTTTGCTAAGCATCAGATCTATCGATCAGATCCCGTTCCATTACATCAGGTCAGGTCACATAACAGGACTGCATAAAGGTCTGGTCATAAAACAGGTCAGGACCGTCTGTCTAACTGATCAGGTCCGTCTCGTCCTTCATGGTCAGAATAACTGAGAATGTGTCCTATCATATATACACCGTGATGGGTACGCTCCGGAACTCAACCGTTGACGGCAGCGCCCTCACTATATGCAAAACAGGATGCGCACGCGGCGAGAAGGCGATTTGCATGAATGGCATGTTCTGTTCTCGTCACGAGTCGTTCACGGGAACGGTAAACCATTCTAAAAATGAAGACACGTTCCCGCGATAACGAGAATCGCGATGAAAACAGAACCAAGTTTCCAACAGAAACATGCGTTCCTTGTTTTGACGAAAGACCTAGAATCCCGTGTGAACTCTATTCAAATCAATGTACTGCTGGGACAAGGCATTAACTTGATGTGACACTTGTGTGCACCGGCCCTAGCATGGCTGACAGAAAGTAGATTCTTCGTTTGGGGCGCGCGCCACGTACAAATGGTCAATATAATCTGATAGAGCTTGGGATCTTTAATATCCTAATAAAACATACTTAAGAGTCTTAACTAGAACTAACAAATTATTCTCCATGTTGTAAAAATATGTGGTTATTATTAATTCCAATTCCAAATGAAAAATTAAGCCCTTTTAATTTAATCAAATGAAAACTACCACATTGTTTAATTAATACAACTGAGGAGACTTATGAAGAAAAATAAAATTGAAATAATTAATACTGTGGTAATTAAAAAGCTGTTTCGTTAATCAATCGCACATATTTAAATAAACAAAAGAAATTATAGAACAAGAAAGATCAATCATGCATAAAGCATTGATTATGAAACACTTTCCAACTTCAATGCAATTTTATTTAAACATCTCTAAAATGCGATACATTCCTCGGTAATATTTTTAAAATTATCACAATACTACATTAATTTATTATACTTGAAAACATAACACTTCATCGAAAAAAATGAACATTCAAATGACGGCATTGAAATATAAATTGCCTGGTTTAAACATCTCTAAAATACGATATATTCCTGGGTAATATTTTTAAAATAATCATAATATGTACTACAATAATTTATTATATTTGAAAACTTCATCGAAAACATATAAAATTTATTCAAATGACGTCATCGAAATATAACACGCCTGGCTCTCTCTATAAAAGCAGCATTTCATTCATAAATATTTTTCCATTCATTTCATTCATCACAATACTATAATAATTTATTTTATTTAAAAACTTAAAACCATGGAGATACAAGTAATTTAACTCTATGCTTAAAACTTCATCGAAAAATGGTTTCTTCTCTGCGTAAAATCAGTGAATGTTTCATTCATATCAGCTATATTGCAGACTCCATGAGTTAAATAATTCTGCGTTGAAGTAATGCAGCAATTCTTATACAACTCATTCTACATATTTTAGTATTTGCATTCTCCATAAGTGAAAAGTAGGCTTCGTTGTAGAAATAATCAAAGTCAGATGATCATTTAAACTTAACTATATTGTAATTGCGTTGTTTCAATATGTAAATGCACAGAACTTAAGCAAAAATAAAGCGGTTTTAGGATGGATACAACACTAAGTATGAATTAAAAAGAACTTTAAAAATCACGAATTTGACACAAGATGGATGCCATATTTTATTTTAAAGTGAGCCACGCGATCTCTTCATATAATGGTCACGTGATCTCTCCATATAAAGGGTCTAATTATTATTTTAATTTTTATTTTAAAAACTACTGAATATATTTTTCTGAATTTTTTTTTTATATATTTTATGGGATAATTTGGATATTTTCTAAAACTTTCGAAGCAATTTGTGAATTTTAAATCCGCTTAAAAAATGTTTGAAAAATTAGGTCCCATAGGGTTCAATGTATTTCAATTTTTCAACCCGGGTTCAATCCAAAACTAATTGGGTGATATTATTTATTTATATTCCCATAGGTCCCACAGACGGTCTGAAAAACATACTAAAATTTCATTTTGATAAAGTCATTTTTACGGCAGTTATCGTGAAAACGGACAGACAGACAGACAGAATGAACACAGTCATAAACACTTTTCAACTATATTGTAAAGTGTTAAAAATGTATAGATAAACCATAATAATATTGCTTACACGGAAAAGTAGTGTGCTAATCATAAGAAGGTAGATCAACAACTTAAAAAAATGTCTATTTTTGAATGATCGAAATTCGCAATTATTTATAAAACAATACAGGTATTGAAGTAGAAAGAAAAAAAATCAATTGGTTAAAGATATTATGTTAGTAAAATTATTACTTTCGGATGAAAATCACTTGGTACTGATACTTTAAATTGATAATGAATAAATTTAAAGTAAATCATTCATGTTTCGCTAGAAGTTCTGTAAAGATAACAAGAAAGATCAATCATGCATAAAGATTTGATTATGAAACACTTTCCAACTTCAATGCAATTTTATTTAAGCATCTTTAACATGCGATACATTCCTTGGTGATATTTTTAAAATTATTACAATACTACATTAATTTATTATATTTGAAACCTTAAAACTTCATCGAAAAAAAAGGAACTTCATTCAAATGAAGTTCCTTTGAAGGCATTGAAATATAAATTGCCTGGTTTAAACATCTCTAAAATGCGATACATTCCTCGGTAATATTTTTAAAATTATCATTATTGTACTACAATAATTTATTATATTTGAAAACTTCATCGAAAACAACTGAAATTTATTCAAAAGACGTCATCGATATATTACACGCCTGGCTCTCTCTATAAAAGCAGCATTTCATTCATCGCAATACTATAATAATTTATTTTATTTATAAACTTTAGACCATGGAGGTAGAAGTAATTAAACTCTATGCTTAAAACTTCATCGAAAAAATTGTCCTTCTCTCTGTAAAATCAATGAATATTTCATTCATATCAGCTATGCAGACTCCATGAACTAAAGGATTTTATGTTAAAGAAATACAGCAATTCTAATACAACTCATTCTACATATTTTGGTATTTACATTCTCCGTAAGTGAAAATTAGGCTTCGTTGTAGAAATAATCAAAATTGGATGATCATTTAAACTCAAACATATTGTAATTGCGTTGTTTCAGTATGTAGATGCACAGAATTTAAGCGAAAATAAAGAGGTTTTACGACGAATACAACACTCAATATGAATTAAAAAGAACTTTAAAAATGACGATTTTGAGATAAGATGGATGCCGTATTATATTTTGAAGTGGGTCACATGATCTCTTCATATAATGGTCATGTGATCGCTTCATATAAAAGGTGTAATTATTATTTTAATTTTTATTTACAAAACTGCTGAATGTATTTTGCTGAAATTTTTTTTTGTATATTCTATGGGATAATTTGAATATTTCCTAAAACTTTCGAAGCAATTTGTGAATTTTAAATTCGCTTAAAAAATGTTTGAAAAATTAGGTCCCATAGGGTTCAATGTATTTCATTTTTTCAACCCGGGTGCAATCCAAAACTAACTGGGTGATATTATTCATTTATATTTCCATAAAGTCCCATAGACCATCTGAACAGCATACTAAAATTTCATATTGATAAAGTTATTTTTACGGTAGTTATCGTGCTAACGGACAGACAGACAGATATAATGAACAAAGTCATAAACACTTTTTAACTTTGTTGTAAAGTGTTAAAAATTGAAGCAGTTTGTGAAAAATAAAGTAGGACGTAATTTCTCAAATGATTAAATTTTTTATATTCTTTTAATCTTATGATCTACATAATCTCTTAATCTATATATAGAGTGCAGCAATGATTTTGTAGTAAAACCACAAAGAGCAATAATTCCAACAAATGGTGTGCATACCCTTCATTTTTGACGGAATTAATAAGCATTTTCGTTGTCTTTTGAATGCTTATATCGTACCGTCATACGAATTTTCGAAAAATTCGAAAGTGACATCTCCAGAACCAGAAACGAAAATCTAAAGTGAACCCACCTATCACTCTAGAATTTGATGCTGAATCCATATCAGTCATCCTCTGAGCTCTATCTATAGCAGATCCTGAGAAATAGATACTTCAAGGAAACATTTTTCGTAAAAACAATAATATGAAAAAAAAATTTGCCACTAATAATTTATATAAAGGATAAATAATATGAACTACTTACTCTGGGTGATGTAATAGCAAAGTATTCCCAGGAGATATTTTATCATACTTGCACCATGTATTTTGTGGCACTTTAATAAGATAATCTGCAAAATATTTACTATGAGTCTTATTGTAACATATTAAAAACAAGTTATTGTTTCTGTGTAAAAGTTAAAGATCTATTTTTCGAAATGGAACATAATATTGCTTTTAATATCATTCATTAATTTCATTCAGTAAATATATCTTTAAAATATTTCTTAGATTCAACGTTTCTTCAAAAGTTCTGAATGCATAAATGAACCACTTTATATAAAAAAAATATTGATGTATAACATATTCCAAACAAAAAAATTAAAACATTTAGAAACCCTCATTTAAAAGTAATTGAGGAAAAAAATATATACAATTTACAATATCTGTATTCACAGAACTCTTTACTTTTCTTTTGATCCGTCCAACCTATCTGAAGGTATTAGGTATCTGTTTAGACGGTCAGGACAGTGTCACCGAATATAGACTGGAACCTAATAGGAGCAACATCTACAGGGACCGTACCCTGCTTTCCCTGCCACCAACTCTAGGAAGGACGTTCGAACCCACAGATTTAACTTGCCCATTAGGTAGAGCCGGGATTTGAACTCAGGTCCTCCGAGTGCTATCCCTATGCCTTAACCACTAGACTATCCCGCCCCTTATTCACAGATCTCGACTATAGGGGCATTTCAAAAAGTTAAAAGCGCGATCCTACTGCATATAACATCATTTATGGATCAGTGTTGAAATTTTTATGAAATCATCAGCATGGCTTAGCTGATAACAACAATGGCAGTAAGAAAACATGCTATATACCAACATATTTTACAGCAACAGCTGTGATTTTATTTAAACACAAAGAGATCATTACGTTGCATAATATAAGCATGTTAACCAAGTGATACATATCAAGTTATAACAACAACTACAGCATATGTAATGATTATTAAGCGAAACAATGCAGGTATCTTTCTCTGTATATACAGGGTGTTTCACAAAGGACTTGTTGACAGGTGGCGCTGTACACTGTAGTGGCAGTACGGAGTCCAAGAAGTAGGCTATAAATAGTGGTGAGACTGTCTTTGGTCAAGCAGTCGTTGCAATCATATCGAAAGCGATTAAAAATGTATTTATAGTCTATTTCTCGGACACCGTACTGCGACTACAGCATACAGCGCCATCTGTTAGCAACATTTGTAATTAATTTTGAAACTTTTGTATCAGATTTTTACGACTGTCCAAATAAACATATCACTTGTTTCAATCTTCTATCAATCACCATTTCTGAATTGTTTCATTTCAAAGTTAGGGAGTCCTTTGTGAAACACCCTGTATATATATATATATATATATACAGGGTGGTCATAAAAAAACTTCCCCGATATATGAACCCCTAGCGGCCTATCCGCTAGATATGCGCTCGAGATTGTGATGATTTCAAACAATAGAGCTCTCACGGTTACGGTCACAGTGGAAAAATTTCAAAATTTTCGAATGGCAACGCCCACTTTTTTCCTACGCAAATTGATCAGCGTATTGAAAAACAATAAATGGCGTTGGAACGATACACGTATGACGAAAATTGGCGGCATAAAACATTTGCAAAGAAGAGCATTTTAAAGGACCAATGACAACACAAGAGAGGAGAGGGAAAAACTTTTATTGGAATTGCAAGTTTTCAACGTGCCCACCTTCGCAGAAGATAACGCATTGCATGCCGAGATTGTTGACAACAATGACGAACGTAACATCGCAGGAGGAATCTGTATAACTACACGTTTTCCGGCATCTTTCAATTCTGACAAATCTCGTGGATTTGATGAGTACACCTTAGATTTCAGATAACTCCAGAACCAGAAATCTATCGGAGTGAGGTCAGGGAATCGCGGTGGCCACGAAACTGCAAAGTTACGGGAGATGACTCTATCACCAAAGTTTTGTTGCAGCACTTGTCAAACACATGTAGCGACGTGTGGAGGAGCATCATCGTGCATCCATACAATGTCATTAACGACATTTCGCTGCTGGAATTACGTAATTCTGCAACATTGTTTTATAGCGAGGACCTATGATGGAGCACGTTTGCATACCATTGGAAGTGACCTCTTCGAAGAAGTACGGACCGAGAACGAATATGCTTGCGATGCCGCACCGTACAGGGTGCCACATCGTGAGGCTTTTCGTCAGCTCAGTGAACGCAGTTCTTGGAGTTTACATTCCCAGTTAAGGAGAAATGTGCCTCATCCTTCCATAATATCCACAGCGGCCACCTGCTGTACTTGGCATTTTCCGCAGGTGGGCTTATGATTAACACAAATCTTGCGTTTTATTACGGCGGATCGAGCACTCACGACGGTTGTTATTTTTCGCTAACTTTCTATAAGGGATGACTGCTGGAAGCTGCTTGGTTGCACAGTACGCGGATTGCAGTTCGTCCACAAGATTCAAAATATAGTACCGTCGAGCAATTTGCGAAGAATTGCATGCGCGAAATAAGAAGATCGATGATTTGTTCTCTTATTATAAAACCTACTGTTGGAAATAATCAATACATCGCGATTCACGTTCCCGTGAACGGGCGTTTATGCAAATTTAATATGAACGACTTTTCCCGTTCACCGGCGTGAACCGTGACGTTTTTCAACATGAGGTTTCATGCAAATCAGTTCTCAATGCGTACGCATCTGATTTGCATATCCGGGGGCGTTTCCGGAACTGTCCATTCTCGGATATATAGGGCAGAGGTTTCTTGAAGCAATCAGACATTGAAGCAGTCAGTTCGATAGATCGATGACGATCGAGACAGACTTGAGATGATGGTCTGATGCAGGCAGACAGAAATGTTTTTGACAGAAGCACTGCGGGATATCGTTTGACGACGGTTAATAGTCGAAACGGATGCAGATGTGGTCAGTTTGGACCAGCATGTATTGAACGTTAAATTTACTTACAAACGTTCGGAAACCGCTTTAAATATTTTTCTGATGCTCTATCCTTTGGTTTCCCTTTGCCAAGTGTGATACCTTCGATGGTGGCTGAAATACACGCAAGTGATAGAGGTAGTATAGTAACTTACTACTAAATGCTTCAAGGAATCTCTGTCTAGTCATTTACAACTGCAAACCTTTTTGTACATAGTATATTTTGATGTTTTACGGCATGGAAAATTACCAGGTACGTGTAATATGCCTAGTTGTGTTTTTCACCAAATAAAGTGAACGAAGTTTTCCTTTAAAACTGGACTTGTGTACTTTCATGACCCAGCCAACACTTATTGACTCTGACAGTGCGTGCTTTGCTATCTTCAAATTTTTTAAATTTCGTCAATATCTGACACCTACAATAATTTTCTTCTGTGTTTTCAATAACTTTAAGAAAATAAGAAAAGTCATAAAATTTCAATGGGCTGGGATTAGCCGTTTTGGAGGAATCATTTCTCAAAGTAGTTATGCGGTCAAAATGACCGCTTCCGTCGTTTTAGTGTTAAAGAAAAAATTATAATTTCAATACCTTTTCCTTCTCTCTGGCAAGTGAAAATGATATCTGTTGTGTCATCTTTTGTCCAAGACATCAACCTTTTCGGTGTTGAATCACAGCCACGCTGTGATTGGGCAACAAAATTAAAGCTTGAATTGATATTTTCGTTGTACCAGACGTTTATTTTAGTATTTGAAACAGCTACTGCTATTTCTTCTACTCCATCTTTGTTGCAAGCAGGTAAAATAACAGGCAGAGAAGGTTGTTCATCGTTAGCAGCAATCTGTAGCAATTTCCCTGAAAATAAAATTTAAAAACTAAACTTTTTATTTCAACCATTTTATCAAAATATTTATGGATCATGACAGTGGATTTATTAAACTATATTTATTCTTTCGCTACTGTAATCAATTTTAATCTTTGCTGTGGTTAAGGAACTGTATATGAGTACACGCTTTCTGTTACATTTTAAACACAGGTAGATAAGTTAATAGATAAATATATTGTTATATCCATCCTATTCTGGCTTTCGTGAAAGTACATTTAAAATAAAATAATTTCTAAGTTAAGTAGGAGATATATATTGTTATTGTTATATCTATAATACAGAAATTTTAACATTCCCTATCAAAGACACCCCTTTCTATTCCAACTATAATTACAAATCGATTTGTCATACCACGTGTCTCTTGTGACCTTAGTGAATTCCATCCCCCCGCGATTTTCAACAACACAGACTAAACTCTCACATTAAAGTATCCAAACTCTTGCATTAACTTATCTATATCCAGTAGCCTTCTGCGTCCATATAAACTATTCTGGCTTTCAACATAAACTCGCTTCATCAAAATTGTTTATTACATGAGTATTCTGCAAAAATCTGTCTGCCACGTAAACTAAAGTGAATTTTTAATAGATTAACTTACCTCAAGAAAGTAAGATTCTATGAACCTGTCACGTAAATATTAAAAACCTTATTAAAAGACTCCTTATTCGCTTTTCTCTTTGTCAAAAACCGCAATAGTAGGTATATTTCCCAAGACCCGGCGCGAGAACGTTGTCCACTAAAGCTCCTATATATGCAAGTTGACGCAACCACCATTTCGACTCCAACCGTGTGCTGCCATCGCTTCATCTGGGAGTCAAGATGGCTGATGTTGCGCCCCCCTGTATATATAGGAGCCTTATTGCCCACCATTTTGTTGGGAATCCTATTATTTTTTCGTGAAAGGGCATTCAGACTAAAAATATAAATATTTCAATGTCGTTAAGAAAAATAGATTGTTTTATGAAAAATAAGTACTAGAACAATATATACTAACGCGCAGTAGCGTAGCGCAAGAATTTTGACTGGGGAGGCTGAGCGCTTGGCGTTTTAAATTAGAAAGGGTTTTACTGTTATTACAAGTGAGATTTATATTTGAATTCGCTTTTATTCTTTTGATGAGTAAAATAGTATAATGTAGCAAAAAAGTGCATGAAATTTTAAAATGTTACCGATGTAAGATAAATACATACAAGATACACATTTTAAATGTTTTCATATTTCTAAATTAGATCAACCTTTGCAACCATCATATTAAATATGTAGATATAAATTAGAATATTAAAAGAAAGTGACAGAAAAGATATATCAGTTTTATAAATATAAACAGCTAGAACTAGCAAAATTGAATAATTCAAGAGTGCACTGAAAATGGGTGAAAAATAAATTTGGAATGTAACAAGCTTAGTTGAAAATCTCTGTAATTAACAATGTCTTTAAACAATTTTGTATATTAATTATTGACAAATACTATACTATGAAAACTTAATATCTTATAGGTACAATATGCTAAAAATCTACTAGAAATATTATCAATCTGTTTTGTAAAAAATATTCTCATGTAACAGGTGATTACCAAAGCGAAATCCGATTTATTCCTTCTAAAACTCCCAAATACTCAAGCGGATGCTTTGCCATATTGATGCCGAGATCTACTTTACTTACTAACTACTATTGATGCCGAAGGCTACTTCACCTACTAACTACTAAGTTTAAATAGTAGTCATTATTAGTGTATTTCTACATCTTGATTTTGTTTACAGTTAGGTGAATGTCAAGTTATTCATGAAAAATGACTCAAATTATTTAGCATTTCAAAATGTGAATATTGTCAGCAAAAATAGCACTTCGCTTGATTCAAAATGGCGGATCCATTCACAGCCATCATGTCTGCCATGTCATTCAGAAACACCATTTCTCACATCCAATCATTGTCGTTTGCAAAGGAAAAAGCAATAGCCACGCCTTCTGAAAAGCTAGTTTTCACGAGCCCGTTACACGCGACGATCAGCCACGGAAGAGACTGGATGTTTCAATATCATGCTAATCGTTATTCACTTCGTAGGCTTAAATATTTGAGCCTAAGATACTTTAAAAGATGCGTTTTAATGGGAAAAAATACTTTAAAACGTGTTACTTTAAGCAAATAAAGTGTAACCATTTTCTAAAATATACATATACACCTGCAAAGTTATTTAAAAAATAAAATAAATAAAAATGTTTAAATAATTCCTTAAACTAGATCTCAAACTGGGGAGGCTAAGCTTATTAGCCTCCATGGACGCTGCGCCACTGCTAACGCGCAGTTTTTACGAAAGGTGACGAAGCGACATCTAATAGAAATAGTGAGAAAGCGGGAAAAAGTTGGATTTTTTCAACGCGATTATTGAATTTTTTCCCCCTTGCTTTCGCTGTGTTTCCCATTGGCCAATTGGCTAAGTGTGTAAGCAAAATATCTGCAGTGCGTAGAAATCTCGCTACGCAAAGATCAGATATGACCATTTTGTTAAAGCAAAGGCACCGCAGGTTTTTTTGTTGCCAAGTGCGAAACTAAAATCCCTTCATTCATTGCTGTCAAAGTATCAGTGGTAAAACAACACATTTGTGATTGGGGGAGGGGGCATAGTCTTACGCATAGTTTTATTCCCCTAATATATTTTCATTATCTTATAGTGATTTATTATGGATGATGTAAGTTTTAGTGCACAAAATACATTACCCAACATAGACAATGCAACATCATGAAGCTTTGGCCGTATAATTACGCAAATTGCGAGACAAACGCAGTTGGCCGATGTATGCAAATGACCTGAAATGCAAGTAGGTCACGTGATTAGAGGGCGGGATAAGAGGGATGGAAGCGGCAGATGAGCCAACAATTGTTACTGTCTATTGCCTATGGAAACCCGTTTTCCAAGCTGTTTTTAGTTTCCAAAGACACGTGTTGTTGAAGAGATGTCTGACCAACGACGCCAAAGTACGTTTTAGCATTTCGACGACTATGCGAGGGGATTCTTTTTAGGCCTACTTATGGCTGGACGATCGTACCAGCGTATCTCCGCTGAAACACGCGTAGATGCGTCCACTGTGCAAAGGATTTGGAGAAGATGGATTGAAGAAGGGCATGTGAACCGTCGCAGTGGTACAAGTCCATCCAGACGTAAGTCAGCAAGCGTTGATCGACGCATTCGAAGGCATGCAGCGATGGGACCCACAAACGATGACTGTCGACATTCTGCAGAATTTGCAGGACACATTGGATGTTCCAATATCAGCGAGAACAGTTTCTTGACAATTGGCTGAAAGCGGCTTGCACTCAAACCGTCCTTTACGAAGACTGTTATTGACGATAAGACACCGACGTGAGAGATTGCAATGGTGTTGGGCCCGAACCTCTTGGACGACTGAATGGGACAGGGTAGTTTTCAGCGACGAGTGTCGGTTCTGTTTGTCGAAGACAGTCGCAGTGTGAGAGTCTGGAGGCGACCTGGAAACAGATCTAATGCTGCTGCGAGTGTTGAATGCCATACTGCTCGATAACGCGGCATCATGGTTTGGGGTGCCATCGGCTTCGATAGCCGGTCACCTCTGGTTCGTATCACAGGCACAATAACCGCACGACAATATGTGGATGGGGTACTGCGGCCGATTGCACTGCTCTACCTTCAGCGGTTGCAAAATGCTGTTTTTCAGCAAGATAATGAGCGATCGTATACAGAAACCATCAGCAGACAAGTCTTACAAGGTATCCAGGTGCTTCCTTTGTCTCCAGATCTTTCACCCATCGGACAAGAAATACGAAACACAAGACAAGAAATACGAAAATAAAAGTCAGGGGCGGCTGTTTCTTTGGTGGCACTCAGTGAGACACTATTCAATTACACCATCACACACACACACACATATATCATACATTTTTTTTTCATATTGAATGTTACGGCTACTTGGTTCAATTTTAAATTCATACAAGCTCTGGTTTGTGTTGCACTCGGTAGGCCCGGGTTCGTTTCCCTCCGCTGCCAAAACTGCCGCCGTGTTCACGCGGAGTACGATCACATTAAACATGTAGGTCCGTAAGTCCTTCCAAGAGGTTGGTGGTAGAGGAAGACGGGTACGGTCCCTGTGAATGTCTCCCCCACTGGGTTCTGGTCTAAATTGTGTGACTCTTCCCGGCCATCCAAACAGTTACCTTACACCTTTCTGGTAGGTCGGACGGTCTGGGTCTCAACAACAACTACGCTCTGGCTTGTGGATCTAATTCACTGTGTAAGGATTCTGTATTATTATTTATCAAATTCAGTTCAAAGAATGTCCACTCTCGTGGTTGGCCAAATCTATTTAACAGCGGACTTTAAGATTCGGCGAGGAGAAAGGAGAAGGAAAATTTCTGCAATGAATCGGGAAGTGTCCGGTTAGTTTTGCTTATCCGGTCAAGGACTAAGGAATTGGTCATGCTGCGACATGACAGTGTGATGTGGGGATCATAGAAAATGTTCACCGTCGTATCGTAAGTAATTTCATAAGTTAGTCTCTCTATATTAAAAAGAAGTTGCTGACGCCGCCGTTTTGAGGAATACGCTGAAATAAACCATTTTTTGATATATATTGTAGTTTAAGAAATATTTAATGTCAAAGTCAAAAAATATTTGAGTTGCGAGTTCGCGTCCTGGATAGACTAACAATAGCAAGACCACGCATTTTTGCAGGCAGATACCTACATGGGTGCATTTTTGCAGGATGGAGCCCTTTTTTTTTTAAATTTTGATGTAGTTCTTGAGATATTTTATTTTTTAGGCACTTCTGAAGTGTTTATTTCGTATAGGCACGTCTAGCGATTTCTCTGTCTCGAACCGTAAAAACTATAACAAACAAAGTTATGAAATTTGGTACATTTATAGAGAAATAATAGGATCATACGATGAAATAAACCGTTTATGGATTTAAACTTTAGTTTCGCATGAAATAGCTCGCGAAGCGAGCTCATGATCAAGGTATTCAGTTTTGGGATTCTCTGGGCTAAGAAAAATCTCCGGTTTTCCCTCCTGCAGAAAATAGGCAGGGATAGAAAAGAGATTTTTGAAAGTAGAATTTTTAGGAAAGATAGATATGAAGCGAGCTCTGTAATGTAAAAAATAATTATGTTTCGGATGTTGAAATATTGCGAAGTACGTGTAGATAGTTTATGTTCATTTAGTATGTTTTGAGTACGGATAGGATGGCTAGCATTGTAATTATATTGTATATAGATTTTGCATGTTGTGAATGTATCTATGTTTTAGGTTTCTAGAGAAGTGCTGTGAATAAAAGATTTTAATCTTTTAATTGTAGTAATCATTTTGTCGAAACTTGGTCGTTAGAAATGGAAGTATTCATATGTTTTAAGTTATTCAGCACTTTACAATGACCCCTCCCCCCTCCCAAGTAGGTCATAATCCTTACAACTGCATATTTAGATAATAGAAATATAATACCTGGATTGAGTGACTGAGGTTATAAGATATTGTTTAATCATACAGGGTGTTTCACGAAGAAAGAGTGTCCGAAAGGAATATAAAATCAAAGATCGACGTAGAAGTAAAGTGAAATATGAAAAGTAATCAGCAAACAGAATTTAGCTATGATAGTTGCATTGATAACTATAATTTCATAAAAATTGAAAATTTAATTTTCCTATACAGCCCGCCCAATCAAAAAAATTCCCCATGCTTAATTCTGATGAAAGACCCGGCCTTTTGATGACACCCGGTACCTTTTGATGAAAAATTCGATGATACATTCCAATTATTGTTATTAGGTATTTTCCTCTCGTTTGAAAGGGACCGGCTACAAATAAATTAAATGGTAGCAAATTTCAATTGGCGGTTTTCCTGTTGATTTGTTGATATCCCCATATTTTCTCTTTCATGCGAAGTAAACCATTTACAGTTGCAGTTCAGGTAAAATTGAAGAAGTCGGGGATTTTAATTATCGATATCTCAGCGAATTTTTCACCAAAAGAAACCGATTAAATGTCTTTCGTCCTGATTAAGCACGTCGAAAAGTTTGCTAATTGCCGTTTTTTTTTATTAGGGGCCGTATAAAAACTAAATTTTTCATTTTTATGAAATTATAGTTTCTGGGAGTTGCAAATATCACAGCTAAATTATCATCTGCTTGCTGATTATTTATTATATTTCACTTTACCTCTATTAACCATTGATTTTATATTCCTTTCGGGCACTCAGTGTATAGCTGTCTTTAAAATTTTTTACTTTCATCGAAAGAAAATAACGCATCATCCTCTTTTCTATTTTCTATAAAGCAAATCTATGTAATAATTATCTAAGGCGTTTGTGTCTTTCTAAACTCTCCAGTAGTCCCTTGGTGACTTAAAAGGCTTTAGTACCCACTGCGAGACAGAACCTAATGAAGTCGGATTTTCCATTTTTCCCTCGAGTGGGATAAGAGAGGGACTTTCCAAAACCTCCAGAAGTCCCAGGTGACCAGAAGGCTGAATTTTTGAACACATATAATATCAGACATGAGGCAGAACCTAACAGAGTCGGATTTTCAATTTCTCTCCCAGAAGAAGAAAAATGGAGTAGAGTGAGGTTGAAAGTTTTCAGAAACCCTCCAGAAGTTTCCCGGTGACCTAGTGAAATATGCATGGTGAAAATGTGAACATGGAGTATCGAGTACGGGACAGAATCTATAGCTGAGCCGGAATATTGATTATCCATAATTTTCGACACTAAGTGCGATCTATTTATTGTTAAACAAAATGAAACATATTGAAAAAGTTGCAATCTAATTTTTTAAAAGTCCTTGCTTCTCTGCCTTTGACAGACTTTAATACTAGTGATAGAATATTTTTAAAATTAAAATTTAAAAATTGAGAAATCTGTAAACGGTAGGGTGGGTGAAGGGACAGGTACTATATTTTCGGGAGAAAATATAAATAATATGAAAGTTGTGAATGGTGATCATTGTGGCGGCGGGGGTAGCTGAGAGCCTAGCGGGAGCAAACATAAATATTATGGACATCAGAAGTAGTGGTAGAAAGGGTAGCTGGGACAAATAAAATTGTTATGGAAATGGGAAGTAGTAGGGGTCCCAGTTTAGAGACTCGCCAGACGTGGTTCACAAAATTTGCAAATAAGCATTCTGATCATAGTGATCATAAATAATTAGACAAATTTCCGAAGGACTTACCATTGGTTGAATTGAAAACATAAACTTTCCCTGTTTCTTCCATGATGATGCAGTGTTTTTCTTCCTTATTTATGACATTACCACAGTTCAAATAAATAGCAGCCGTGGGAAGTTCTTCTTTCAGTAGCTCTTTTCCCGTATATGCGTTTAAAGCCATATAGTAACTCGTAGTACCGTTTTCTAAAATAGTTAACACAATATTTTGGGGTACTTCCAAACGGGATGTTGTTTCTATAAATAGAAGAAAATTATGAATATTATAAAAAAGTTTATTCTAGAATCAAAAGAATTGATTATGAACACTGGGAAAAGTTATGTTACTAAACAGAAAAAAAAAGCGCGTATATATGTAAGCTTGTTATGTAAATAAAACACATTTTTAAACTTAAGCAATATAGGGAAAATATAAGTAATTGAAAATTAACAGGCATTTAGCGGTACAAATTTTACTTTCCTTGTTAAAGGAAAGTATTATTTTAGTGTTAAAAACACTTTTAGGCCAAATAGAAAATCTGGATAGAAAATAGAAGTCTTCGTGATTATTGCGAAAAAAAATTTTCAGTATTCCGTCTAATAGTCGATCGGTTGGTTTGTCGCAACAGTGATGCAATTATGTTTTCTCCAAAATTACTCAATCAAATAAACTCAAATTTCTCGCACAATTAGGTTTACATAAGAACGAAATCAACGTCGTGCCTTTTTAACACTTTACAACATAGTTGAAAAGTGTTTATGACGTTGGTCATCCTGTCTTTTATCTGTCTGTCTGGCTGCATGATAACTGCCGTAAAAATGACTTTATCAAAATGAAATTTTAGTATGTTATTCAGACGGTCTGTGGGACCTATGTGAATATAAAGGAATAATATCACCCAATTAGTTTTGGATTGAACCCAGATTGAACAAATGAAATACATTGAACCCTATGTGACCTAATTTTTCAAACATTTTTTAAGCGAATTTAAAATTCACAAATTGCTTCGAAAATTTTAGAAAATATTCAAATTATCCCATAAAATATATAAAAAAAATTTCAGCAAAATATATTCAGTAGTTTTTAAATAAAAATTAAAATAATAATTGCACCCTTTATATGAAGAGATTACGTGGCCATTATATGAAAAGATCATGTGACCCACAAATATGGCATCCATCTTGTGTCAAAATCATGATTTTTAAGGTTCTTTTTAATTTATATTTAGTGTTGTATCTGTCCTAAAATCGTTTTATTTTTGCTTAAATTCTGTGCATCTACATTCTGAAACAACTCAATTACAATATATTTGAGGTTAAATGATCATCAAACTTTGATTATTTCTACAACGAAGCCTAATTTTCACTTATGGAGAATGTAAACACTAAAAGATGTAGAATGAGTTGTATCAGAATTGCTGCATTTCTTTAACGCAAAATTATTTAGCTCATGGAGTCTGAAACATAGCTGATATGAATGAAACATTCATTGCTTTTACATAGAGAAGCAGACGATTTTTCGATAAAGTTTTAAGTATAGAGATAAATTACTTGTACCTCCATGGTTTTAAGTTTTTAAATAAAATAAATTATTGTAGTATTGTGATGAATGAAAGGAATGGAAAAAAGTTTATGAATGAAATGCTGCTTTTATATAGAGAGCCAGGCGATTTATATTTCGATGACGTCATTTGAATAAAGTTCATTTGTTTTCGATGAAGTTTTCAAATATAATAAATTATTGTAGTATTATGATAATTTAAATGATATTACCGAGGAAGGTACCGCATTTTAGAGATGTTTAAATAAAATTGCATTGAAGCTAGAAAGTGTTTCATAATCAATGCTTTATGCATGATTGATCTTTCTTGTGTTTTTTTTTTAACGATTCGTGCGAAATATGTGCAAACGGAGTTTGAATTTTATGGCAATATCTCGTAAAGTACCCAACCGTCTGGAACCAAATCAATACAAATGCAGCCAGTTATATGCTTGTAAAATCAATATGAAGATTTTGTTTTTAAATGTTGGCCGTGTTGTACGTTTTATTCTAATGCACCTTTTGCCCTACGAAATTCTGTAACCGATTCTTCTCTTAAACTATTCAACCAATTGAAACCGAATTTTGTACAAAGGTAGGCTGCTACATGGGTGTGAAAAGAATGTTTTAGAATTCTGTTCATGTTATGCAGAACACGCATGGACATTTTGTATTTTTTTTGTAGTATTTCTAAAAGAACTTAACTGAACGATACCAAATGTGATATAAATATAGTCTGTTACATCAGATTACTTCACATATAATAAAATTGTTAAAAAAAGAGGGATAAACGGGTACGAGTGACGCTTTTTTCTTTTACAGCGCATATCACATATGAGCTTAGTATTACTTGAGCACATCATGCTGAAACTGCCTATTTAAAATTGCCTATTTATGGACGTCAAATTGCGAAGGAGATTATAAGAACAGCACTGTATCACATACCCACTTGTTTCAATAAGTTTATAAGTTGACAGAAACTTTATCAGGATAAAATTCACATATATAATTTTTTTTTAAATTAGTGCCTATCTATTGAAATTTAATGAAGACAATAATTGAATTTTGTAATGTGTCCTCTGGTTCAGTGTTTTTCTTTTTTTTAATAATTGTGATATCAAGAAGTACAGGAACACCTGTGGAGGAAAATGTTTTTTATTAAACAGCATAAGAAACAGTTCAGAAGTTTGTTTGCCAACAGAACATTTTATATTTAAGAATACATCATGGAAACAATTATACTTTGTGTTGATTTGATTTTAAAAATTGCAGCATTACTACTCAAATTTTATATTCTATTCCACGAAACAGAACATATACATATTAATAAATAATTTTAATATAAAAATTAAATGTAAAACTTGAAAGGAAGAACGTGCTCAACTGATCACCTCCACTGCAGTGATTCCCTCACCATCTGCGAATCGCGGTTTCGCAGTCGTTGCCGAGCTTTAGTGCGAGACAGATGGACTCTAATCAATCAGGCACAAACTCTTCAAAGCAAGAATTTTAGAATTGTTTTGGTAGAAGATTTACTTTGAACCCAGTACCGACAAATTTCCTGGGAAGTTGCTTGATTTTTTTTTTTTTCTCGAGAGATAGTGCGCTTCCTGTTGAAAAAGAAGACGAGAAATATATCGAATGGTTGCGATAATTGCTTAACAATAGAATAGCATCCATCTATATCTAGTTGAAAGTACTTGCAAAGCATTTACTTATTTGATAATTCTAAAAAAAAATTAAGTATTTTAAATATTTTTCCTATTTTAGATGAAAACGACGTTTGTTATCATTCAGTAAATTATGTCTTTTGTTTGTAAATAAAAAAAAATGCTAAATGACTAGTTGTTTTGACTACAAATGTCAGTATAATTACTTTATAACTTTATATAAATTTTTTTTTCGAAAAATTCAGTGTTCCCTTTGTTCAATCTCTCGAAAAATCAACACACCCCTGACGATTGACGGACTGAAATAATCGTTTCAAATATCATTCAATTCTTCTATTTGTTCACGAGATATAGCCCTCCACGTGGAAATGTTTTCAAATATTTCGACAACTTCTAAACAATGGTGTCTATCTATTGGGAATTGAATGTCCTTAAAAATAATTCACCCATTTGATAATAATAAGTATGTTTAATATTTTTATGATTTTTTCCATTTCACATGAAAACTGTGTGTCCTATAACAAATACTATTTGCTTTTAAACAAAAATCCTCCTGTATATAATATGCACTGGACTGACTGAGTGAGGAGGGGGGTGGGGGTGATGTATAAAAATTATCGAAACTCACACTACTTTGGTGTAATTTAAACCGTTTCAGCTTTGAGAAAAATCTAAAATTTCGAAAATTTAAATTATGGGTGAAAGTGTGAAGAGATAATCAAAAAACTCAATAGTATTTTGCCTGGTTATTGAGCACTTCCAACTCTAGCTAGAATCTTAATTTTTTTTGTCTTATTTGATGCGTCTCAGTTTCCCAAAGGAAAAATCGAATATTTCGAAAATTTGAATTAGGGGGTGGGACGATGCAAAAGGATTAAAAGTATCAATTATTTAGTACTTCCACACTAGCTAGAATCTTTGTTTTGGCCCCATTTAATCCGTCTCTGCTTCCAAATTAAGGGTGAGCTTCAGTAAATTTTCTGCCCTATCTGCGCTTTGTTAACTTTCGCGGCACACATATTTCGCCGAAATTCTGCTCAAACAGTTGCGAAATATTTTTTTATAGATAAAATGCTATGCTTAGATTATATTAAAACTAAATTTAATACCCAATAAAGCTTAGAATATATGTTTTATTCTAATTTAAAATATTTTTGGTGCTGCCATCTGTTGTCGTAATTTAATTCATGCCGACTATTTTTATTTTTTAATGAACATTTTTAAATGTCTATTCCTTCTAATACGCTATTAAATACAACAACAGATCATATATAATGCCATAATCACGGAAACGTAATTGAACTTGGACTTGAAGACAAAGGAACTTGAAGACAAAACTGCAGTCCTCAGTGATGTACATTCAGATCCCTTATCAAATTTATAGAATGATAAATGACCTTTCCATGATTGTGGCATTATTATATATGATCTGTTGTTGTATTTAACACTGTATTAGAAGGAATAGATATTTAAAAATGTTCATTAAAAAATAAAAATAATCGGTATGAATTAAATTACGACAACAGATGGCAGCACTAAAATATTTTGGATTAAAATAAAAAATATATTCTATGTTTTTTGGGACATTAAATTTAGTTTTAATATAATCTAAGCATTGCATTTTATCTTTCAGAAAATATTTCGCAACTGTTTGAGCAGAATTTCGGCGAAATATGTGTGCCGCGAAAGTTAACAAAGCGCGGATAGGGCAGAAAATTTACTGACGCTCACCCTTAACACACACAGACACACAAAAAAAAAAACCCAAAATGTAAAATTAAATTAGGGGAAACGATGCAAAGGAGTTTTTAAAAACTTATACCCCTTTGCCTCTCAGAAATAATGAAAACTCAATTTGATATCCTTTTGTTGCCAATAATTAAAATTGGATAAAAGAAATAACTTTAGATATAAAGCGATATAATTTTTTTAATTGTTAAAAATCGTTTCACAATAGTTAAATAATTTTGATTATATTATGTTGTCGCGCTCGGAAATAAGATTCAACATATTTTCCCATCTAACAGAATTATAAAATGTGCGCCATTTTTATGTGTATATTTGAAAGTGCTTTTGAAATTCCTAAAAGTTATTAACAACTGTTATTAAGTGTACAGATGTCACATTTAAGGATTACTACCCGCATTTGGAAAGCGCGGTTGAAAATGGCTAGTATAAAACATCCATGTTCGTTGCGATTTTAAACGTAGTTATGTTTGTAACAGTTTCTTAATTTGTGAAGAAAAAATGCTCGAAAAATTATATGTCTTTTTTAATCTGTTCACATTCAAAATCAATAAGCCTGGACGTTGATCGATTGAAGTAATCGCGCAAAATTTCATTCGATACCCATAATTTGTTCAAGAAATATCGTGCCTACACAGATACCCATAATTTGTTCAAGAAAAACCGTGCTTATACAAATACCCATAATTTGTTCAAGAAATATCGTACCTATACAGATACTCATAATTTGTTCAAGAAATATTGTGCCTATACCGATACCCATAATTTGTTCAAGAAATATTGTGCAGATACCCATAAATTGTTCAAGAAATATTGTACCTATACAGATACCCATAATTTGTACAAGAAATATCGTGCCTATACAGGAATGCTCTAAGTGCATTTGTATTCGGGGAGTGACTAGTACTCAGTGATGCTCAAGGTGAATCCAGTATTTTAGATATTTCCTTTGCATTGTAATATGATGTGATCGGAATCTCAAGTAGGACTCATCTTTAAAATCGGAATTGCGGATTTTTTTCATTTGAGTTTTACACCCCGTTTTTTTTTTTTTTCATTTGAGTTTTACACCCAGTTTCTAACGGGGCGCGGTAGCCCATTGGTTAGCGCGCTGGAGTTGCACTCGGTAGGCCCGGGTTCGATCCCAGCCACTGCCAATACTGCCGCCGTGTTCATGCGGAGTACGATCACGTTAAACATGTGGGTCCGAAAGTCCTTCCGTGAGGTTGGTGGTAGGGGAAGGAGGGTACGGTCCCTGTGGATGCCTCCCCCACTGGGTTCCGGTCTAAATTGGGTGGCACTTCCCGACCGTCCAAACAGTTACCTTACACCTTTCTGGTAGGTCGGACGGTCTGGGTTTCAACAACAACAACCCAGTTTCTAACGAAATAATCCCAAGAGTCGTACGAAATAATAACAAGAGTTATTAAAAAAAACACTTAAGAATATTGATTTTAATTGATATTTTTTTAGAACATAGAGATGTTTGCCAAGTTTCTAACGACCATTCGAGTTCCTTAAAATCAAAAAGATTTTTAATTTCATACTTTTTTTTTTATAAGCAGCTTACCATGTATTACCATGTATTGTAGGGAAAGTAAAAAATAGTCCAATATTCAGCTTCGCTTCTCTTTCTCTCTCAAGAGAAAATTTTTAACACCTGATAATAAAAAATTAAGCACTATCAAGTTTTTAATGAAACGGTATAAATTGAGTTCAATGGTTTTTTTTCTTTGTGTGTATGTGTGCGCACGCTTTGTCGTAGAACTATATTTTTTTAGAGTTCCCATTTTTCAGATATTTCATATAATTTGCCTTATGGCGAGTTATGAATAAAAGCTTTTACAACCAAAATGAAGTTTTTATATTTACTTGTTTGTTATTGCGACCCCACTGAATTATTTTATTTAGGTAACCTCATGCCACAATGCAAATAAAAAATCGGTTTAAAACTGTAATTAAATTAAATACACAATTTTCAGAAGGCATTTATTTTACATTAGACAATATTAGTTACATTCAACTCTTAAAAATGTTAAAATGATTCACTTAACAAGAAATAGTTTGTATAGGATATTTTTGAAACAAGAAAACACTTTTAATAAAAAATATTACACAAAATGCTTGGCAGACTTAATGTGAAACTTGAGCTTAGATCTATATATTGAAAAGAAAATAAACACTGGTTTTGGTTGGTATCCACTCTGTCTTTCATAAATATATATATATATATATATATATATATATATATATATATATATATCTGCGACATCTTTATTAAAACTTTGCGGCCCCAATGGGATTGCGACCCAAGGTCGGACGGTCTGGGTCTCAACAACAACTTATCTTCTTTCCTGAATGAAACGAACTAGATCTACGAGATGTTAACAAATTTGTCGCATAATATTGTATGAAAAGTGAATATATTTCACGATAGTTAATACTTTCTTTAAATTTTGTAGTAATATTGATAAACTTATTAGAAGAAAGCGCAATGCCTCGAGAACGGTTCGTATAAACGTTCTAAAGTGTGTATCATACGTTTTCTGATGAAAACTTATATAAGAAATGATTATTTACATAACATTATTGAAGATTCTGATTTTTTGAGGATTTTATTCAAACTTTCATTCGAAAATTTGGGGGTCTTCCAAACATTTGATTGCGTTAAAAATCAATAGGCTTCCAGTATTCACCTATTGCAGTATTTGTACCAAATTTCCAAACGCTACCAAAGATTCCATTCGTTCGTGAGATATCGCTTCCACACACACATACACATACTTGAAACGTGCTCTTCTGTTGAAAACTCGAATTCGAATTTTTGTCCCTGTCACAATACTTTCTTTATTATACATTATACTATATATATAAGGAAAGTGATATCAAAAGAGTGCACGAACAAAAAATATGTGAATCTATTTTTCACAACAATGATTGAAACTAGTGAAGAAAAAATCGTGATCACTGAGCTGTAAATAATCCCTTTTATGAATGATTATGTCAAACTCTGTTTTCCGCTGCCATGAAAAAAAAAATATGAAATTTCGAATAAAATTCAAAGTTTTGATCGAATCAAAAACATTCTATCTAGTTCTAGATGTTTTGATAACAAAACCGTATATAAAGTTTCGTGAAAATCCATTAATATTTGGGGCTGCTGTTGTATGCACAAGAACCCCGACCACAGACATCAGACAAACAGACGCATATCATTCCAAAAATAGCCAAAAATGTGTTCAGGAGGTCTTAAAACGTATACTGGCATCAAAATATCGAAATCGAAAATTTTCGTAGAACAAATACTATTCAATACTACGTATGAGACGGAAAAATTTGGCTATGACATCAAAATGATAGTCACTCTTAATATTTTGAATTAAAAAATAAATAAATAAATAAATAAAAATATTTTTGCTTTCTTGGACAAAAATACGTATGAAATGATTATACGATTAATAAAACTAAACAACCAGATTTTTCACTGGGATCATCCTTCCAAAAATTTAATAATGCCTAAGGTATAAAAGCATATTTGGTCTCGAAGTATCGTAGAGGGGGGAGGGGGATGTAGATTTGTTATGTAATTCTGTTTCTTTACGAGTGTTACATTAGTTTGTTCTGTTCCATTAACGCTAAATGCGTTATAGTCTCTCCTTGATTGTTTTAATAAAACCTTGTTAAGTTTCGCAAGTATAGAACCAGTTCAATTCTTCAGGTTACTGTTGATTTCACACAATGAGGTTCAGCTGTATAACCAATGTATAGTACATGTTCCATACAGAAGTTTTTTTAACGCCAGTGGCTAGACCTTATGACCTTCCTGTTTTTAGTTGAATCGGGACATATTTTTTTTCAATTGTTAATTCCATTTATTATAAACGGTAATGATAAAAGGCATGCAAACATAAAAATTGCTTGCATCGTGGAAATAACAGACAATAAAAGGACGAAAAAAAAAATTGTAAAACCAATGCCCTACCGACACACGAGGAAAGTGTTGAAATCCTTTTTTACCGAACGCACGTTGCGAATAGTGCACGAAATTGACACGAGTGTCCTTGCATGAGGCAGCTGATTTAAAAAAGGATATCTCAAGGTAAGAAAAACATCGTTCTAGTCATGATTCTGACAGTCCAAACTTAACAACAATACAGATTTTTCAACACGTTCTTGAATAAAAATACTGTTCAGACTTAGAAAAAATTTAAGCAAATCTTTAACAAAGGTTCTCAACCTTTTTTACTTTTCCTACATACATAGTATAATATATAACGAAATTATTGTGATGGGTCGAAAGATTACGTTTTTGACGGAAGACCACGTTTTAAACATACCTGAATTCGAATAGAACGGTTTTTGGAATGGTGTGTGTGTGTGCGTGGGGAGGGGGGTCCGTTCGTGAACCTATGGGCGAGATATCTCAGGAACGATTTTTCAAATTGTCAAGTTAATAATAATATTTCTATTGTCAAGTTAGATTTGCTCAAAATATAAGTTAATTTGGTATTTTGATATAGTTTTACACTTTGCCATCTGGAAATGCGTTAAATTTTAATGCACAATTCAATGTTAAAATTATTGTGTAATGGATCCTGTCCATCATTATTTCGTTGTGAAATAAGTGCATTATGTAGTGGAAGTTATATATTGTCCACATCAGATTTTTTTATACTGATCGTATTTACGGCTGAGGATGGAAATAGGCTCAAGGTCTTCCGTAGGATGCGGTGATATTGTGGTGACAAAAATTATTTGCACTTAAAGATGTGTAGATAATCATTGTAAAAATAGTAATTAATGGGTTGGAAAATTAAACATGCGGTTATAATTATATATTTAATTAAGTAAATTGAATTTTCTATATTTAATGCAATAAATTAAATTTTCTATATTTAATTACTAAGATTTAGATGTATTGTGATTGAGATAAACAAGCCCCTAACCTATTTACTAAATTTTTAGATATTTACAGTTGATACCTAAAATGTGATAAAGTTATTAAACTACATTTTAAGGAAAACATTTTTTGATATAAGTTAATAGTTATGTCTTAAATTAATTTTTAAAGAGTGTTAGTTTCCACATTTCAGACAGCCTTAAATACTGGTAGAACTATAAAGAGTCAAGTACTTTTGGAGGCAACATAACAGACAGCAAAATGTGTTAATCGAATGATTAGAATAGAACACTATGCAGGGTGTTTCAAAAAATTGCACAACTAAGTATCTCTTGAATGCTTGGTAGTATACACATCGCTTCAATGTAAGAAATGCTTTAATTACGGTAGACTATCATAGTAATCAAATTTTGATTATGTGATACCTCTAAATATAAAGCTACAAAACATAATTTTATACGGGCCCCTTTGAAATATGTTTGTCAATTATTAAAATATTTTCCATAGCTCAATTAGAAAAACAAGAAAAGTCCCATTGTCATACGATCAAAATTACCCGAGATATAATTAATTAGTTTTCGACGTATGATTGAGGACTTTATAAAAATTTTGTTAAAGGTAGGTACGCATGTAAGTTGTAGCGGATTAAAGTAGTTAAAAATTAGCTAATTGGAACTTTACGAGGTCTTGATAACCTTTTAGTTATCATTTCTTTAATACGCATTTTACTATGTTTTCCTGTTTACAAACTGTCTATTAGAGCTTTGGTTGGAAGGACTAATTAAGAGCTTCCCATGAAAAGGGCGGATTCTATAATTGGGATAGAATCAATTTTTAAGCCGATCGATTTTGATTCCCGGCCTGCCCAAACTATCCACATGTTCACTCAGTACGGGCAAGTTAAATATGTGGGTCCGTAAGTCCTTCCGAGAGGTTGGTGGTAGGGGAAGTAGGGTACGGTCCCTGTGGATATTGTCCCCCACTGGATTCCTGCCTAAATTGGGTGGCACTTCCAAGCCGTTCAAGCAGATACCTTACACCTTCGGGTATGTCGGACGGTCTGAGTAGAAGAAGAAGTATTTACAACGATAATACTGGGTCTAGAAAGAAGTGGTTGATCTTAAACGAGATGTGGATATCGAAATAAAGGTTAGTGAAGTGAAAATTAAAAAAATAATTAACAAATTTTTAATTATTTGAAAACTTGGAATCTAAAATCCTAAAATCGAAAATTTACCTAAAATCGAATATCTCATTAAGTTTTTTCTTTCGTAACCTTAAATTAAAACGCAAATTCTTTGAGTCGAAGATAGAAGTTTGTCCCAAATGGGAAGTACAGATCTGGGATAAAAGCAAAATAATAATAAATAAATAAATAAATAAATGATTAAATAAAAATAGCACATCTTAACCTTTGGGTGGTCATGTATTTTAACGTGAATTATCTATAATAATTGTCTAACGTGTTTGTGTCTTTCCAGAGTTTTCAGAAGCATCCAGTTGACCCAGAATACCGAATCTTTGTACGCGTATAATATCAACTCCGGCGCAGAACTTATTGAAGCCAGATTTTTTATTTCGTCCCTCCCCACGGGGAGGGGGGGGGGAGATTTTTTTTCTTCGAAAAGTTTTTCAGATCCTCCATAAGCCGCCTCGGTGGTTAAACAACTCTAAAAAGGTAAAACCCTTACCCACTTATTGTATCGAACAGAACCTAATGGAGCCAAATTTTCGACATCCCTCCGGGGACGAAGAAAATGGAGAGGGATACGAAAATGTCTTCCAGATCCTCCAGAAGCCCCAGGTGACTTAGCAACCTGAATCTTTACATACTTATAGTATCGATCATGGTACAGTACCGAAAGGAACATGATTCTCGATTTCTCCTCAGGAATGCGAACAAGATGAAGTTTTCCAGACTCTCTAATTTTTTATAGATTCCTCACGGTAACCTATAAGGCTGACATTTTGCGCATTTATAGTATTGATCATGGAATAAAACCTAATTGAGTCAATTTTTGAATTAAGATGACTTTTTTTTTTACTCCAAGCGCCGTACAACAAAATAAGACTTATTAGATAAGAGTTGCAATTTAATTTTTAAATGTGTTAATTTTCCTGTCTTTGACAGGCATAAATAGTAGTGAATATATAAAGTAGAAGTTTGTTAAACGGGTTGTACAGATGGATCTTGGTTTAATAGCCATCGAAGTGATAATTTAAAATAATATATTTTTGATTACTATAATATGCTTAAGTGAAATTTGAGCTGTTTTCACAATTTTCACACTAATCTGTCTGTAGCGATTGGAAAAATTACAGTATAGTGTCAATCATCACACCAATCTTAGTACGAAGAAAGATCTTGAAAATTATATCTGAATGGTATTCGAAACAAAGTTTCTCGATTTTTTGTGATTAATTTCAGAAAGATTATTTCTGTTAATAACGCTTTTTCCAACTGATTCCAACAACAACAACAAATAAAACTGATTTCCATTCCAAGCAATAATTTTCATTTTAAAATTTGGATATCGAGTAAAAGTTTCACATTTCTTTTCGATCATGATATTTTAAGAGGATCAAAATTCATTATTTCAACTTCTTTTAAAACTTTTTTATCTGCTTTCATGAAACGTTACATAGCAATTCCAAGCCTACCAAGTCTATTTCATCAAATTTGGTGCAGCCACCTTCCATGGTGGTTACACACACACACACACGCGCGCAAACAAACAAACAAATAAATAAACATATTTTCAATTTTATTTATATATAGATACATACTCACCTGAGATAATAGGTGTTGCGATAGCAAATCTACAAATAAAATGCTAATTTATTGGTAATGAAAACTATTTTAGTTTATAACTAGAATTATATCCGCTCTTCGTACGGAATATATAATATAAAAACTTAAAATTCACAATCATGTACAAATTACTACAATATTCTAAATGACATTGTTATTCAAAGCATTCTATTAAAATATTTAAACTAATGTTCCTAAAAAGAAGTTTTAGAAGCTTTGTTCTCACAATACAAAAATTATCTTCACAAGAAGATATGAAGAATGAAATATCCTAGTCCCGCTTGTAAACAAATTTACAGAAATATGAAATTAAATCAATATATACCAAAACAAAAGCTATAAAATTGTATGGGAAGATACACCCGTAATACTTATATTATCGAATATTAGAAGATATATCAGTGTATTAGTAAAAGATTACCCCTACTACAATATATGAATTTCAAAAATTTTTACCAATCAATAACAGATAACGTAATACATTGAAAATATCAATATCTCTCTAAACTTTAAAAACTTACTCAAATGCCGTAACTGATGCCAATATTTGTAAAAGTGAAAGTGCTAAAATTGTATGGGAAGATACACTCCTGCTACTTACATTCTCGTAGATTAGAAAATATACCCGTGTATTTAGAAGAAGATTATCCGTACTACATAGCCGTGCTTCGTACGGAATCTATATAAATAAAATTGAAAATCTGTCTGTCTGTCTGTCTGTTTGTCCCATCATCACGGGAGAACGGCTGAACCGAATTTGGTGAAATTTTGTGGGTAGCCTGGAAATAGCCCCACTTAAAATTTAGTCCGTGTTTTGAGTTTCTACGACCAGTGGTTCTCGAGATATTAGTAAAAAACGAAATTTTCGTTTGTCTCATCATCACGGGAAAACGGCTGAACCGAATTTAATGAAATTTTGTGGATAGCCTTGAAATAGCCCCCCATAAATTTTGTCCAAGTTTCGAGTTTCTAAGACTAGGGGTTGTCGAGATATTAATGAAAAACGGAACTTTTTCTTAGGAGATCTACTCTCCAACTCCGTGGTTTATCCAAACGGAAAGGATGAAAATCGTTTGTTTAAAACGCTAAAATGAAATAAAACTTTATTTCCGAGTTTAGTGCAGGATTTTTGCATTAATTAGTCACTATAGGAAAACATAAATTGTTTGAAACATGAATTTAAATGGAAAAATCTACCTCCATGTTTCATCTTTCACAAGCTTTTACTCAACGATGTAAAGTATAAAGAAATCAAAATGGCTATTTAATTTCGCATTTTATGAGGAAGATTCTATCTTATATCATGTTGCTCGGCAACGGAATGAAATTAAATGTGTTGTTAATATCTATTACTATTTTTTCTATTTGTATAATAAATAAATGGATGTAAAAATATATTTTATAAATGAACGGTTTGATTGTTCTTTTAATTATATATATTGCGGACTGCGTACATCACTTTCATTTATTTTAGCAAAGAGGTTTCAAGCTCATAGATTGTGTTTAGCTAATAAACTCATATATTGTGTTTACCCAATAAATTCATTTAGCCGATTGTTGAAACAGAAAAAGAGTAGAACGGGTGTATGTATCTTCTAATACAATTTTACTGTTTTTATTTAGTATATACAAACGGGATCAGGATATTTTGTTCTTCAGATCTGCAAATTCAGAGCTACGAATTTAGAGGAATATCTCTAAATAACTTGGTAACTTTTCTTAAACTTTACCAAATTAGTGAAATTGTCTCCATATTGATAAAAATGACCCAAATCAATGAAATTAAATTTGTTTTTTTAGAATAAAGTACTGAAATGATGTTTCCGTAGCATTTGTCGGTCAGTCCATCCATCCTACTTAGTAACACATTTAAGGAATTTTTTTAATATCACCAAATTGGTAAAAATATTTCTAAATCCATAAAAATATCATGAAATTGATAAAAATATATTATTAATTAATTATATATTATCAATATATTATCAATCGCACAATTAATTTCATTTATTATTAAGCGCGATAAAATCGCGCTTAATAAATGAAATTAATTGTGTTTTGTTAGGGGATAGTATTGTGATGATGTTTCGTCAATTTGTCGCAAAATGGGACTATTAGTTCTATAGTCCCACTTGGCGATAAATTTGGCGATTTTTTAAGTTATAGCTAAATTGACGAAAATGTCGCCAAACCTTCCATGGAGATTGCATTATTCAGATGATATGATTTAAATCAATTTATTTAAAGCAAATGATATCATGTCGCTTAGCAACGGATCCAATATGTTATGCGGCATATGATTTTTATTAAATCTTTTCCGATTTGAATAGTAAAAATATGTATATAAAATAAATTTCATTGACATTGAATTTTTGACTGGATAATATCAATTACGGTCTTCAGGTTTAAACATAATTATTATTGATATTTTCGGGGACTGTTGATTCAGGGATTACTGATATTTTCAAATTATTATGGAATTGTTTTATTATCACGCGAAAATTGTTGAAACTCATAAATAGTACGTTGTACGAGTAATCTTCTACAAATGCATGGGTATATCTCCCAATCTACGAGAATATAAGCAGTACAGGTATATTGGCATATATTTTCATATATATTGGCATATATTGGAATCAATTACGACCTTTTGGTATTAAGATTACGGGATTTTTGATACTTTCAATTTTTTACGTCATCTCTTTTATTTCGGCAAATATTTTTGAGACTCATATTGCAATACGGGTAAGCTTCTACTAACACACTGGCATATTTTCCAATCTGCGACAATATAAGTAGTACGGGGTTGCATATATTGATTCAATTCCTTTCTTTTGTAAATTTACTTACAAAAGGGACCAGGATGTTTTATTCTTCAGATCTGCCCGTGAAGATAATTTTGCATAGTGAGAACAGATATTCTTAAACTTCTCTTTTTGAGCAATACATTTAATATTTTAACAGAATTTGCACATGATTGCGAATTATAAATTTCTTTTTATTATATACTCCGTACGAAGAACGGGTATGCTGATAGTAATCTATATAAATAAAATTGAAAATCTGTCTGTCTGTCTGTCTGTGTGTTTGTCCCATCATCACGGGAGAACGGCTGAGCCGAATTTGATGAAATTTTGTGGGTAGCCTAGAAATAGCCCCACTTAAAATTTAGTCTGTGGTTTGAGTTTCTACGGGCAGTGGTTCTCGAGATAGTAGTAAAAAACGAAATTTTCGTTTGTCTCATCATCACGGGAAAACGGCTAAACCGAATTTAATGAAATTTTTTGGATAGCCTTAAAATATCCCCCCATAAATTTAGTCCAAGTTTCGAGTTTCTAAGACCAGAGGTTGTCGAGATATTAATGAAAAACGGAACTTTTTCCTAAGAGTTCTACTCTCAAACTCCGTGGTTTATCCAAACGGAAATGATGAAAATCGTTTGTTTAAAACGTCAAAATGAAATAAAACTTTATTTCTGAGTTTGGTGCAGGATTTTTGCATTAATTAGTCACTATCGGAAAACATGAATTGTTTAAAACATGAAATTAAATTTGAAAATCTACCTCCATGGGTTGTCTTTTAGCTTTTACTCAACGATGAAAAGCATGAAGAAATCAATCTGGCTATTTAATTTCGCATTTTATGAGGAAGATTCTATCTTATGTCATGTTGCTCGGCAACGGAATGAAATTAAATGTGTTGTTAATATTTATTATTATTTTTTCTATTTGAGTAATAAATAAATGGATGTAAAAATATATTTTATAAATGAACGGTTTGATTGTTCTTTTAATCGTATAAATTGCGGACTGCGTACACCACTTTCATTTGTTTTAGCAAAGAGGTTTCAAGCTCATATATTGTATTGAGCTAATAAACTCATATATTGTGTTTACCCAATAAATTCATTTACCCGATTGTTGAAACAGAAAAAGAGTAGAAAGGGTGTATCTTATACAATTTTAGTGTTTTCGTTTAGTATATACAAACGGGATCAGGATATTTTATTCCTCAGATCTGCAAATTCAGAGCTACGAATTTGGCGGAATATCGCTAACTTGGTAACTTTTCTTAAACTTTACCAAATTAGCGGAAATGTCTCCAAATTGATAAAAATGACGCAAATCGATGAAATTAAATTTGTTTTTTTGAAATAGAGTACAGAAGTGATGTTTCGGTAGCATTTGTCGGTCAATCCATCCATCCTACTTAGTAACACATTTAACGAATTTTTTTAATATCACCAAATTTATAAAAATATTTGTAAATCCATAAAAATATCGTGGAATTGATAAAATTGCGCTTAATAAATGAAATTAATTGTGTTCTGTTAGGGGATAGTATAGTGATAATATTTCGTCAATTTGTCGCAAAATGGGACTATCAGTTCTACAGTCCCACTTGGCGATAAATTTGTCGATTTTTTAAGTTATCGCTAAATTGACGAAAATGTCGCCAAACCTTCCATGGAGATAGCATTATTCAGACGCTATGATTTCCAACAATTTATTTGAAGCAAGTGATATCATGTCGCTTAGCAACGGATCCAATGTGTTATGTGCCATACGATTTTTATTAAGTTTTTAATTTTTATTAAATTTGAATAATAAAGATATGTATATAAAATAAATTTCATTGACATTGCATTTTTGACTGGATAATATCAATTACGGTCTTCAGGTTTAAATATTATTATCATTGATATTTTCGGGGACTGTTGATTCAGGGATTATTGATATTTTCAAGTTATTATGCCATTGTTTATTTATGACGAAAATTGTTGTAACTCATATATAGTACGTTGTACGAGTAATCTTCTACAAATGCACGGATATATCTTCTAATCTACGAGAATATAAGTAGCACAGGTATATTGGCATATATTTAGATATATAGTGGCATATATTGGAATCAATTACGACCTTCTGGTAAAAGATTACAGGGATTATTGATATTTTCAATTTATTACGTCATCTCCTTTATTCTGGCAAATATTTTTGAGACTCATATTGTAATACGGGTAATCTTCTACTAACACACTGGCATATTCTCTAATCTGCGACAATATAAGTAGTACGGGATTGCATATATTGATTCAATTCCCTTTATTTTTGTAAATTTGCTTACAAAAGGGGCCAGGATGTTTTATTCTTCAGATCTGCCCGTGAAGATAATTTTGGGTAGTGAGAACATATATTCTTAAACTTCTCTTTAGGAGCAATAAATTTAATATTTTAACAGAATTTGCACAGGATTGCGAATTATAAGTTTCTTTATATTATATACTCCGTACGAAGAACGGGTATGCTGCTAGTATATAATATAAAGAAGCATAAAATTCACAATCGTGTGCGAATTCCTATACTATTCTAAATGACTTTATTATTCAAAACATTCTATTAAAATATTTATACCAATGCTCATAAAGAGAAGGTTAAGCTGTTCTGGCTATACAAAATTACTTTAAAAGAGGATCTGAAGAATGAAATATCCTGGTTCCGCTTATAAACAAATTTACAAAAAATAAAAATATTAATTACTATTCTAAATGACTTTGTTATTCAAAACATTCTATTGAAATATTTATACCAATGCTCATAACGAGAAGTTTAAGAATCTCTGTTCTGGCTATACAAAATTACTTTAAAAGAGGATCTGAAGAATGAAATATCCTGGTTTCGCTTATAAACAAATTTACAAAAAATAAAAATATTAATTACTATTCTAAATGACTTTGTTATTCAAAACATTCTATTGAAATATTTATACCAATGTTCATAAAAAGAAGTTTAAGAATCTCTGTTCTGGCTATACAAAATTACTTTAAAGGACGATATGAAGAATGAAATATCCTGGTCCCGCTTATAAACAAATTTACAAAAAATATGAAATTGAATCAATATATGTTAAAATGAAAGCGCTAAAATTGTATGGGAAGATATAACCGTACTACTTATATTCTCGTAGATTAGAAGATATATCCGTGTACTAATAGAAAAACACATTATATATTTCTTTATTATTTAAATAGGAAAATATTTAATAAAAATCGTCTGCCGCTTAAACACATTGGAATCCGTTGCTAAGCTACATGATACCATTTTCTTCAAATAAATTTACGGGAAATAATATCGTCTGCATAATGCTATGTCTATGGAAGGTTTAACTGTGCGTTTTTAATTAATTTCCAGACAACCCCTGGTCCTAGAAACTCGAAACATGGACTAAATTTTCAGTGGGGCTAGTCCAAGGTTGCCACAAAATTTCATGAAATTCGGTTCAGTCGTTCTCCCGTGATGATGAGACAAACATACAAACAGACAGACAGACAGATTTTCAATTTTATTGATATAGATATACGTATAAAAATGTGAGTTATAAAAAATAAGTGAATTACTATTTTGAAGTAGATGGCTTTATGAAGTCTAGCACAGTCGTCTGGCGAGACTGTTTTTTCTCAAACAAAATTTCTTCATAACAATAAATCAAGATTTTTATGTCTTGCTTTGTAGTTGAAATATATTCTTCATGATGCCCTTGGCCCAGACGGCGGATAATGTTTGGAGGTGGAGAAGACCAGTGAGTCAGTCAAAAGCGTAAGTGTGAATCCGCGTGAGTCGGGCATTGAGCAAATTGGATAACTTCAAAACTGATTATTCATAAATTCAAAATTCAAATCTTAAAAAGTTATGCCTGTTTTATGCACAAATAACAATATATTTTAGAACAAAATTTGGTTGTAGTTTTGGAGACATTTCAACACAGTATAAAATTTGCTTATATGTACAACACGGGTAAAATTTCAGAAACGTTACAAAATTACTTTTTTATTCATGTAGCAAACTGCTACTAAGAGGAAATAAATGCTAATTTGTTTGTAACCAGCACTCATTAAATTGTGTATATTTTCATTTTGACAAAAAAAAAAATGTTGAAAATTAAAAAAAAAATTGTAATTAGTTTTTGTATATCTTTACAAAAGAAAATTCTATTATTATAATTTTTTGAAAGTCAGACCGACCAAATGGCGACAGGTACAGGCATGTCATTAAATCGTATTTCATTAAAATGCACTTTGACTGTTCTACATTAAACTTAAGTTATGAGTTTTAAATATTTTAATTAAAAGTCGTACACTGATATGTAAGTTTTCAAATCCCAATCACAAAATAATCCAACGTCCTTCAATCAGAATCAGACTTGCCGATGAAAGATATGAAATATATATATATATATATATATATATATATTGTGCTAATTTGACAAATGTCATAGATTAGTAATTGTTCAATTTCTATGAAAATGAGTAAGGACTATTAATATAGCAGTTTCAAATCTTACTACTTAATTTGTTAAGTTTCAAATTTTAATAAGTGTTATTTCTGTGAAAATAGCTAAAAAGGAAACTAATTTGTTTTAAATTTGTTTTAGAATTTTATTTGCAACAAAAAATAAAATTATATTCACTGTAGACTTAAAAATATGAGGAAAGTCACAAGATAACAATGTACGATTATCACTCTTATAAACAAGTATGATACGGAATATGTAATGGGTAAAGCCCGAACTTGGATAAACCTAGGTTTATCCTGGTAAAGTCCGTATTATCCAAAAGGACTGGGTAAACCTAGGTTTATCCAACACTGTTTGTGTAATCCTAGGTTTATCCAACACTGCTTTGGCAATCTTAAGTTTATCCAGCACTGCTTGTGTAATCCTAGGTTCATCCAATACTGCTTAGGTAAATCTAGATTTAACCAGCCCTGCTCGGATAAAAATGTTATATGTTATTTACTACCATGATATAGATCTATATATTTTTAGCCGTGATTTATATACCAAATTTTGTTAAATTTGGTATATAAATCACTTGTAGGTTATTAAAATATTATACACCAAATTTTGTTAAATTTGTTCCATTAGTTTTTAGCTAGAATGGATAAAGGCAATTTCTGCCGACCATTTCGCAAAGAAGGCAGATTCTTTTATTACGAATCGTACTATAATCTAATGAACATCAGGGTTTCCTACAAAAAACATACCTACCAAATTTTATGAAATTCGGTCCATTAGTTTTTCAATTAGAGTGGATGTAATATCCTCACAGACACACAGAAACATACACAGATATACCCTTACACACACAGACGTCTTCCTAAAAATAGTTTTTTCGTGTTCTAGAAGTCTCAAAACGTGTAGATCCTTCGAAAATTCGAGTTCCGTTCTTCGGCACGATTCCTATACTTTGAATACATACGCACACACACACACACATATTATATGTGTATCTGTGTATTATCTGTGTATATAAATTCCGTGCCTACGCAATTACAATAGTTATGATTTTAAATGATCCCTAAACTTTTATTATTTCTTCAACGAAGCCTAATTTTAACTTATGCAGAATGCAAATATCTCAAGCGATTATAAGGTGAGTTACATAAGAATTGCTGAATTTTTTTCACACAAAATTATTTTGCTCTGGAGTTTGGAATACAAGTTATATGAATGAAACATTCATTGATTTTGCATAGAGAATCAGATGATTTATATTTCGATACAGTTTTAAATATTTAAGTATAATAAATTACTGTAGTACTGTGATAATGTAAAAGATATCACCACTGAATGTATCCCATTTTAGAAATTTTAAATAAAATTGCATTTCAGTTGGAAAGTGTTTCATACAGGGCCCTCGCTAAGGGGGGGGGGACAGGGGGGGAGTCTCCCCCCCCCCCCCCGAATGTCGAGAAATCCCTGTACAGTTGGCAAAATCAAGATTCAAGTTGGCAGACTTGGTACATTTTAGATAAAATTTATTTAAAAATTAATATCATCCCTGGCTGGCTTCAAGGTATTACTGTTGCACTTTCTCTTCCTCCTCACTAACACATCATCTTTTAAACCATGATATTATGAAGGATGATATTATATCATGATATACACTCTAGAGATCCATATAAATGGAATATGGATAAAAAATGTTTTACTGTGTTTAACTTATTTTACATAGACACGTATTCGTCTTTGCTTCAGTCAAGACCACCTTTCCACAGCATCTTCCAAGTTGATTTCGTTTCCCAAGTCTGCTTCGCACTTCAAAAGCATCAAGCTGTTAAGCCTCATGTCTGTCATTGTTGTTCTCAAGGAATCTTTCACAATCTTTAGCTGACTGAAGGCTCTTTCATTTATGCTGACTCCATAACCGGCTGTATAGTCAATTGGCACATTTTGAAAGCCAGCTTTAATGCATTTTTGAATTGAACCACGACGTTCTTCAATGTTTCCATTGATAGTATATGTCTCTCCTTGCAGAAGACTTCTAACTCACTTTGTAGAGTATGCATATCAGGCCTAGTAGCTGGAGGGAACATCATGACAGCCTCTTCAATTGCTTCGATTGTCAGATTATCCTTGTTCAAGGGAAATTTGAAAATTGAATGAAGTGGAGAAATAGTTGTCTTCATAGCAACCACGTTGTTTTTAAGGCCCTATATAGTGTATCAAGGACAGCATTGAACTCTTTTCTATAGAATTGTTTTAGGTCTATGTTTCTTCATTTTCAGCATACTCTTCAATCCTTCGCGGCTTCATTCGTCTTCTACGGTGCAGTTGAAAGTCATGTTCAGGATCAACTTTAATGTTTCCAGCAAATGTTTCCGCACTTGTGATCAAGTTGTCCATTTCTGTGGTGCTAATGTTAATCTCCTCCAAATTTTTTTACCGTGTTTTCGACAACTGTAATACAATCAATCAAATTCAGATCAGGGCTTTCCAAAGTTTCTGTCAAAATTTTAATCTTATATATAATGTTTTTCATAAAAAACAAGCTAACAATGAAATCAAATGGTTTCATCTTTTTGCACAACCCGTGAGCTTTTGTTTTTGTAGTACAGTCTATTTCCTGTTGTGTAGAAATTTTTTCTAATACAGATAGGATAGGTTCAAGTGATGTGTTTACAGCTTTTATAGTCTCTGCTCTGGCTAACCACCTAGTCCTAGATATATTTCTCAAAAGAAGGGCATTCCCCACTTCTTTGATCTTATTCCTCAACTGTCTGAAACGTTTAATACTTGAATTGAAGAAAACATACAATGCTTGAAGTGTGTCGAATAAGTCTCTAATAATAATGCTGAAACTGCAGCTGTGTTCTACGGCTGTGTTCGTCCTGTGATCTTGGCAACGAATGTGTGGTATATGATAACCTATGATTTCTGAGAGTTTCTTTTGTACTCTAGTAAACTGTCCTGACATTGAACTTGCAAAATTATATGACAGAAAAGCCAATGAGGATGTATATATATATATATATATATATATATATATATATATATATACCTGTTTTTTCAGTACATTCAGAAACATATAGCAAGCGTTCTCTTGGTTTGCAGTTTTCATCGACAGTACGGACAACAATCGAAAACATATCATTTTGTGAACTGTCAGGTGTGGTATCAGCCATCACTGAGAAAAAATCACAGCTCTTAATCTCCTTAACAATTTTTCTTTCTATTTCTTCAGCAACAAGAGATATAAGCTCATTTTGTGACTCAGGACTCATGTAACTCACGTGGTACGGCCGTAATTCTCTTTCATCAAACCACGTTTTCAAGATGTGGTTATATCTTGAGATCAGTGATATTATTTGTACAAAATTACCATCATTTGGTCCTGATCCTTGAAATGCTATCCCTTGAAGTCCTAGGGTCCTGCATGTGTCGAGCAAGATTCTCACTACTTCTCTGTTCTGAAACTGTACTCTTTCATTTTCTATCAGAGCTAATCTCTTAGTTTGATCAAGAAGCACATCAATGTGTCACTCCTTTATTAAACAGTCACAATAATTGTGGAGTGCTGATCTGTGTTCAATGGATTAAAAGTGAGTTTGTAACTTTCCTAGCTTTTGCTTTCCGGCACTCCTCATTTCCCCCCAATTTCTTACTCCAATCTTCGACCACGCATCTTCACTCTTCTCTTGGCCTACTCCATGAGGAAACAGAAAGCACACAAAGCAGTATGCACAATCTTTAATTGTACTGTATTCTAAGTACTGAAAGTCTTTATACCAATGAGGATTCAATCTGTTTTTACTATCACTTGGAAAGAATGCCAAAATTGGTTGATGAGGCCCTAATTTGATCAAATAGTTTTTCTGATTATCTATCAAATCTGAGGGTCTAAGACCAGGATCATGGCTGACTAAAGGATCGCTGAAACCTGATCTCTCTTCAACAACAATATATCCAACATCTTTGTTTTTAAAAATATTTCGCTATCTTCCAAAATTTGTTCAATCGCCAAGATCGACCAGTCCACAAATTTAAACCCCTACAAATTGAACCAGCAGCTTTCTTCCTAACGGTATTGTCTGTTCACAAGAGCGGATTCAAAAAGCTCCGTTGGTAGGGCAAAATTTTTTTCTCTCTTGGCAATTTTATGATATAGTATTATGCAAAAAAAATTTAAGATATTTGAGTATTGAGAGACATTATAGATACATTAATCATACCGATATATCGATGAATAAAATAATCGATATAAAATGTGTTATCAGTGCAAAAAAAAAACAACTCCCTAGACTTTACTAAAGTTGGTAAAAATTATTACTTGACTTGGCAATTTTATCGGCTCTCTCCCCCCCCCCCCCCCCCCCAATAATAAATCTTAGCGAGGGCCCTGGTTTCATATTCAATGCTTATGCATGATTGATCTTTCTTGTTTTTAAGTAATTTTGCGCCCATTGCATATGTGCATGAACGCGTCCTTGGAAGATATTGTTCGAAATAGTAAAATTCTGTATATCTCGTTAACTGAGAGCTGCAGATGTAGCGAGCAGACAACCGGGCTAAAAATGTCTCCATTTTATGTTAGATCAGTCGGATATCAGCAATTTTGGTTTATATCATTAACGATTACCTCCCTACATAGCTAGTATGAACCGAGAATGTACCAGATATTTTTAATCAACTGTAAAATATTAAAAGTAATAAAAAATTATACAATATTCATAAAATACTAAAATGTAAAATTAAGAAGTTTGTGGTGGTTACCGGGGATGTAAAAACACCCGATATATTCATTACTTATATAAAAGTGTTTGAGTCTATCTGTTGAAACAATTAATTCGTTAAAACTTTCATTAAAATGCTTTTTAAACGACGCATACCATTCTTTCTCCGCAGCCATTGTTAATAATTAATCAGCTGCTAGTGAAACGACCAAGTTCCCTTATGCTCAGAGTTATAGAAATGCACAGCGCATGCTCAGAATATTTTGAATTAAGTAATATACTGCTTTACAGCTTTACCCAGAATGGTCTGGATAATTCGCGCATACCCGGATAAAGCACGAAATGGATACAATTTTAATTTCATTTCGGGCGTTACCTAGAGCAGCTGGGTAAAGCTAGGTTTATCCTTCCCTCACAGCAAAGATCGTCACATGTGTGACAGTGACGTTGTAGTCTTAGTCACGTGACACCTGGGTCACAATGCGACATCATATTTGTGACTTCTATGCGACGTTACGTATTAGTAAATTTGTAACGTCATATTATGTGACGTTTCCACAATTTAATTAACACGTAACAATGAGACGACATTACAATGGCAATTACAATGTGACGTCACAAACAAGTTAATATGTGACGTCACAAACGACCATGAAAATGACCAAAATGATTTCTCTGTGACCTCAATAGGACATTGCCGAGACGTACTGCGACGTCACAAAGTCACAGTGTGACGTAAATCTTACGTCTGTGAAAAAAAATGCTGTTAGGAGATCATTTCGGGCTTTACCAGTAACATATGTATATAAATACAAAATATATACCACATGTTACAAGCAAGCATACTTTAAAGACTTAAGTATCGTATTGTTATTTCTTGCTGCAATACTGTCTGCAATTCTAAATAGAAATCAAGATTGCATTTTAAAACAAGTATTAAATAATGTACTCACTCTAAATAAAATATATACATAAGTTTTCTTTAGGAAAAGTAGTTATGTATCTTATCCTTCTAACTTGCATATACACTGCAGAGTTTACTAGTAAATGTATACATCTTCAGGACGCTAGCTAGTGATTATGGTAAAAATGAGTAGTAGTGCAAATTTACTTAAAATAACTTAACGTGTACTCAAATGAAATTTTAAAGATATATTGTTACTTAAGTTTTCTAAACTTATTTTCAGCACAAAGATAAATTTCGATGCTAAATGGATTTAATTTTAATTTTTATTTACCATTTCCATTAACCATCTCCATTTACCATCTCCATTACCATTTCCCGATATGGTAAGAATAATGCTCTTTTGCCCTTATTTTATGCGTTTTCTAATCTGCAGGCTGTTTATTGCTTTCCTTATATACATAGTATAATGTATAAGGAAGTATTGTGACGGGGTCGAAAATTCGAATTCGAGTTTTCGGCGGGAGAGCACGTTTCAAGCATGCCTGAACACGAATCAGACGTTTTTGAGGTGATGTGTGTGTGTGTGTATGTGTCAGTAAATCAGTGGAGACGATATCTCACGAACGAATGAAGCGATTCGAACAAAATTTGGTACAAAAATCACAATCAGTAAATACTGAAAGCCTATTGTTTTTACGCGCAATCGAATGTTCAGAAAAACCTGAAAAATCGAATGTTCAGAATCCACCTAAATTTTAGAATGAAATTTTGAAAAATTTATCAAAAGTTTAAAACATTCAATAAAGTTACGTAAATAATCATTTTGTATGTAATTTTTCATTCGAAAACGATTGGCATAAATTTTAGAACGCTAGCATGAACCGTTCTCGAGATATTGCACTGTTTTCAAATAAATTTATCAAAATATCACATATAAGTCATAAAAAATATTAACTATTGTGAAATCTGTTTCAAATGTGGCATAATATTACTTTTCAAATGTAATATTATGCCACAAATTTATTGTCATCATTCTCGTAGATCTTGCTAGTTCCATTCACGAGAGAAGACATTTTGGGTAATAGCATTCTAATTTGACGCCATTAGTCGTTTATCTACTATAAGAATAACCTATTTCTGCATATACAATGCTTGGCAAAACTTTGGCGACGATCTAAAAACACACGACGATAACATTTAAAAACGATAACATTTAAGATTGGCGATGATAATATTTAAAAAACTTGCCAAGTTGGCGAAATATCGCCAACTTGGCAAGTTTTTTAAATGTTACCAAATTGACGAAAATATTTCCAAATTGATAAAAATTTCAACAACTTGATAAAAATGAAGCTAAATCAATGGAAATATAGACTAATTGGCGAAATTCAATATCTTGTAAAGAGTATAAGAATCTACTATAAGAGAAGATACTTTGGGTAATAGTTTTTTGTTTTGTATTTTGTATTATTCTTATCTACTATAAGAATAACCTATTTCTCCAACCATAATGCTTGACGAAATTTTGACGACAAATTTAGTGGAATATCGCCAACTTGGAGAGCTTTTAAATGTCGCCAATTTGATGAAAATGTCGCCAAATTGTTAAGAATGACGCTAAATCAATGAAAATGACTAGTTGATGAAAATTCAATATTTTGAAAAAAACATAAGAATAACCTATTTCTCCGTCTGTAACGCCTGGCGGAGTTCCGGCAACGAATTTTTGCGGCATATCGCCAACTTGGCAACTTTTTTAAATGTTGCCAAATTAGAAAAACTGTTGGCAAATTGATAAAAAATGTTATCAAATTAATAAAAATGTCTTCAAATTGATAAAAATGTCGACAAATTAATAAAAATGACGCCAAATGGGATGCAATGTTTTGCAAATTTTTGATTCCGTCATATGATGGGCATACCTTTTATTATATAAGAAATGCTCTTTTAAATATCGCCAACTTGGCGATATTTAGCCCCACATTGACGAAAATACCGTCGAAATTGCAAAAATGACGCTAAGTTAATGAAAATCACGTCTAATTGATGAATTTATTATTAAAATATTTAAATATATGGACTATATTGCTTACTGCGGATGATATCAATATTGATAATTGTTAATTTAGAGTTGCGTAAAATATAAGTTAATTGGGTACGAAATAGTTTTACCTGTTGTCATCCGGAAAAGCGCCAAATATACAATTTAACAGTACAAACACTATGCCGTAGATTTTTTTCATCACTTTTTCACCGTGAAAGAAGTAAATTCATTGCATCATATAAGGAAAGTCATGTGCTACCCACATCAGATTTTTTTTATTGCAATTAAGTCACATCTCAATATTTTATTCTATTCGTGACCTTGTTAAAATTATACAGCATGAAACTTTTTATTTGATAACTTTGGTGCCTAGTTTTATGTCCCCCAAATTATTTTATCACGCTTTGACGCTGTGTATAAAGAGAAAAAATGACGAAATATCACAAAAGATAGGTATTTTGTTAAGTCTAAGAAGCATCGGCCTCAAATGAGCAGATGGAAAATGTGAATTTCTCTTATAAACCGAATAGCTCAGTCAGTCAATCGCTTGTCTCTAGAATAAAAGCTCGAAGTTTGACATAATATTTTCTATATTTATTATCAATTAAATGACAAACTCCAAAATTAATTTTACACAATGAGTAAGTTATGCTGAAAATGACCATTATTTTTATGTTAAATGTATTTCAGTGATATTAGTTCTTGTTTCAGTGATATTTAGTCTTGTTTTATAAATTATAATGGTGTAAAGTTTGCTACTTCTGCATGAACAACTTGTCTAACACATTAAAAAAATATTAGTTACTGATAGCTAAAGCATTATAACATTTATTAAAACGTTCTTGTATTCTTATTTTGTAATGTTAAATCTCTTTATAAATTGTATATTTTAATCAAATTGTATATTCTATTCCTTAAAATATATAATTTATATATCCGTGCTACGTAATTTTTTTTCATTTAAAATTAATATGGAGATTACTATAACAATTTTAATATCAACAGTTTATCTACAAATGAAAACAATGTTATCGTGACAATCTTCAAAAATAACATTCTTTTTGAATGATTAATGTTATCTCGTCTCAACTTTCAGACCTAAACCTTTGCGACTTTAACAGTCTTAACTATCCGAAGTCCATAACAACATTATAGGGATATACAGGAGGAGTCTTCTTCGTGAGGTAAAAACCTTTCAACATAAGTTTTAAATTTCCAATCCATCTCATATCAGAATACATCTGGCATTCAGTCGAAAAGTCAAACACTTTATTCTGCAACATTTAAGTAAAAATATTCTCGTTATCACCATAGAACTATAATTTTTACTCTTATACTACCAAATATAAATTTGATTTATAAGAGTCTGGTATACAGTGCGTTTCTGCATAGCCGTACCTCGGCAATAATTTCGTACCTCGGTAATAATTTTAGACTTTTACTTCCAATTTGAAAGTTTATTTAAATTAAATGCGAAATTCTCTCATATACTTTTTCAATGGGTGGTATTTTCTAAAAAAGTATGGGGTCTAACTTTTTTCATGGTTCGCTAAAAAAATTCAATTAGTAAAAGTTTTGCTGTACAGAAATTAGTCTAAAGAAAAAAGCCCGGTGTTATGACCTGCTATATTCTTGAAAATATTTATAATAGAAGTAGAGTAAAAAACTTCCAAATCAGGGAAAACTGAAATCAAAATTTCTCTCAATTTGACAATTTTCCCTCAATTGTTGACTCGTATTGCAGGGATGGACGCCAAATTGAAATCATACTTTGCATCAAACGTATGAGCTCAATGTTATTTAAAACTGCCCCTGTATTTGTAGGTAAAAAAAATCCCAAATTTTTAATAAGTCGTCGAATATTGCAGATAATTGCACCGGAATATTTTCTTTAAACTAGTTACTGTACAGTGGAATTTTTCTAATTGAACTTTTTCACTCAAGGAAATCTACAAAAATGTAGACCCCTTATTTTTCTTAAAATATCCCCCACCGAAAAAAAATACATGAGAGAATTTTTCATTAAATTTAAACAAACTTTTAAATTGGAAGTTTGTGTCTAAAACCAATTGCCGAAGCACGAAAAGCGAGGCCAACTATGCTGAAATACCCTATACATATATCTAAATTATATAATAGTCACTAGCCATCTGGCTAATAATGTCAAATTTAGCTAAATTTTTGTCTACTAGTTGCCACTTTGGTAATAACTTATATGTGAACTAGAATATTCCAACTACTTTAGTGGTAATACAGAACAACTAATAACATATTTTTACTTGCATATTTTCTTTAGTGTTACATAACATTTGCAATCGATTTTGCATTGCTACACAAAACTTTCAAATATATTTTATATACGGTTATTTTACATTAAATTAGCTTGCTTACTTTGGCATATATACTGGAAAATGTAACGGGCTAATAATGCATGAATTGTATATAAAATTTATATATGAACACATAAGTTAATAAAGGCACTTTAGCTACCGTAAGCTTTAACGAAAAGATTTCACGAAATCAAATATTGATTAACGATATAACATATAACGATATAACAATTTGGATACAATTGTAAAACTGGGAAAATATTTTTAATAAATAAAAATAACTGAGATAAATAAGGATTTTAGCATTTCTAATCACGGTTTATGGGATCAATTTTTGACTAGGTCACCGGGATTACCACCTTAACTATTGACAGAAATACTGAATGTGATAGTGGTACAGATCAGTATAAGGAAGACGGAGATCGAATTTCCTCATGTGCCTCAACTGAAGATAACGAAGTGTAAGAAGAAAAAATAATAATGTCGTGCGATTCACACTGCATTCTGGTAAACTCTTGAAATCTGTATTGAAGCATAACAGCAAGATTGACTAATGACAGCTTCTTATGAAATAGTTTTCATGTATCTTAAATAAAAATAGGAACTTTACATTTGATAAATAAACGTTTATCCATCATTAGAGCATCTAATTAGCGCGAAAATATTAAACAGAAGAGAAATGTGAATGCACGGAAAGCATAGTTTTTACATACTACTTTCTAATTGGCTTTTTTTTTGTTCATCTCGTTTTGTTGCCGAGTTCGCTATCCTAACTTTTTATGGGCGCTATACCCTCCGCTATGGGCGTTGCAGTCATTTTTATTCGATCGGACATGGTTACTTTATCATAGATAGACTTTTCCATGGAAAACCTAGTATATAGTGTGCAGGAAGGCGGTTTATTAATTTTTACTAAATTTTAGTAAATATTTACTTCCAACTAGACAGAAAAGTGGCCTGGGACTCGGGGTTTAATATTTAGACAGAAATAAATCATCGATTCACATTCTTGCTTTGTTGGATAAAATTTCGGTCAAAGGAATGTGAGTTTAGAAGTTCTGGCCGCAACGCCTGAATTATCACTGATTATTGATTAGTTGCATTGTGCACGTACTCTAACCACTTGTGCTATGACCGTATAAGTCTCGCTTATCGTTAGTATTTATCTTTAAATTTCTATTATACATGATTCCTACTATACATGATTCCTACTATACATAGATCCTACACTCATGTATTCATGTGTATCCTTCCTTACAAAATTATTCGGGTGCTTAAGGTCTTTCCTAGGAACCTTGTAAAATCACGATTTTTAATCTGGGAAAAAAAGATGGATGTCATATTTTATTTTGAAGTGGGTCACGTGATATCTTCATAATATATGGTTGTAATTATTATTTTAATTTTGATTTTAAAAACTACCAAACATAGCTAGGCCTGTTCTAGCTCCCAAAAAGTGTGCATATGGAATAAATGGAATAAAAAGAATATCAATGGAATAAAATGAATAGGAAAAGCATTTCTGAAACCATGTACGTTATCAAGGGCCATACATGTTTCATGCTGATTCTACGTTTCTGTGTACACAACTGTAAAATGCATTACAGAAATAATGTACATGGCCCAACGTAGAAGAAAATACAAAGTGGATCAAATACACAAAGAAAACAATTATGAATATAATATATTATATGCTATTACACCAGCTTGTGGCACAGTTACCTTACACCTTTCTGGTAGGTCGGACGGTCTGGGTCTCAATAACAACAACAACAACCAGCTTGTGGCAAAATATTTAAATGAGAATACAATGTAATTTAAGGTAAAATCGAAATAATATAATGAATATATATATCTACCCCTTGTACTGCTGAACTTTTGAAATAGCATGAAACTGACCAAACACCTCAGAACAGGTTACAGTGAATTTTGTTACTGACTAATCAGTTTATCTCAAAGCAGGTTATAGTTAATTATACGAATTTTTTAACTGTTAGAAGAAAACATGGAGATGAAGAATTATTTAGAATTGTTAGAGTATGATTTGTCAATATGTTGCTGTAATTTTAGCATGGTGTTGAATTTAAATTTAAAATGTGTTTTAATAAAAGAAAAAATAAGGTTGGGCGTGTAGATGAATATGTATATATATATATACATATACATATATATACTTGGCTATGGTATCTTTTGAAGTCCTTATTTACTAATGTCCCTATTGAGTGTGCATAGTTTTGTCTTAGAAAGAGCTTCTATGAATTCCATTTCTTTGAATTTGAAACTGATGACCTTGTTTCTCTTACCAGCGCTTGTTTATCGCAAAACTCGTTTGACTTTTATATTAAATCCTACAGTATGTCTGATGGCTTGGCTATGGGCAATCCACTCAGTCCTACATCTAATATGCCGTATTATTTTCATTATTTTATTTGTGCTTAGATATGTTGTTCAAGTTTTCCTTATCCTTTGCACAAGGTATTTTTTGCTTATTGATCACTATATATAATTGTCTAATATGTTTTTTTCTTTCCAGACTCTCCAAAATACCCGGTGACGTAGAAGACTGAATAGTTGCACACTTATAGCATCAGGGGCGCGGTAGCCCATTGGTTAGCGCGCTGGAGTTGCACTCGGTAGGCCCGGGTTCGATTCCAGCCACTGCCAAAACTGCCGCCGTGTTCATGCGGAGTACGATCACGTTAAACATGTGGGTCCGAAAGTCCTTCCGAGAGGTTGGTGGTAGGGGAAGGAGGGTACGGTCCCTGTGGATGCCTCCCCCACTGGGTTCCGGTCTAAATTGGGTGGCACTTCCCGACCGTCCAAACAGTTACCTTACACCTTTCTGGTAGGTCGGACGGTCTGGGTTTTCAACGTCAACACTTATAGCATCGATTACGATACACAACTTAATAGAGATTATATAATGGAGCGGAGAAAATGGGAAGTTTCGAACATTTATTTTAGACTCTGCAGAAACTACCCTGATGATCTAGAAGACTAAGTCCTTACACAAAAAATATTCTTGCTTGGGGTTGCCATAGTATCGACTATCAGACAGAACTGAATGTATTCGGATTTTCGATTTACCCCCCCCCCCCTCGGGGTGGAGAATATTGTTTTTATTTAACCAAAAAGTCTTTTCAGACCCTTCAGAAGCTTTCCTGGTAACCCAAAAGACTGGATATTTGAGGACTTATAGTATCAGCCACTGGACCGAACCTAACGGCAGGGTTGGATTGGCTGGTTCCAATCAACACAGAGAACATTCCAATCAACATAGAGAACATACCAATCAACTAATCATCCAATCACAATCACTGGCCAGGAATATCCATGTGTTTCTGACTGATCCAGTTCATGGACTGAATAGGAGCCTTATCATAAGTAACGAGTGGCCCGTTGTTAAACAGTGAGGACTTGGGATGGTCATCAAACACTAGAGGTTTACAATGGTCGGGTGGTCTGACCCTCAGGCCGAGCACAGCCTACACTGCACATTGTTGCACTGGGTCGCTTTCGTTGGAAGCTTCCATTTGGAGTTTTATAAAAACACGTGTTTTTAATAATTATGTTATTTCTACAGTGCTAAATCGAATGTTCTGTTTACGAAGATATTTTTAACTTTTTGACCATTGGTGGCGAAATGTGATAAAATAATTTGGATGGACATAAAACCAGGAACCAAAACAAACTGAACCAGGATGCTTTATTCTTCAGATCTACTTGTGAAGAAGATTTTGTGCATCGAGTTCAGAGATTCTTATACATTTTTTAAAATAATTAAATTAAATATTTTAATAGAATATTTTGAATAACAAAGTCATTTAGAATAGTGTAGGAATTCGCACATGATTGTGAATTTTATGCTTTTTTAACACTTTACAACAAAGTTGAAAAGTGTTTATGACTTTGTTCATTCTGTCTGTCTGTCTGTCTGTCTGTCTGTCTGTCTGTCTGTCCGTTAGCACGATAACTGCCGTAAAAATGACTTAATCAAAATGAAATTTTAGTATGTTGTTCAGACGGTCTATAGGACCTATGGGAATATAAATGAATAATATCACCCAATTAGTTTTGGATTGAACCCGGGTTGAAAAAATGGAATACATTGAGCCCTATGGGACCTAATTTTTCAAGCATTTTTTAAGCGGATTTAAAATTCACAAATTGCTTCGAAAATTTTAGGTAATATTCAAATTGTTCCATAAAATATATAAAAAAAAAATTCAGCGAAATATATTCAGTAGTTTTTTAAATAAAAATTAAAATAATAATAACACCTCTTATATGAAGCGATCACGTGTCCATGATATGAAACGATCACATGACCCACTTCAAAATGATATATGGCATCCATCTTGTCTCAAAATCGTGATTTTTAAAGTTCTTTCTAATTCATATTGAGTGTTGTATCCATCCTAAAACTACTTTATTTTGGCCTAAATTCTGTACATCTACATTCTTTAACAACGCAATGACAATATATTTCAGTTTAAATGCTCATACAAATTTGATTATTTCTACTATTAAGCCTATTTTTCACCTATGTAAATGTAAACAGCAAAATATGTAGAATGAGTTGTATTAGAATCGCTGTAATTCTTTAACACAAAATCATTTAGTCCATGGAGTCTGCATGGCTGATATGAATGAAATATTCATTGATTTTAGAAAGAGAAGGACGATAATTTTCGATGAAGTTTTACGCATAGAGTTTTACTTACTTGTAGCTCCATGGTCTTAATTTTTAAATAATATAAATTATTATAGTATTGTGATGAATGACATGAATGGGGGAATTATTTATGAATGAAATGCTGCTTTTATAGAGAGAGCCAGGCGTGTTATTTTTTCTATGACGTCATTTGAATGGATTTCAGTTGTTTTCGATGAAGTTTTCAAATATAATAAATTATCGTAGTATTATGATAATTCTAAAATTATTACCGAGGAATGTATCACATTTTAGAGTTGTTTAAACCAGGCAATTTATATTTTAATGCCGTCATTTGAATGAAGTTAATTTTTTTCGATGAAGGTTTAAGGTTTCAAATATAATAAATTAATGTAGTATTGTGATAAGTTTTAAAATATTACCGAGGAATGTATTGCATTTTAGACATGTTTAAATAAAATTGCATTGAAGTTGGAAAGTGTTTCATAATCAATGCTTTAAGCATGATTGATCTTTCTTGTTATATTATACACTGGCTTCCAAAAGTTAAGCACGGACAGTAAAATCAACAAGAATGGAAAAATAAAGCTTTGATTAATTCAAAATTGCACATGAAGGTAGCTAATGTGTTTATGCATTAAAGAAAACAAGAATTATGTACAAAGGTGAAAAGCATATTTACTTTTCGTAAGTTATATGATGACGTCACATTTGGGTCATGAACAAAATGATGTTTAAAGACAAACAAACCAAACAAAACTTACATTAATATGGTATGTGACCAACCCGGACCTTCACACAAACTTTATAACGATTTTCCATGCTTTCAATGAGGTGATCAACCATCGCAGATGCGAGCAATGGCCATTCCTTCCAATACCGCAGTTCCAATTCTCTGAGACTAGCTGGAGGAAATAAATGTGCAGACACAGCATGGCTGAGGGCATCCCAAAGGTTTTCAATAGGATTAAGGTCGGGGGAATACGCCGGCTACTCCATACGAGAAATGCCCTCACTTTCCGGGGATTCGTCAACGATGTTAGCTCGATGGGGATGGGCATTACCGTTCATAAGGAGGAAATCAGGACTAACTTCTGCAGTGTAGAGTCTCGCAATGGGGTCTAGGACTTCACCCCGATAACGCGCAGCCGTCACAGAACCACCTTTAAAGATGTGTAGCTCTGCGCGATATCTCATTGAAATTCCAGCCCACACCATGACGCTGCCACCTCTGAATGCGTGATGTTCGGTGATGTACTTGGCCTGATGGTGTGTGCCTCGTTCGCTCCAGACCCTTACACGCTTATCATCTGATTCCAGGACAAATCTGAACTCGTCCGTGAACAAGACGTTGCACCAATCTGAAACAGTCTAATTGACATGTTGACGACACCACTTTAATCTTGCCCCTTTGGCTTGGACGGTTAGTGGAACACAGAAACGTGAATCTCGGGCGTATAGTCCCTTTAGGTGGAGCCTTCGCGCACAGTACTGGCAGATATTGTCTTACCAAGTGTCGCTGCAACCATGGATGTAATAATTGTGGAGGTTGCTCGTCGATTCCGCTTGGCTACTATAGCAATATACCGATCATCAGAGGGGATGGAAACCCTTGGACGACCGGCATAGGTCTTCGGACAGCTGTTTCTATTATCGAGAAATTACCGAATGATCAATGCCAAAGAAAATAGCGACATCTTTGATTGACTGTCCTGCTTCAATGAGTCCGACAGCACGACAGCGCTCACTATCTGTCATTCGTCTTCTTTCAGTGATATTTTTATATTTTTACAGCCATAGAAACACGAATATCATCAAAAATAATCCTACAAAAGTTATAAACACTTCGTATCACCATTTAAATGCGCCTCCTCAAACCCTTCAGAATGCTGGCGTCTTTAGCGACTGCCTAATTAGCATATATCTGGACAGTCAGTCGTGATTGGCTGTAACATACGATATTTGCATACTGCCATCTGCATCCGCAGCGATTTTAAGCCACTCAAATTCAAATACGCTTTCGAAAAATGAAAATTTTCATTGCGTGCTTAACTTTTGGAAGTCAGTGTATATTCCGTACGAAGATTGGCTATGTAGTATGGGTAATTTTCTACTAAATACAAGGGTATATTTTCTAATATACGAGAGTGTAAGTAGTGGGGGTGTATCTTCCCATACAATTTTAGCACTTTTATTTTGACATGTATTGGTATCAATTACGGCCTTTGGGTTTAAAGATTAGGGGGATTATTGATATTTTCAATTTATTGCGTTATCTGATATTTTTTGGCAAATATATTTGAAACTTATATATTATAGACGGGTAATCTTTTACTGATATACAGGTATATATATATCTTCTAATAACCGATAATGTAAGCAGTACGGGTATATCTTCCCATACAACTTTAGAGCTTTTATTTTGGCATATATATTGATTTAATTTCATATTTTTTATACATTTGTTTACTAGCGGAACCAGGATATTTTATTCGTCAGATCTTCCTGGGAAGATAATTTTATACAGTAAGAACAGAGATTCTTAAATTTCTTTTTAGGAGCAATAATTTAAATATTTTAATAGAATTCTTTGAATAACAATGCCATTTAGAATATTATAGGAATTTGCACATGATTGTAAATTTCAAGTTTTTTTATATTATATACTCCGTACTAAGAACGGGTATGCTGCTAGTATATAATTAAAATGAAAGTTAACTTGGCCGTAAATTATTTAGGTAGACACTGGCCATCTTGTCCCACCTGACGCTTCGCCACTGTTTGCGTGTCAAATTTCATAACCCGGCGCGGCCTAATAATTGCTCTAGAGGTATAACTAACACACAGACAGACATTGTATTATATTTTTACAGACAAAGATATATTATTTTACTAGAAAATGTACCCGGAGTTATACGGAATTTAAAACAGGGTAGTTATGTAGAATAATAAATTAAATTAATTTTATTTGTGTAAATAACAGTGAAAATTGCATGCAATCGTACAACGGTACAACGGCCGTGATCCCCTACCACCACACGCTCAAAACATAAAATAGACATCCGTCACTTGTTCAGACTCTACGTTCTATGTTGAAATTTACCAAAGTACACAATTAAATCTTAATTTCAACAAACTCAGCACAATTAGACCAATTTATATATTGGCCATATTTTACGCAACCAACGTATTTTTTATATTTCCAATAAGTAAGCACCCGCTACTTAAATAATACAGATACAGATAACATCAATCAATTTCCAAATCGTCTGTTTTGAACTTAAGTCATTCTCGAGGTACAAATTAATGAAAATATTTAAAAACGATCGCAAAAAAAAAAAAAAAAACCTCCTTTAAACACGAAAATTGTTGCTATCTCAGTTAATTTTAATCCAATTTCAGTCAAATTTTATCACAATACTCATACTGATAATATATAACTGTTATTTTACTTCAAAAATTATTTATTAAGATAATCTTATGCTGAAGGCCCAGACCACTTGGCTGGCCCAAAGGCTTGCAGCAGGTAGTTGAATGGCCGGGAAAGAAGATTATCTTATATAAACTTCGTCAGACACGCATCTTTCCTTCGATTCTATGATTTATTTAGGTATCTTTATGTTTAAAAATCTTTTAATATGTTTTATATTAGAAATAAGAATGCAGGTGGTAGTCAAAGTAACTTCGCGCTAAGGTGGGGTATTATCAGACCTCCACGAGCCAATTCTACTAAGTTTCAGAAATGTTATCTCTTTTTAGCTCCTAGATTTTACAATCTTCTGCCTCAATCTTTTAAAAGCATTGTTTCCTATCGTTCCTTTTCCAGGGCTATCAAAGACTGGTTATTTACTTATAATTCAGTTGAAATTTAAAATTTTTACTTGCTTTTACTGTCATCTTTATCTTTTTTATTGTCTATGTTTATCTTTTTAGTTGTTATGATGTAATGATTTATTGTAATTGTTTTATCTGTAACTGTTTTTATGTCATTTGAAGCTACTATAATTGGGGTGTTTATCCATCTCCTTCTATAAGGTTATCTTTTAGGAGTGGGTATTCATGGATCCCGCAATCTCCTTACTTCTGAATATTAAAAAATATATATATAATGCCAAATAAAAAGAAATAGGATGACATCTTTGGAATTTGCAAATTTAAAAAACCCATAATTAAAATGTGCCCTTGCTGCGCTTATCTAGCTGTTCTCAGCTGTTTTCGCTGCAGAATAAATGTCAGACCAGCTGCTCGATTGTTTGCGAATCTGCGGCAACCATCGAGGTAGTATATATGGAGAGAGCTTAAGGGTTGCAATCAACGAGTTAGTGTATATGGAGGGAAGGCGGTCCAATCTTCCCCATGTTAGTAACATGGTCAAACATAGAGCAGGTCAAGGTCTATTGAAAGGTAAGGTTGGCCAAAGATTGTACGCCAACAGCTGGAATTCTCCCCTCCCTTCGTGACTGACGTCACTGGTCCCAAAGACAGGTCCGTAGCCCGTTGCTGTCATAAGAAATACATTGAATACCGAAGCAATTTTCTTAATTTAAATATACATCATATAGTATATTGAAATTTCTACCGAGTAAATGATAGATTAGATTTCATTATTCATATATAAGAATATAATATTAAATAAAGCCAGTTATGGTAAATTTTATTTAGGACTGTATTGTTAGAGTTGTTTTTAAGCATCTCTAACGATGTGCATTAGCAATTGAGCTGTTTAAACTATGCTAAAATATTTTCTGCATTTTAAAATTGTTATTAGTTTTTCTTTAATAAGTGCATAGTAAAATATCGGAGGATTTAGCTAAAATACAAGGCACTATTATTCTATCTGATACTAGAATAATAAGCCAACAAAACCTGTCCATTTTCATCGAACTGCTTTAAAATATCATGCTTGTAGACTTGACATGATAAAATAAATTAGAAGACAGTGAATGACTTGCTGAATGTAATTCAAAAATAGTTTTCAGAATTATAGAAATAAATAAATATGTAACGTCCTTAAAGATTTCAGGCAGAAAAATGCTCGTATTATTATTTTTTTTCATAATGAAATTGATATGTGTACGAAATCCAATCATTTAAATACTTCTCCGAATGCGAACAAATGTGGAAATCATATTTTGCACGATACAAAAGATCAGTACAATTGTTTTCTTTAATTATGTATTATTATTGTTTCATGATGGTCAAAAAATTGAATTATTCAAGAAATTAAATGAGCACTGAATTTCATATAACGATAGGTAATTTTTGAATATGGGTACTTCATGATAAAAAAAAATTTAAAAATTTAAAAAAGTAAAGAGATAGGACGAGATATTGATTAGATAAGTTCAGTTGTGACCAGATTTTGAAAATGCCTTTCATAAAGGAACATCTACCGAAATTGTGCCTTATTTACTCTATATGTTTGAAAATCAATGAAAACTAACACGTCCAACCAGTCAGTAGGTTTTAATCAATTGCGTCGACAGAAAAAATGGGGAGGGGGGGGGGGCGATAATGAAATGAGTTGTTTCCTATTTCTCCTAATATCCTCCCTTCTAACTTCAATAGTTTTCGATAGGTTTCTAGGAGGGGGGGGGGGGTATATCTCCCAATACCTCTTTAGTGACTTTACTAGATTTGATCTCACGATCTTTCAACTAATTCTGGTGTTACAAAAGTCAGTGATCAAATGACTGGGTTACGGATTTTCCCCTATGGGAGAGGATAATTTTAAAAATGGCCATTCTATAAAGGAGGAATGCCATCATGGAGGACTTTTTAAGGGAAGCTGCGTCATATTTATGTTACATGTTAGAAAAACCATGAAAACCTAACACACGCAACCCGTCAATTCCTAACTACTAGGTCATGAGTAAACCCTAAAATTTAAGGCTCTCTCTCCATTGCTTATTTTTCATTTCTTCACGTGAATGACCAGAAATTCTTTCAGCTTTTCTTTTTATGGCGTTTCTTTTCATCTGTTCATTTATGTGCCTTATTCGAAAGAAGGTTCTGGTTCTGGTATATGTTCTTACAACATCAAGAGCTATTTCAGGAAATTGTTCTTTTATTTTCAGTTGGAGGTTCTCAAAATATTTCTTGAATTAGAAATAAAATTTCCCTGTAGTTTTAAAAAAATATCTTATAATTTGGTGACTGTTTCTACCCAGGTATCATGTGGAACAATTAAACCACTTCTTGTTAAAGATTCAATCCATTTTTTGTCATTTTCGGAGATTGATTCCACTAGATATGAATAAGTTCCTAACTGCGCTTCTTTGTGACGATATGCCAAATATCCTGCAAAAAAAAAAAAAAACGCAAGGCTTCTTTTTCATTTACATCAGGGCTGAAATGAATGTCATGTTGAGGCTCAATATCTGCAGTGTTGCTGACTGCACCGTCTTTTTCTTCAAATTTGAAAAATAATGGCGCAGTTAGTGTTTGATCTTGGTCATTTTCCACATTTGTATTTATTGGCATAGGAAGCTTAGACCCCAGCAATAATGTTTTAAGTCGGGATTTGAAATCAGTAGTAAGAGGATGGTTATAAAATCGTACAAGACCTCTAATTTGGGAAAATATATTTTCTAAAGCATCTTGATTGACTCTACTTGTCATTATGTATTTAATATTATTTTCTTTCATGTCATCATAAAGTTCTTTTAAGCTTGCTATTGAAACAAGAATGCCTTTTTGGAAAGGCAGTATTGAAGTTTTAGAAATGACTCTGAGTTCCGTAATATCCGCTTACATTTGACTTAGAATTTGCATTTGTTCATTTATATTACTTCCAAAATCTGAGGGCTTTGATTTATTTTCATCATTAGGAACGCGAGAGTTAAAAACATCGACACATTTTCTCATGCTTCGGAAAGGTCCGGCTAGGGACCAGTGACGTCAGTAATTCCAAGAACTCTGGACAGGAGTAGGTTGCCAGAAACGAATGGCCTACCTCTCTTACTTCCATTTACCTTGGACAGTTCCGTGGCGTTCTGTTTTATGCACAATCGCGCAACGTACTCAATATCGCCAATGAGAGTTTCTTTCCAGATTTCTCGTTTTCCACATTTGTATCTAGTTTTTATTATTTTCTGTGCATATTATTTTCCGTACAACACCTGCCTTTATCTTTGACGACGATTACAACCATTGAGGTAGTACAATATATGGAGAGAGCTTAAGGATTGCAATCGTCGTCAAAGATAAAGGCAGGTGTTGTACGGACGAATTTCCCGAGAACGCGTTTTCTCCCGACTGTGACCCTATACATTTCAATGACGATTTCAGACCGAGAGCGCATTTGAGAAATATAAATGGTAAAATAATGGTTATATACTGTTGTACTTACGGCTACAAGTAAAAGCATGTGAAAGGAGGGCTTTACTCTTTTCATAGATAAGATTTGTTTTCGTTATATATCTTACAAATATAGTTAAAAAGCAATTTTGCTAGATTTTAGCGTGGTGCATTTCCGCACAAAAAATACACTCTCCACACAACTTCCCGGCAGTCCAAACAGTTACCTTACACCTTTCTGGTAGAGGACCTTTCCGATCGTTCAACGTGAGATGACGTCTTTTTTCGACCTCCCATGTTTTGTGCTCTGGTAGCGTGATCCTTAGGTTGTGCTTGTTCTGCTTAGTCATTTATCGTTGTCCGTCTCCTAAGCTTCACGTAGATATCTTCATTTTTATGTTACTCCCCATAGTTGGTGAGATATTTTAAGTTTCAATTTCATTATTTACTTCGTATTCCAACAATGTAATTCAAGTGCAATTGTACTGGGATCTTCCGCAAAAGTGCCAAATTCGGCCTTTTGTTTCATCTGTTTAAAACTATTTAATTTAATTCTAATTGTATTTAAATTGTATATTCATACTCTATAACATGTATACATTGTTAACTAATATGTTTTAGCCCCCCCCCCCCCCGTACCTGTTTATATATATATTTTCAACTTTTAAAGTTGTTGTTTTCGTAAAATTCTAAGTATCCATTTTCACTACTGTGAATCCCCCCTATTTTTTGGAAATGTATCTGTCCCTGGCCTTCTACGGTGAATGCACCGGTACAGTTTTGAATTGTTCCACCTTCGTTATCCTCTTCTTCCCTTGCCTTCCTAATAGGCTTATGTATTCATTTTTGGCCCCTCCCTGCTTCGTATTGACATCCCTTTCCCCGGCCAGCGCATCATTTTGCTAGCGCGTCATGTTGTATTTGGGCGTCATTTTGCTTTTTGCGCATCATTTTGCTTTTGATGAAATGTTTTACTGAAATGTTATATTATTTAAATAATTATTATAAATCTATATGAACCACATATATAAGTCCTCAGATATTCTTAAACTGTTGGCGACACCTCCGGTAACCTTTTTCCATGTTTTTGATTTATAGTGTATTATACTGTATATAACTTTGTCATGAATCCCGAAATGTTTTCTTCATCCTCCGAAGATTTCCCCCCCCCCCTGGCACCACCCATTATACTTACTCCGTTATCTCTCACCACCGAAAGAACTGAAACCTCTGCTTCTACACCAACCTTGGCTTGCTCCCTCGAGAACACCCCCCCTTCCGGCAACCCTGGTATTCGTCTCACCAACTTCAAAAGTGTGCCACGCACTTCTCAGTTTTCCGACTCAGCTTTCTTTGCTCATTCTATCCTACCTCCACGTTTACCTCGTCTCTCACCTTCTTCTACAGCTTCAACTACTGTTTCAACTTTGAAAACTACCTTACCATCTTCAACCTCAACCTCCAAACCTACAAATACTTCTTTTAAACCTGTGACAACAACTTCATTAAAACCAGCCTGGTCATACTTTGCAAAACAAGTTCCGTCCTCCTCCAAACCAGTATCCACAAGTACCTCTCCTGCTGTCACAAGATCTTCTTCCCTTGCAAACTCTTCCAACCCTTCTCTGTCCTCCTTGCCTTTGTTACCTCCTACCGCTTTGGACTCTTCTTCAACTGCTTCGGCTGTCTCTGCTCCTCCCGAACCTGTTCCTGCTTCTCCTGCTGCCGTTACAGTCCCTGCTTTTGCTCCTCCGGAAATCATCCTATCTCCTTCTACTGCTTCCGTCACCGTTTCAGCTCCTCCGTCTTCTCCGGTTCCGGGAACTTCTTCAAAATCTGACAAACCCTTATCCACTCCTGGTCCATCAACCCCTTCCAGTCCCGGCTCAACATTTACTGATATTGAAATTCCACACCTCAACATCAACAATGAACAAGTGGAAAAAATTCTCCAAAATATATTAAGATTAGAAAAGTATTATGCTAAAAATGTTAAATTCAACGCCACTCACAAAGCATACACCGAGGAAAAATTCAAGGATATAAAAATTTCTTGTCACATCTTAGAGAGCAGCGTGGGCTTGATTCCTTCTCCTCGTCTTCGTCCTCCTCCTGTGAGTGCCGAATCCTTTGCCACTCTCTCAAAAAATCTGAATGACAACTTAGCAAATTTTCAAAACAAAATCAACTCAGAATTCAAGGCCTTGTCCTCCTCCATCCTTAAAGAAATACCGTCACAAATCAAGAACTCTGTCCAACAATCCATAAAGAAAAATGCTCCATCCTTGGCTTCTACCTCCATGCCTTCGACTCGTCCTTCTACCGTTCCAGCCAGCAGACTCTACTCCAGCATTCTTTTACAAGGAATTGATCGCTCTAAAGACAATGCTCAACTTCACAAGGACCTCATCTCTCTCCCGTGTCCCAAGGGCATCAACATAAAGAACATCTCTGCCCTCCCCAATGGGACTCTTAAAGTCACGTGCAAAGAAACCAACCCTGAAAAACTATTACCAATTTTTCAAAACTCATTGATCAAGGATAAATTTACAGTTAAGCTGCAGGAGGACAGAAAGAAGGCTCTAATTCTGTTCAACATACCAGCTACCTTTAATGAAGAGAATGTGAAAGCCCTCTTGTGCATCAATCACCCTACAATTAAATCAGAGGATATTCGAATCTTAAAGACTTTCCAAACCAGGTCCGGAAGTGTTAACTGGGTGGTTCTCACAAACATTGGATCAGCAAACCTCATCTTAGAGTCAAAAAAACTGTACCACCATTTTAAATCATACCAAGTTAAAAAGTACATTGCTTTGAAAATGTGCCACAAGTGCCAGGGGTATGGCCATGTGGCAAACTTTTGCCATTACCAAGTCGAAAACTGTAGCCACTGCACACGCAGTGGCCACACATATCGGGAGTGCACAGCTGTGACTCCTACTTGCGTCAACTGCACTACCTCCAACAATGATAACCCTAATCTAAAATATAGAACTAGACATACCACGCATGATTGCAAAAACTGTCAGACGTATCTTGCTGAGTTGGCTAGAATTCGCCAGCTCCAGAAAGAGGCTTGATATCTACACGCCTTGTCTCTCTCCATTTAGTTATACGTTTAATTATTTGCCTTTTTATATATTAATGTTTTACAATTATACTGTATTTTTATGTTTACTGTATCTTTTATGTTTTTGTATATCATTATATGTTTATTCTGGGTTTTCTCTCCCTCCCGAGCTCTGTTCCCCTTAAATGCCATTAGCAGGACTCCAAATCAACGTTAACCATTGTCTTGTCGCCCACTCTAACCTATTCAAATTCGCCTTAGACAATTCCATAGACTTCGTATGTCTCCAGGAGCCTTATGTAAACCAAAACAAAATTCTTTCCCCCCTCCTGGTATTCGTCAATTCGCTTCCGCCTCCCTTAAAGCTGTTATCCTTATTTTTAACCCTCTTCTCATTGTAAATTTCAAATTCAAATCCCTCTCTTCTATTTTTATCGAACTTCTTCTCCCTGCTCTTCCTCCCTTAAATGTGGCAAGCATCTACTTCCCTCCCCATGATCACCTACCCACTTTACTTAGTGAAATCGAAACCTTTAACTTCTCTAACTTCCTCCTCCTCGGAGACTTTAATGCCAGAGCTCGGTTGTGGGGATATGGTTTCACTGACCAGAGGGGATTGGACATAATAGACTTTTGCCTAAATAACAATTTAATAATATGCAACGATGTTAAGTGCGGTCCAACATTCGTTTCACATTTAGGAAATGGATATCCCGATTTATCTCTTATAAACTTTTCCCTTTTCGACTTTATTCATTGCTGGGAGGTCCTCCCAAGTGACACACTTAGCGATCATAAATTTATCAAAATTACCCTTAAACTTGACCCCCCTCGGATAACTCATTTTTTCTAAAAACTCAATATGGCATAGGTAGATTCATTTATAACTTCAGAAAAAACCTAATCTCCCTCTCCTCCCTTTTAGAAAACATCCAGGATACGACCTCTCTAGATTCCTTTTTCGAAACTTTTATTGATATTACTAAAAATTGTGCCATCAAATTTATAAAGAAGAAAAAATCAAAAACAATTAAAAACTTTTCCTGGTGGAACCCAGACCTATCTAAACAAAGAAATTATGTCACGGCTCTCTACAAAAAAATGAAGTCACTTGAGAGGAACTCTGCCTCCCAAGCCGAAATTTCAACAGTCAAAATATTATACAAGCAAAACAGAGCAAAGTACAAATTGCAAATCAAGAAAACAAGACAAGATTCCTGGAGATCTTATTGCTCAAAGTGTAGTGAAACCTTTGGCTCTCACTTTAAATTCACATTTAAAAAACACAAAAAATTTAATGATATCAATCTCCAGTTTCCTGACTCTCCCTCCATAAATCACGAAGATAAATTGAAACGTTTGTTGGACCACCATTTTAAAGAAGATAATTACTTTTCCGTCTTCCCATATCTTACTTTGCCTTCCGAGGGTTTGGGGGGTTATCTCTGATGAAGAGCTTCTAGCAGTCTTTAAAAACTTGAAAAATGGCAAGGCCCCCGGCCTTGACAATATTAACTTCACCATTTGGAAACAACGCTTTAAATTCTTCCCCTCTTTCCTCTCCAAAATTATAAACCTTTGTTTTAAATTCTGTCACTTTCCCTCTTGTTTAAAAAATGCAAATATCCTTTTCTTCAACAAACCTGGAAAAGATCCCTCTCTCTGCTCCTCTTACCGGCCTATCTGTCTTCTACCTACCTTTGGCAAAATTCTAGAAAAAATCTTTATAAATAAACTCAACTTTTGGCTTTCCTCCTCTGGAGCTCTTCATCCTCTACAGTTTGGCTTTAAAGAACTGACAAGCTGTGAGGACGCTACTCTTAGGCTGATTGAGAACATCTCCAGTCATAAATCCCAACACTTTGTATCTCTGACCACCGTAGACATCTGCGGGGCTTTCGATAGCCTTAATTGGACAATTTTACCCTCTACACTTCTAAACATTAATCTTCCAGAAACTTATCAAAATTTTATTTTTACCTATCTGAATAACAGACAAATCTCATTTACTAACGGACCTTTCCAAATTACTAAAAGCATCTCTGCGGGCGCTCCCCAGGGCTCGGTAATATCACCCTCCCAGTGGAGCATTTACTTTAATAGCATTCTCAAACTAAATGATGATCTATATTATCTCCAGGCTTTCGCAGATGATCTTGCGGTGGTCACCTTCTCTTCCAATCTAAAATTGCTTCGCCTAAACACAAACAATCTACTAAATCTGATCTCTTCCTCCCTGTCAGACCTTAAACTTTCTATTGCCCCCGAAAAATGTAGATCAATCGTATTCAACAAAAATCGCTCCAAATTCAGACAACGCCCTTCCTTCAAAATTTTAAACCATAGAATCCAAACTACTAGACAACTTATATACCTAGGTATTACGATTGACGATAATCTTAAATGGAGCTCCCACATATTCAACCTCAGAGAGAAATGCTTCAAGTTTGCCAGCACCTTTGGGAGGATGACTGGTAGTAATTGGGGTGTTGATAAATCCTTTCTAAAAATATGGTATCTTTCGGTAATCGAAAAGATCATCACTTTCGGCGCGGGAGTTTGGGGAAAAGCTTTGATTGGGGCTCAGGTCAAAAAACTTTTATCTCTTCAAAGGATTTTTCTTCTAAAAATTTCTTGTGGTTTTCGGACTACTTCCAACATTTCTCTCTACTCCTTAACTGGTATCCCCCTGTTCACCTTGTAATAAACTCTCTCTATAAAAAATTTACCTTTTGGAAACTCCGCCTCAATCTTTTTGATAATCCTGCCCTCCCTCCCCCCGCTAAATTTGATCATAACCTTCCCCTCTCCTTTACCCCCCCCCCTCTCAACGTTTGGTTAATCTGGTCCCCCGTGATCCCCTTCAATTCTCAAACATTAACATTTATACCGATGGCTCCGCCATAGCAGACAACACGGGTTACGCCATTTGCATATTTACAAATGACTCCTTAGAAAATATATACACATTTAAACTCGAGCATGGGAATACAGTTTTCCAGGCAGAAATTGCTGCAATCCACTATGCCATAAATTGGGCTTCTTCTAAAAACTTAAAAATTAACATATTTACTGATAGTCAATCATCTATTTCGGCCCTTCAATCTATCAAAAACAAATCTAACTACCTCTCCAAAATCAAAATTAACGCTTATACTAATAAACATCTTTTTAACCTTTGTTGGGTAAAAGCACACTCCGACATCTCGGGCAACGAGGTCGCCGATAAACATGCCAAACTTGCCACCTCTTCTGGTTCCCCCTCCGCTCTTCCCTTCCCTTATTCCCTTTTAAAAAAACATTATAAATTTGACATTCTAAAATCTTGGCAAACCTATCTAAATAATTATATTTCGCCCCGTACCCTCGACCCGGCTAGAATTTTAACTTTCCTCCCTAAGGTAAATTTCAACTCCCAAATCACTAATAAATACCTTATATATTTTATAACGGGCCATGGACCCTTTCCTGACTATTTATATTCTTTTAAATGTAAATCCTCTTCCAGTTGTACCTGCGGTTCCTTCGGCGACGCCGATCATTTTGTATTTTCCTGCCCCCTTACCAAACCTTTTCACCTCTCTAAACCTTCTCCCCAAAATTTTGCGACCTGGTTCTCGAGTGTTTGCTCCAACAAATTCTCCATTAACAAAATCAAAAACTGTGTTCTCATTGCAAGAGAAGTTTCAAACAAAATCTCTTAATCAGCCTGGGGTTTTTCTGCTTTCAATTTTTATCTCTGGCCGGTGACTCCTCCCTCTTACTTTCCCGGTGGTGTCGTCGTTTGTTAGTGTTTTTGTCTTTGTTTAAGCTGCTTGTTCTTTGCTCGTTTTGTTGTAGTACTTGTGCGTTTTGTCCCTTGTTTGAGCTGTCGGTTGTTTGTGTTTTGTATGCCAACCTTGATAAGCAATAATTATACCATGTTTCGTATTACATCCTATTACTTTATACTGGTTTCATATATATCATTAGTAGTAGAATGATATTTTTGTATTTTACCCTAGTCATTTTCATACCACCATTTTTTTCATCAACAAAATATCATATAATTTTTCTTCTGTTCAATTTTATATAATGTCATCCTCAATTTTATTCATGTCTTCATTTTCATTTTTGTCTTCACGCAAAATAACTTGTCATCAATTCTTAAACATGTCATCATTCTTCAATCCTGTCATCTAATCATCTACAACTGTCATCAAACATCATGTTTTATATAATGTCATCTTGCTAAATATCATGTCATCTATATTTAATCAAGTCATCTAATCATCAAAATGTTAACTCATCTTCATCTCTTTGTACAACTCCTTGTAACCTCAATGTATATTTTTTGAAACTTAAATAAACTTTGCCCCAGACCGCCCCGGGAGTTGGCTTCCGCTAACTCTTTTCCCGGCCGTCCAATTAGATACTCAAGTCCTCAGGATGAGTCGGACGGCCTGGGTCTTCTACACCTTTCTGGTAGGTCGGACGGTCTGGATCACAACAACACTCTCCACATAAAAAATAAGGACGGAAGTCGGGGAAGTCGGAAGCCAGTAGGAAGTCGAAGCACCCGCCCGTTCAACGGTGATTCGAAGGTGTTGATCACGGGCGTTCTCGGGAAATTCGTCCGTACAACTCCTGCCTTTATCTTTGACAACGATTGCCACCCTTAAGCTCTCTCCATATATAGTACTACCTCGATGGTTGCAATCGTCGTCAAAGATAAAGGCAGGTGTTTTACGGAATCACCGTTGAACGGGCGGGTGCTTCGCGGGATGTCCATTGCGATGACTGATTACGATCACTTAACATTACAAAAAATAAAATTACTTATGAAATCGAAAAGGAATATTTTTGTTAGAAAGTTGAGATATATATGGAACTTTTTTCCAAATTATGGAATTGTGCTAATATTAATTTTTCGGATGCGACGATATATATATCAAATAAAATGTAAAAAATGCAAATTTCGGTGTATTTAAATAAGTAAATATATATGAAGGACTTGTCAAACGGATGCAGTTCAAACATAGTACAAAAGATAGCTCTGTTATCTTTTCGATGGTGTCAAAACACTGTGTTAATATTTTAGGTCGCTAAGGAATCGATTTGTATGAATATCGCCCAAAATCGCTGTAAATTGGGCTAAAACATAAAATAACTAAAAATCTGATTCGAAATAAAAAAAAATGATAATGTAGAGGTGCACCTATTTGGGCCCTAAAGTACCTGCGTACCAAATTTCACAGCCGAACGGTGGTTGGATTTCCCGCTACAGACTGCACACACACACACACGCGCGCGCGCACAGAAAGGCACACAGACATCTTTTATTTTTATGTAACATAACGTCCCCTAAAAAATAACAGGATTTCGCGTTTGTTATATTTTTTTTTCATGTTGACACCACCACCACCACCACCATCATCATCACTTAAGTGGGGCCGCTACCTTAAAATCGTCCGGGCCGAAAATGACGCCCAGTTCAACCCTGCCTAACGGAGCTGAATTTTTAATTTTTCTTCCGGAGTGGATTAAACCTTAGATATCCTAAACAGTAGATGGAGTCTACCTACATTTCCCTATACTAGAAATCCAGGGGTAACATCTCACTCTGAACTCTCACTTTGACCTCGTGGTTTTGTCAAAACCAAAGTGTCAAAGTATCAAAAATCTCTGATTCGCTACTTTTTTTGGCATTCTGCTCATCAACTGTTAATCACTTTATGTCCATGCCTTCTTTTCCTACGCTAATGCGATTTGAACGTCGACCAAACGTTCAGATTACAAGTGCGGATACCCTTTCTTAATTACTTCGCGGAAGTAGGGAGCCATCCGAAAAAAAAACCTATAGATCCAACCCACCTAAGAAAGATTTTTGGACCATTTTGGAAGGAAATGTACTGTATCTATTATATAGGATATATCTACGGATAAAACAGGGAGGGGGGAAGTTAAAGTTTCGAGAACCCCCCACAAAGCTCCTCCTCCTCTCATTATTCCATCATGCTCGAAATGCTCCATTTTATACGTGCAAAGTCCGTGTTAAGAATGACGACGGCGAAATATAGCTAATTTTCGGGCTGCCCAACAGCGCGCTCTCTAGCACCAAAGGATGACGTCTGCGGACATACATTTATATACGAATATACATTCATAACTAATTTGTTTTAGTGTACCTTATCTCCCATTACGATCTGTGCAGAGAGTTTCGAATCAAAAGAGTTTCTAATCATGTATATTAGGTTATATTATAGGGGAAGTAAAAAAGGTAGATTTACGAGGATCAAAATTATCTATTAACGACATACATATGGCCGAAATAGGGCTGTGGCTATGGCGAGAGGATCTTACGTGACAGTCCCATGCTCGATTTTCGAAGTCGCCCAAAACTATACTCGAGGACAACTTAACTGGATTATAAAGAACCTGTAAAAAGTCTCAATTGCATAAATCTAACGCCCTGATTTGCTATACTACTGAGTTCATTTGCCGCGGAACGTTTACCATATTTAGCGTGATTATCGCTCAAATATGATTTTTGTTTCATTAAATGTTTATATCTATAATATCATTTTGAGAATTTATTTCTAACTAGCAGCATACCCGTTCTTCGTACGGAGTATATAATATAAAGAAACCTGAAATTCATAATCATGCCCAAATTCTTATAGTATACTAAATGACATGTTTAATCAAAATATTCTGTTAAAATATTTAATATAATGCTCCTAAAAAGAAGTTTAAGAATCTCTGTTCTCGCTATATAAAATTATCTTCATGGACATATCTGAAGAATAAAACATCTTGGACCCCTTATGTAAGCAAATATAAAAAAAAATATGGAATTGAATCAATATATGCAAAATAAAAGCGTTAAAATTGTATGGGACCCGTACTAATTATATACGCGAATATTAGAAAATATAACCTGTATTAGTAGATTACATGTATAAATTGAAAATACCAATAAACCCGTAATCTTTAAATCTGAAGACAGTCATTTATTCCAATATATGTCAAAATTAAAGTGCTAAAATTATATGGGAAGATATACACGTACTACTTATAATGTCCGATTATTAGTAGAAGATTACCCGTTTTGCAATATGAGTCACAAATGTTTTTTGGTAAAATACAACAGACGACGTAATAAATTGAATATATAATTAATCCCCTTAATCTTCATACCAGAAGACTGTACTTGATTCCAATATATATGCCAATATATGTCAAAATATATGCCAATATACCTGTACTACTTATATTCTCGTAGGTTAGAAGATATACCCGTGCATTCCTAGAAGATTACTCGTACAACGTACAATATGCGTGTGTCAGCAATTTTTGCCGCAATAAAACAATGGCGTAATAACTTAAAAATATCATTAATCCCTGAATCAATAATTCCGGAAAATATCAATAATAATAATGTTTAAACCTGAAGAGTATAATTGATATTATCCAGTCCAAAATGAAACGGCAATGAAATTTATTTTATATACATATCTTCATTATTCAAATCGGAAAGGATTTAATAAAAATCGTCTGCCGCATAAACACATTGGATTTAAATCCGTTGCTAAGCGACATGATATCATTTGCTTCAAATAAATTGGTAGAAAAAATATCGTCTAAATAGTTATATTTCTATGGAACATTTGGCGACAGTTTCGTCAAATTAGCGACATTTTAAAAAATCGCCAAATTTATCGCCAAGTGGGACTGTAGAACTGACAGTTCCACTTTGCGACAAATTGACGAAATATCATCACAATACTATCCCCTAACAAAAAACAATTAATATCATTTATGTAGCGCAATTTTATCAATTTCAAGATATTTTTATAGATTTGAAAACATTTTTATCAATTTGGTGACATTTTAAAAATTCGCTAAATGTATTACTAAGTAGGATGGTTGGTCTGACAGATAAATGCTAACCAAACATCATTTCAGTACTCTCTTCTAACAAAACAAAAAAAAATTTCATTGATATGTAGAAGACCCAAGCCACACGACCAACCCGAAGGTTTATGGCAGCTGTTTGTGTGTCGTTTATATCAATTTGGCGACATTTCCGTCAATTTGGCAAAGTTTAAGAAAAGTTGTCAAATTAGCGATATCCCTCCAAATTCGTAGCTTTGAATTTGCAGATCTGAATGAAACTTTCTTATCCCGTTTCAATATACTAAATGATAACACTACAATTGTATTAGAAGATATACCCGCTCTACTCTTTTTCTGTTTCAGCAATCGGCTATATGAATTTATTGGCTAAACACAATATATGAGTTTAGTAGCTAAATACGATATAAGCTTGAAAACTCTTTGCCAAAATAAATGAAATTGATGTACGCAGTCAGCAATTAATATAATTAAAAGAAAAATCAAACCGTCCATTCATAAGATATACTTTTATATCCATTTATCCATTTACTTATTATTTAAATCGAAAAAAAATAATAAAAATATTAACAAACACATTTAATTTAATTGCGATGCCGAGCAACATGATATATCCTTCTAAAATGTTAAAATTTATTAACCACTAACAGCACACCCGTTATTCGTACGGAGTGTATAATTTAAAGAAACTTAAAGTTCGCAATCATGTGCAAATTCTGTTAAAATATTAAATTTATCGCTCCTAAAGAGAAGTTTAAGAATATATGTTCTCACTATGCAAAATTATCTTCACGATCAGATCTGAAGAATAAAACATCCTGCCCCCTTTTGTAAGCAAATTTACAGAAGAAAAAATAGGAATTGAATGAATATATGCAACCCCGTACTAATTATATTGTCGCAGATCAGAAAATATGCCAATGTGTTAGTAGAAGATTACCCGTATTACAATATGCGTCTCAAAAATATTTGCCAAAATAAAAGAGATGACGTAATAAATTGAAAACATCAATAATATCCGTACTCTTTATACCAGAAGGTCGTAATTGATTCCAATATATGTCAATATATATCAAAACATATGTCAATATACCTGTACTACTTATATTCTCGTAGATTAAAAGATATACAAGTGTATTTGTAGAAGATTCGTACAACATACAATATATGAGTTTAAACAATTTTTGTCATAATAAAATAATTGCATAATAACTTGAAAATATCAATAATCCTTGAATCAATAATCCCCGAAAATATAAATAATAATAATTTTTAAACCTGAAGACCGTAATTGATATTATCCAGTCAAAAATGCTATAAGAAAAATCAAATCGTTCTTTTCTAAAATATATTTTTATATCCATTTATTTATTATTCAAATCGAAAAAATAAGTATTAAAATTAACAGACAGATTTAATTTAATTGCGTTTCTGAGTAACATGATATAAGATAGAATCTTATAACATGTTAAATATGTCATGTCTTATAACATAAACTGCGAAATTAAATAACGATTTTGATTTCTCTATACTTCTCATTGTTCCGTAAAAGCTTGTTTTAAATAAACCATGAACCATGGAGATAGATTTCCCCTTTAAATCATGTTTCAAACAATTCATGTTTTCAGAAAGTGACTAATTAACGCAAAAAATCTCCCATCAAACTCAGAGATTAAATTTTAATTCACTTTCAAACGATTTTCAAGCTTTTCGTTTGGATAAACCACGGAGTTAGGGAGTAGAACTCCTAGGAAAAAGTTCCGTTTTTCATTAATATCTCGACAACCCCAGGTCTTAGAAACTCGAAACTTGGACAAAATTTATGGGGGGATATTTCAAGGCTATTCACCAAATTTCATTAAATTCGGTTCAGCCGTTTTTCCGTTATGATGAGACAAACGAAAGTTTCGTTTTTTACTAATATCTCGAGAACCACTGGTCGTAGAAACTCAAAACACGGATATAATTTTAAGTGGGGCTATTTCTGGGCTACCCACAAAATTTCATCAAATTCGGTTCAGCCGTTCTCCCGTGATGGTGTGACAAACAGACAGACAGACAGACAGACAGACAGACAGACAGACAGATTTTCATTTTTATTTATATAGACTAGCAGCATACCCGTCCTTCGTACGGAGTATATAATATAAAGAAACTTATAATTCGCAATCATGTGCAAATTCTGATAAAATATTACATTTATTGCTCATAAAGAGAAGATTAGGAATATCTGTTCTCACTATGCAAAATTATCTTCACGGGCAAATCTGAAGAATAAAATATCCTGGCCCCTTTTGTAAACAAATTCACACACACAAAAAAGAATTGAATCAATATATGCAACCGCGTACTACTTATATTGTCGCAAATTAGAAAATATGCCAGTGTGTTAGTAGAAGCTTAAACATATTGTAATATGAGTCTTAAAAATATTTACCTAAATAAAAAAGATGACGTAATAAATTGAAAGTATCAAAAATCCCCGTAATCTTAATACCAGAAGGTCGTAATTGATTCCAATATATGCCAATATATATAAAAATTTTGTCAATATACCTGTACTACTTATATTCTCGTAGATTAGAAGATATACCCGTGCATTTGTAGAAGATTACTTGTACAACGTACTATATATGAGTTTCAACAATTTTCGTCATAATGAAACAATGGCATAATAATTTGAAAATATCAGTAATCCCTGAATCAACAGTCCCCGAAAATATCAATAATAATGATATTTAAAACTGAAGACCGTAATTGATATTATCCAGTCAAAAATGCAATGTCAATGAAATTTATTTTATATACATATTTTTATTAGATTTAATAAATATCGTATGATACATAACACATTGGATCCGTTGCTAAGCGACATGATATCATCTGCTTCAAATAAATTGATGGAAATCATGTAGCCTGAATAATGTGATCTTCATGGAAGGTTTGGCGACATTTTCGTCTCCATGATATTTTTATGGATTTACAAATATTTTTATCAATGTAGTGAAATTAAAAAAATTAGTTAAATGCGTTACTAAGTAGGATGGATGGACTGACCGACAAATGCTACAGAAACATCATTTCAGTACTCTATTCTAAAAAAACAAATTTAATTTCATTGATTTGGGTCATTTTTATCAATTTGGAGATATTTCCTCTAATTTGGTAAAGTTTAAGAAAAGTTGCCAAGTTATTTAGAGATATTCCGCTAAATTCGTAGCTCTAAATTTACAGATCTGAAGAATAAAATATCCATATCCCGTCTGTATATATACTAAATGAAAACACTAAAATTGTATTAGAAGATACATACATCCGTTCTACTCTTTTTCTGCTTCAACAATCGGCTAAATGAATTTATTGGGTAAACACAATATATGAGTTTATTAGCTAAACACAATATATGAGCTTTGAAACCTCTTTGCTAAAATAAATAAAAGTGTGATGTACGCAGTTCGCAATATATATAATTAAAAGAACAATCAAACCGTTCATTTATTATGAGTTTATTAGCTAAACACAATATATGAGCTTGAAACCTCTTTGCTAAAATAAATAAAAGTAATGTACGCAGTCCGCAATATATGTAATTAAAAGAACGATCAAACCGTTCATTTATAAAATATATTTTTACATCCATTTATTTATTATACAAATAGAAAAAATAATAATAATCATTAACAAACACATTTAATTCCATTCCTTTGCCGAGCAACATGATATAAATAGAATCTTCCTCATAAAATGCGAAAATAAATAACCATTTTAATTTCTTTATACTTCTAATCGTTGAGTAAAAGCTTGTGAAATACATGGAGGTTAATACATATAAAAACATGGAGGTAGATTTTTCCATTTAAATTCATGTTTCAAACAATTCATGCTTTCAGATAGTGACTATTTAATGCAAAAATCCTGCATCAAACTCAAAAATAAAGTTTTAATTCCCTTTGACGCTTTAAACAAACGATTTTTATCCTTTCCGTTTGGATAAACCACTGAGTTGGAGAGTAGAACTCCTATAAAAAAAGTTCCGTTTTTCATTAATATCTCGACAACCCCTGGTCTTAGAAACTTGAAACTTGGGCAAAATTTATGGGGGGCTATTTCAAGGCCTCCCACAAAATTTCATTAAATTCGGTTCAGCCGTTCTCTCGTGATGATGAGACAAACGAAAGTTTCGTTTTTTACTAATATCTCGAGAACAACTGGTCGTAGAAATTCCAACTATAGACTAAATTTTAATTGGGGCTATTTCTAGGCTACCCACAAAATTTCATCAAATTCGGTTCAGCCGTTCTCCCGTGATGATGGGACAAACAGACAGACAGACAGACAGACAGACAGACAGACAGACAGGCAGACAGACAGACAGATTTTCAATTTTATTTATATAGATTTTTGGTTTAAACAATAATTTAAAATTTATGTAACAAATAAATTTTCAAAGAATGGTATGCAAGTTCAAAAATTGCAATTTTGTTTTGAAGATAATATGCACGTTTAACACTTTACAACAAAGTTGAAAAGTGTTTATGACTTTGTTCATTCTGTCTGTCTGTCTGTCTGTCTGTCCGTTAGCACGATAACTGCCGTAAAAATGACTTAATCAAAATGAAATTTTAGTATGTTGTTCAGACGATCTATAGGACCTATGGGAATATAAATGAATAATATCACCCAATTAGTTTTGGATTGAACCCGGGTTGAAAAAATGAAATACATTGAGCCCTATGGGACCTAATTTTTCAAACATTTTTTAAGCGGATTTAAAATTCACAAATTGCTTCGAAAATGTTAGGTAATATTAAAATTGTTCCATAAAATATATAAAAAAAAATTCAGCGAAATATATTCAATACTTTTTTAAATAAAAATTAAAATAATAATAATAACACCTCTTATATGAAGCGATCACGTGACCATGATATGAAAATATCACTTGACCCACTTCAAAATGATATCCATCTTGTCTCAAAATCGTGATTTTTAAAGTTCTTTTTAATTCATATTGAGTGTTGTATCCGTCCTAAAACTACTTTATTTTTGCTTAAATTCTGTGCATTTACATACTGAAACAACGCAATTACAATATATTTGAGTTTAAATGCTCATCCAAATTTGATTATTTCTACAACTAAGCCTATTTTTCACCTATGTAAAATGTAAACAGCAAAATATGTAGAATGAGTTGTATTTGAATTGCTGTATTTCTTTAACACAAAATCATTTAGTTCATGGAGTCTGCGTAGCTGATATGAATGAAATATTCATTGATTTTAGAAAGAGAAGGACGATTTTTTTCGATGAAGTTTTACGCATAGAGTTTAATTACTTGTAGCTCCATGGTCTTAATTTTTAAATAAAATAAATTATTATAGTATTGTGATGAATGACATGAATGGGAAATTATTTATGAATGAAATGCTACTTTTATATAGAGAGAGCCAGGCGTGTTATTTTTTCTATGACGTCATTTGAATGAATTTCAGTTGTTTTTGATGAAGTTTTCAAATATAATAAATTATCGTAGTATTATGATAATTCTAAAATTATTACCGAGGAATGTATCACATTTTAGAGATATGTAAACCAGGCAATTTATATTTCAATGCCGTCATTTGAATGAAGTTCATTTTTTTCGATGAAGGTTTAAGTTTTCAAATATAATAAATTAATGTAGTATTGTGATAAGTTTTAAAATATTACCGAGGAATGTATTACATTTTAGACATGTTTAAATAAAATTGCATTGAAGTTGGACAGTGTTTCATAATCAATGCTTTAATTATCTTTCTTGTTTAAGTATGCAAAACTTTTGCATAAGCATACTTGGAGTCTGAATTTAATATAAAGTCATTATAGATATTATTTTTTAAATTGTACATAAAAGGCGGAAAAATTCGGATGCCAAGGGGACTTTCTTCTTTTTTCAAGTTTCGCCGCCTCAGGGGTTGCAAAAAGAAAAGCAAAGGGGATTTGCTGGCGTTTGATTCGTTGAAAGCATTATGAGGTGCGTAGTCAATAAAATAACAAGAGAGATCAATCATGCATAAAGCATTGATTATGAAACACTTTCCAACTTCAATGCAATTTCATTTAAACATCTCTAAAATGCGATACATTCCTCGGTAATATTTTAAAAGTTATCACAATACTACATATATTATATTTGAAAACTTAAAACTTCATCGAAAAAATTGAACTTCATTCAAATGACAGCATTGAAATGTAAATTGCCTGGTTCAAACATCTCTAAAATGCGATACATTCCTCGGTATTGTTTTTAAAATTATCATAATACTTCAATAATTTATTATATTTGAAAATATCATCGTAAACAAATGAAATTTATTCAAATGACGTTATCGAAATATAACACTTCTGGCTCTCTCTATAAAAGCAGCATTTCATTCATAAACATTTTCCCATTCATTTCATTCATCACGATACTGTACTAATTTATTTTATTTAAAAACTTAAAACCATGGAGGTACAATGAATTAAACTCTATGCTTAAAACTTCATCGAAAAAAATCGTCCTTCTCTCTGTAAAATCAATGAATATTTCATTCATATCAGCTATGCAGACTCCATGAGCAAAATAATTTTGCGTTAAAGAAATGCAGCAATTCTTATACAACTCATTCTACATATTTTGTGGTTTACATTTTCCATAAGTGAAAAATAGGCTTCGTTGTAGAAATAATCAAATTTGGATGATCATTTAAACTCAAATATATTGTAATTGGGTTGTTTCAGTATGTAGATGCACAGAATTTAAGCAAAAATAAAGCGGTTTTAGGACGGATACAACACTAAATATGAATTAAAAAGAACTTTGAAAATCACGATTTTGACGCAAGATGGATGGCATATTTTATTTTGAAGTGGGTCACGTGATCTCTTCATATAATGGTCACGTGATCGCTTCATATAAGAGGTGTAATGATTATTTTAATTTTTATTTAAAAAACTACTAAATATATTTTGCTAAAATTTTTTTATATATTTTATGGGATAATTTGAATATTTCCTAAAATTTTCGAAGCAATTTGTGAATTTTAAATCCGCTTAAAGAATGTTTGAAAAATTAGGTCCCATAGGGTTCAATGTATTTCATTTTTCAACCCGGGTTCAATCCAGAACTAATTGGGTGATATAATTCATTTATATTCCCATAGGTCCCACAGACCGTCTGAACAACATACTAAAATTTCATTTTGATTAAGTCATTTTCACGGCAGTTATCGTGCTAACGGACAGACAGACAGACAGAATGAACAAAGTCATAAACACTTTTCAACTTTATTGTAAAGTGTTAAAAAGTAAACTAAAATTAAAACTGTAAAGCAATTTATCTTCTTAAATAATAAAAGGCAATGTCTGTGTGTCTGGGTGTCTTATACACTATAGGTTCAGCGACCCCGCGTCGGAGAGCTACGAAATTTGGCAATCGGAGACCCGGGGGCTGGGAAGGTGACACGTCAAAACCGATTTTTAAAATTTGAATTATTTTTTTCTTTTTGTTATTTAATGTTTTATGTGATTTAGACTGTTTCTCCCCCCCCCCTTTTCCCCCTTTTTTTCTTCACCATCCAGACGTCGTAGAAAAAAACAAATTACACCACCGGAAAGAGCAGACAATTGCGAGTAAAAATTTATCAATTTCAAATCTCAATTTCAATTTCTAATATTTTTTAAAGATTTTAAAACAAAAGTCACTTTAGGCTCAAAAAAACGAACTTTGGTTTTTAAATCCTCGTATCCGAAAAATTATCGAGATTTTCGACTAATAATTTGCATTTTTAGAAAGCTTAAAGATCTGGCTTACTTACAAGCCCAATCTGGTCAAGAAATAAGAATAAATAGCCGCACAATCCCGATTTTAATGAACTAATGTTCTCGACGACTTCACGCCGAAGAGCTCCCACTTCCCACTTACCCTGCGCGCGCAGCAGGTGACGTCACTCCGTTTCCATGGAGATCATGCATCGGGTTACGAGAAAAAGAATATTTTTGAGTTTTATTTTTGTTTGAACGCTTTTGTGAAGCGCGTCGCTTTTTTTAACACTTTACAACAAAGTTGAAAAGTGTTTATGACTTTGTTCATTCATTCATTCATTCATTCATTCATTCATTCTGTCTGTCTGTCTGTCTGTCTGTCTGTCTGTCTGTCTGTCCGTCCGTTAGCACGATAACTGCCGTAAAAATGACTTAATCAAAATGAAATTTTAGTATGTTGTTCAGACGATCTATAGGACCTATGGGAATATAAATGAATAATATCACCCAATTAGTTTTGGATTGAACCCGGGTTGAAAAAATGAAATACATTGAGCCCTATGGGACCTAATTTTTCAAACATTTTTTAAGCGGATTTAAAATTCACAAATTGCTTCGAAAATGTTAGGTAATATTAAAATTGTTCCATAAAATATATAAAAAAAAATTCAGCGAAATATATTCAGTACTTTTTTAAATAAAAATTAAAATAATAATAATAACACCTCTTATATGAAGCGATCACGTGACCATGATATGAAAATATCACTTGACCCACTTCAAAATGATATCCATCTTGTCTCAAAATCGTGATTTTTAAAGTTCTTTTTAATTCATATTGAGTGTTGTATCCGTCCTAAAACTACTTTATTTTTGCTTAAATTCTGTGCATTTACATACTGAAACAACGCAATTACAATATATTTGAGTTTAAATGCTCATCCAAATTTGATTATTTCTACAACTAAGCCTATTTTTCACCTATGTAAAATGTAAACAGCAAAATATGTAGAATGAGTTGTATTTGAATTGCTGTATTTCTTTAACACAAAATCATTTAGTTCATGGAGTCTGCGTAGCTGATATGAATGAAATATTCATTGATTTTAGAAAGAGAAGGACGATTTTTTTCGATGAAGTTTTACGCATAGAGTTTAATTACTTGTAGCTCCATGGTCTTAATTTTTAAATAAAATAAATTATTATAGTATTGTGATGAATGACATGAATGGGAAATTATTTATGAATGAAATGCTACTTTTATATAGAGAGAGCCAGGCGTGTTATTTTTTCTATGACGTCATTTGAATGAATTTCAGTTGTTTTTGATGAAGTTTTCAAATATAATAAATTATCGTAGTATTATGATAATTCTAAAATTATTACCGAGGAATGTATCACATTTTAGAGATGTTTAAACCAGGCAATTTATATTTCAATGCCGTCATTTGAATGAAGTTCATTTTTTTCGATGAAGGTTTAAGTTTTCAAATATAATAAATTAATGTAGTATTGTGATAAGTTTTAAAATATTACCGAGGAATGTATTACATTTTAGACATGTTTAAATAAAATTGCATTGAAGTTGGACAGTGTTTCATAATCAATGCTTTAATTATCTTTCTTGTTTAAGTATGCAAAACTTTTGCATAAGCATACTTGGAGTCTGAATTTAATATAAAGTCATTATAGATATTATTTTTTAAATTGTACATAAAAGGCGGAAAAATTCGGATGCCAAGGGGACTTTCTTCTTTTTTCAAGTTTCGCCGCCTCAGGGGTTGCAAAAAGAAAAGCAAAGGGGATTTGCTGGCGTTTGATTCGTTGAAAGCATTATGAGGTGCGTAGTCAATAAAATAACAAGAGAGATCAATCATGCATAAAGCATTGATTATGAAACACTTTCCAACTTCAATGCAATTTCATTTAAACATCTCTAAAATGCGATACATTCCTCGGTAATATTTTAAAAGTTATCACAATACTACATATATTATATTTGAAAACTTAAAACTTCATCGAAAAAATTGAACTTCATTCAAATGACAGCATTGAAATGTAAATTGCCTGGTTCAAACATCTCTAAAATGCGATACATTCCTCGGTATTGTTTTTAAAATTATCATAATACTTCAATAATTTATTATATTTGAAAATATCATCGTAAACAAATGAAATTTATTCAAATGACGTTATCGAAATATAACACTTCTGGCTCTCTCTATAAAAGCAGCATTTCATTCATAAACATTTTCCCATTCATTTCATTCATCACGATACTGTACTAATTTATTTTATTTAAAAACTTAAAACCATGGAGGTACAATGAATTAAACTCTATGCTTAAAACTTCATCGAAAAAAATCGTCCTTCTCTCTGTAAAATCAATGAATATTTCATTCATATCAGCTATGCAGACTCCATGAGCAAAATAATTTTGCGTTAAAGAAATGCAGCAATTCTTATACAACTCATTCTACATATTTTGTGGTTTACATTTTCCATAAGTGAAAAATAGGCTTCGTTGTAGAAATAATCAAATTTGGATGATCATTTAAACTCAAATATATTGTAATTGGGTTGTTTCAGTATGTAGATGCACAGAATTTAAGCAAAAATAAAGCGGTTTTAGGACGGATACAACACTAAATATGAATTAAAAAGAACTTTGAAAATCACGATTTTGACGCAAGATGGATGGCATATTTTATTTTGAAGTGGGTCACGTGATCTCTTCATATAATGGTCACGTGATCGCTTCATATAAGAGGTGTAATGATTATTTTAATTTTTATTTAAAAAACTACTAAATATATTTTGCTAAAATTTTTTTATATATTTTATGGGATAATTTGAATATTTCCTAAAATTTTCGAAGCAATTTGTGAATTTTAAATCCGCTTAAAGAATGTTTGAAAAATTAGGTCCCATAGGGTTCAATGTATTTCATTTTTCAACCCGGGTTCAATCCAGAACTAATTGGGTGATATAATTCATTTATATTCCCATAGGTCCCACAGACCGTCTGAACAACATACTAAAATTTCATTTTGATTAAGTCATTTTCACGGCAGTTATCGTGCTAACGGACAGACAGACAGACAGAATGAACAAAGTCATAAACACTTTTCAACTTTATTGTAAAGTGTTAAAAAGTAAACTAAAATTAAAACTGTAAAGCAATTTATCTTCTTAAATAATAAAAGGCAATGTCTGTGTGTCTGGGTGTCTTATACACTATAGGTTCAGCGACCCCGCGTCGGAGAGCTACGAAATTTGGCAATCGGAGACCCGGGGGCTGGGAAGGTGACACGTCAAAACCGATTTTTAAAATTTGAATTATTTTTTTCTTTTTGTTATTTAATGTTTTATGTGATTTAGACTGTTTCTCCCCCCCCCTTTTCCCCCTTTTTTTCTTCACCATCCAGACGTCGTAGAAAAAAACAAATTACACCACCGGAAAGAGCAGACAATTGCGAGTAAAAATTTATCAATTTCAAATCTCAATTTCAATTTCTAATATTTTTTAAAGATTTTAAAACAAAAGTCACTTTAGGCTCAAAAAAACGAACTTTGGTTTTTAAATCCTCGTATCCGAAAAATTATCGAGATTTTCGACTAATAATTTGCATTTTTAGAAAGCTTAAAGATCTGGCTTACTTACAAGCCCAATCTGGTCAAGAAATAAGAATAAATAGCCGCACAATCCCGATTTTAATGAACTAATGTTCTCGACGACTTCACGCCGAAGAGCTCCCACTTCCCACTTACCCTGCGCGCGCAGCAGGTGACGTCACTCCGTTTCCATGGAGATCATGCATCGGGTTACGAGAAAAAGAATATTTTTGAGTTTTATTTTTGTTTGAACGCTTTTGTGAAGCGCGTCGCTTTTTTTAACACTTTACAACAAAGTTGAAAAGTGTTTATGACTTTGTTCATTCATTCATTCATTCATTCATTCATTCATTCATTCTGTCTGTCTGTCTGTCTGTCTGTCTGTCTGTCTGTCTGTCTGTCTGTCTGTCTGTCCGTCCGTTAGCACGATAACTGCCGTAAAAATGACTTAATCAAAATGAAATTTTAGTATGTTGTTCAGACGGTCTATAGGACCTATGGGAATATAAATGAATAATATCACACAATTAGTTTTGGATTGAACCCGGGTTGAAAAAATGGAATACATTGAGCCCTATGGGACCTAATTTTTCAAGCATTTTTTAAGCGGATTTAAAATTCACAAATTGCTTCGAAAATTTTAGGCAATATTCAAATTGTTCCATAAAATTTATAAAAAAAAATTCAGCGAAATATATTCAGTAGTTTTTTAAATAAAAATTAAAATAATAATAACACCTCTTATATGAAGCGATCACGTGTCCATGATATGAAACGATCACATGACCCACTTCAAAATGATATATGGCATCCATCTTGTGTCAAAATCGTGATTTTTAAAGTTCTTTTTAATTCATATTGAGTGTTGTATCCGTCTTAAAACTACTTTATTTTTGCCTAAATTCTGTGCATCTACATACTAAAACAACGCAATGACAATATATTTCATTTTAAATGCTCATCCAAATATGATTATTTCTACTATTAAGCCTATTTTTCACCTATGTAAAATGTAAACAGCAAAATATATAGAATGAGTTGTATTAGAATCGCAGTAATTCTTTAACACAAAATAATTTAGTCCATGGAGTCTGCTTAGCTGATATGAATGAAATATTCATTGATTTTAGAAAGAGAAGGACGATATTTTTCGCTGAAGTTTTACGCATAGAGATTACTTACTTGTAGCTCAATGGTCTTAATTTTTAAATAAAATAAATTATTATAGTATTGTGATGAATGACATGAATGGGGGAATTATTTATGAATGAAATGTTGCTTTTATAGAGAGAGCCAGGCGTGTTATTTTTTTATGACGTCATTTGAATGAATTTCAATTGTTTTCGATGAAGTTTTCAAATATAATAAATTATCGTAGTATTATGATAATTCTAAAATTATTACCGAGGAATGTATCACATTTTAGAGATATTTAAACCAGGCAATTTATACTTTAATGCCGTCATTTGAATGAAGTTAATTTTTTTCGATGAAGGTTTAAGGTTTCAAATATAATAAATTAATGTAGTATTGTGATAAGTTTTAAAATATTATCGAGGACTGTATTGCATTTTAGACATGTTTAAATAAAATTTTATTGAAGTTGGAAAGTGTTTCATAATCAATGCTTTAAGCATGATTGATCTTTCTTGTTTATGTTTGATGTATAGAATGGAACTTATTCCATGGAAATTTTGGGAGATGGTAAATTGGTCGAGAAAAGGCGTTTATTTTTTTGTTTGAAAATTTTTGCTAACGATCGTGCATCGGGTTAGAAAATTAAGTGATATTTTAAATGATGGAATTCAGAGCTTAGCATATGGTCATTATAAAATTTAAATGATTGAATTATGGTGGATTGATGGATTTTTTAGATGGATATTTTAATTTATGGATATTTTAAATGATGCAACGATGGAATGATGATGATGGAATTAAGAGCTTAGCATATGGTCATTATAAAATTTAAATTAGCGCGCGGTAAGCTAGCGCGCGGGAATTGCACTCGGTAGGCCCGGGTTCGATTCCCGCCACTGCTAAAACTGCCGCCGTGTTCACGCGGAGTACGATCACGGTAAACATGTGGGTCCGTAAGTCCTTCCGAGAGGTTGGTGGTAGGGGAAGGAGGGTATGGTCCCTGTGGATTCCTCTTCCACTGGGTTCCGATCTAAATTGGTTGAATAAAAAGAAAGTTATGGAGATTGTCACGGAGGGCGCGGTAGCCCAGTGGTTAGCGCCCAGGAATTGCACTCGGTAGACCAGAGTTGATTCCCGCCACTGCCAAAACTGCCGCCGTGTTCACGCGGAGTACGATCACGTTAAACATGTGAGTCCGTAAGTCCTTCTGAGAGATTGGTGGTAGGGGAAGGAGGGTACGGACCATGTGGATGCCTCCCCCACTGGGTTCCGGTCTAAATTGGGTGGCACTTCCTGGCCGTCCAAATTACACCTTTCTGGTAGGTCGCGCTAGCGAGTTTGCCACGGTCAGAATTTTCAAGGGTAGCGGACAGGTTGGTCGCCGAAGGCGGCTAGTTTCACAATAAATAGTTAGCAATTTCACATTTTATTAAAATTTTTATGCATCATTCATTATTCCTTCTCCCATATATTTGTGAAGTTTTAAGAGATATATTTTTATGACGGAAGGATTCCACTTTTGTAGTATCTATATAATAAAAGGCAATGTCTGTCTGTTTTATACACTATAGGCTCAGTGACCGCGCGTCGCAGAGCTACGAAATTTGGCAATTGGAGACCCGGGGGGGGGGGGGGGGGGGACACGTGAATACCGATTTTTAAAATTTGATTTTTTTTTTTTTTTTTTTTTTTTTTTTTAATTTAATGTTTTATGCGATTTCGACCGTTTATTTTTCGTTTTTCCCCCTTTTTTCTCCACCATCCAGACGCCATAGAAAAAAAAAAACAAATCACACGACCGGAAAGAGGGAAAGAGCAGATAATTGCGAGTAAAAATATATCAATTTTAAATCTCAAGGACAAATTCTAATATTTTTTAAAGATTTTAAAACAAAAGTCACTTTCGGCTAAAAAAAACGAACTTTCGTTTTTAAATTCTCGCATAGGGAAAAGTTCCTACAATTTCGACTAATAATTTACATTTTTAGAAAGCTCAAAGATCAGGCATTCGTACAAGCCCAATCTGGTCAAGAAAAAATTATAACTAGCCGCCTGATCCGGATTTTAAAGAAGTAATGATTTTAAATTTCTCGACGAATTCTCGGGGAGTTCCGATTTTTCTCCCACATACGCACGCAGATGCACGGGAGGTGGAGGGGACGTCACGGTGTTTCCATGGAGAAAAAAATAAATAAAAAGAATGTTACGGAGATTATGTATCAGGTTAGACGTTATATTTTAAATGATGGAATTAAGAGCTTAGCATATGGTCATATGAAATTATTATATTTATTAGAAAATTACGTTATATTTTAAATGATGGAATTAAGAGCTTAGCATATGGTCATTATAAAATTTAAATGATTGAATTATGGTTTAATGTCATTAAACTAAAACAAATTTTGTTAACTCCACGAGGTTATCACAGTTCACAAACATTAGAATAAATTTACTTTACAAATCAATTCTCAAGAACCCCCACTAGAACATTATTTTTCATCTTAAAATTTCATTATTAGTTTTAACGTCATTAAACTAAATCAAACTTTGTTAACTCCACGGGGTTGAGGGCGCGGTAGCCCAGTGGTTAGCGAGCGGGAATTGCACTCGGTAGGCCCGGCTCGATTCCCGCCACTGCCAAAACTGCCGCCGTGTTCACGCGGAGTACGATCACGTTAAACATATGGGTCCGTAAGTCCTTCCGAGAGGTTGGTGGTAGGGGAAGGATGGTACGGTCCCTGTGGATGCCTCCCCCACTGGGTTCCAGTCTAAATTGGGTGGCACTTCCTGGCCGTCCAAATATTTACCTTACACCTTTCTGGTAGGTCGTACCAGCGAGTTTGCCACGGTCAGAATTTTCAAGGGTAGCGAACAGGCTGGTCGCCGAAGGCGGTTAGTAAACGCATAAAATCAAGTTAAGTTGTCTCCGAGTATATCCCGTTTCTACGTGGACGGAAATCTGTAGGTCCAAAAGGCGAACCGAGATGTGATGGGTTAGGGTAAGAATCGTACGGTCCCTGTGGTTTTCACCCACATTGTGTCACCCTCCTTAACGCGGACTTCGTATGTATAACATAGATAATTTCACTAAATCTAAAGTCGGAGGATATGCATCTAGCCTTTGGGGATGCCAATCGAAACGAAGAGCTGTTGTAACATTTTCCGATAACCTTACAGCAGTTCTTCCGTTTCAATTGGCATCCCCATACGCTAGTGCATGTCCACTGCTTTTAGATTTAGTGAACTTATCTATGTTATATGTACAAAGTCCGCGTTACGAATGATGGTGGCGAGAAGCAGCCAATTGTCGCGCCGTTCAACAACGCTTCTAGTGTCAAAGGGTAACGTTTGCGGACGAAAAATTTTCATACACGAATTCAAATACGAAAAATGTTTGTTTTATAGTGTTCCCTATTCCCCATTAAAGTTTGTACAGAGAGTTTCGAATCACCCTGTATGTAAATTAAAAAGATTTTAATGCGGTCAAAAATCCGACTCCCTGATTTTTTGTGTCTCTACACTTTTGACCATTCTTAAATACGGGGGCATTATTCATTGTGTCGCTTTGGTATGTTCTGCTTATTACATCCTCCTCAGAAAAGTTTGAATATTAAATAGTATATAAGTTCGAAATAAATGTATAATAAATAAATAACAGATATTTTGCATAATATTGCATGTAAAAAGTGAATCTATTAGATAATGCTTCGAAACGCTTCATTTTTTTTCATGAGATATCGCATCCACACACACACACACACACGCACGCACGCACATACACACTAACATACTTCGTTTCCGGCCACTCAAACTACTACTGTAAGACCTAGCGCCAGTCAAGTGGTCTAGGTTTTCGACACTAACTTACTTACATACATACACAGATATACTAACATACATACAGAAAGAGAGAGGGGGGGGGGGGAGAGAGATCAGCTCAAAAACGTTCGATTTGAGTTCAGGTATGCTTGAAACGTGCTCTTTCGTCGAAAACTTGAATTCAAAGGTTCGCCCTCGTTACAATATTTTCCATTCATGTATATATATATATATATATATATATATATATATATATATATATATACATGAATGGGAAAAATATATATATATATATATATATATAATAATTTGAGTTGTTAAATATAAATAAAAATATTTCTCAACGTTTGAAAAATGCGTGGCTCTATCTAGCGCGAAGCGGGAGCCAGTACGAGCCCACACTATAGTGTTCGCGCGTCTAACGATGGCTTCACTTCGCAATTGTTTCCACTTCACAGCAGTGTTCCCAGATCTAGGAAAGTTCAGAAATTTTTAGGGGTTTAGGGGGAAAATTACAGAATTTAAGGAAAGAATTGGAGAATTTATGGAAAATTTCTACGAAAAATGTTTTTCGTTTTACGAATAATTCTTCTGATTACATTATGCATAGTATTCAATCAGGTGGTTACCTGAAACTTCATGACGTTACATATTACGTGACCCAAAGTCTAAGCATTTGTGGAGGCCTTTGATTAGAAGTGGGGAGGGTTTTTACATATCTTGCTTAAGGGACTAAAATTCTTTGTTTCGCCGCTGAGTTGTGCAATAATGCCCATTCGGAATTTTGTCTCTTTAGAAAGGAAGAAGTTTTTCATTTATACAGTCTATATACACCCGTGTTATGCGATATAACTTTAACTATGGAAGTAAAAGTAAGAAATTAAAACTTCATAGTAAGAAGACGCCAATATCGTTTAAGACAACAATTCAGGTGGCGCTGGGATAAAATTAGTAGTACTGCATTGTATGCATTTCTATGGCGAAAGTCCTAAATATTTATTTCAACTGTCAATTTTGTAAAAATAAATCATTTGCGCAATGCAAAGTAGAACTGAAACAATAAAGAATATTCCAACGTATTCAAAATTATTTTACGTTTCAATTTATTTTTATCTCCATATATTATCGTACAACTATGAAAAAATACTGGTTAATTATACTTATAATTAGGGAACCTTTAATTTAAAAATAATCAAAAATACATATACTAAATACTACGCCTTTCTGTTGTGTCAACTAACAATAGCAGCTACTTTACTACTGACGACACCTAGATATAATTCTTAAAGCATTAAGGTATTTTTAAGCATTTCATCCATAGGAGTTTTATCTCTTTCTTTGTGACCTCATGACTTTAAAACTCTTTTGATAGTGTAAATTAAATGTTTGCATTGCTTTGTGATATCTCTTAAACAATTTGAAACATTCTTTCTGATTTATGAGCTGAATGATGAGATAATTGTGTTGTTGTTTAGCAAATTTATTTAATCTTTCTCTGCATATTAAGTATGATGTTGAGTATGATGTTAAGTATGATTAAAGTATGATGTTGATGTTTAGAGCAAGTTGATTAAAATGGAGAAAGTTGCTACAATGCATTAATGTACCCCAATTCTAAATTACATTCAGCTAATTATTACTTTCCCTACAATAATGTATAAGGAACAGTATTGGAATTGTGTCGAAAATTGGAACTCCAGTTTTCGGCGGATTTACACGTTTCGAGCACGCTAGAAGAGTTATTCTTAAACTGGGTGTCACGAAAAATTTATTGAGGTCGCAGAAAATTTGAATAAATACATATTTTGCTAGTTGATTCTTTTGTAAATTTTGAATTTTAGTTTATTGTGATATTTATTTTGTTATATTTTGTCCAAATATGTACCAAAGATAGGTTCTTAAATTTTTATTTTAAAAGATGTATTTTGTACTAAAAAATTAATCTGTTAGTAATCAATATTAGAGTATTTAATTCAAATTAAATATTATATTTGTTAGTACTGTTACATATTGCTATTATATTTGTTAGTACTGCTATATACTGCTATTATATTTGTTAGTACTGTTATATATTGCTATTATATTTATTAGTACTGTTATATATTGCTATTATATTTGCTAGTACTGTTGTATATTGCTATTATATTTGTTAGTATTGTTATATATTACTATTATATTTGTTAGTACTGTATATATTGCTATTATATTTATTAGTACTGTTATATATTGCTATTATATTTGTTAGTACTGTTATATATTGCTATTATATTTGTACTGTTATATATTTCTATTATATTTGTTAGTACTGTTTTCCAGAAAATGAAGATTTTTTCCGTGGGGGAAGAAATCATCGGCTACAGCCACCTTGAGCGGTGGATCCTCTATAAGTCAGACCAAAAAGTTTAAGAACCAGCTCGAGAATACGTAAAATCTATTACTTTCCTTAAATACGTATATAGTATAATGTATAAGGAAAGTATTGTGACGGAGTCGAAAATTCGAATTCGTGTTTTCGACGGGCGAACACGTTTCAAGAATCCCTGAATACGAATCAAAAGTTTTTGAAGTGATGTCTATGTGTGTGTAAGGGTGGGTGTCAGTGAGTCTCTGAAGACGATATCTCACGAAAAAGTGGAGAGATTCGAACGAAATTTCGTACAAAAATTACAATCCGTGAATACTGGAAGCCTATTGTTTTTAAAAGTAATCGAATGTTCAGAACACCCCTAAATTTGCAAGTGAAATTTTGAAAAAATCATCAAAAAATCAAAACCTTTATAAAGTTACGCAAATAGTCATTTCTTATGTAACTTGTCCTTAGAAAACGATTGATAAAAGCTTTAGAACGCTAGCATGAACCGTTCTGGAGATAATGCATATTTTTTGGAGATAATGCATATTTTTCAAATAAATGTATCAATAAATCACATAAAATAATAAAAAAAATTATTAACTAATATGTTCACTTTTCATATGTAATATCACGTGATAAATTTGGTGACATCATTCGCGTGGATCTAGCTCGTTCCATTCATAAGAAAATATACTTTGGGTATTACTTTTGTATTTGAACGCCAATAGCCATTTATCTGCTATAAGAATAACTTATTTCTCCGTCCATAACGCTTAGCGAGATTTTGGCGATGAATTTGGTGACTTTTTTAAATGTTACCAAATTAACGAAATTGTCGCCAAATTGATAAAAATGATGCTAAATCAATGGAAATTACAACTAATTGACGAAAATTCAATATCTTGAAAAGAATATAAGTATCTACCTATTTTTTCGTCCGTAACGTTTGGCAAAATTTTGGTGTCGAATTTGTCGGAATATCTTCAACTTGCTGACTTGCAAATGTTGCGAAATTGACGAGAATGTTACCCAATTGATAAAAATTCGCCAAATTTATGAAACCGACGCTAAATCAATAAAATGACTACTAATTGAGTTCAATATCTTGAAAAAAAACATAAGAGTAGACTATACGAATAACCCATTTCTCCTTCCGTTCGCAAAGCTTGGCGAGAAATTTAGCAGGATTTCGCCAACTTGGTGACTATTTTAAATGTTGCCAAAGTGACAAAAATGTCGCCAAACTGATAAAAAAAAATGACGCCAAATGGAAAGTAATGTTTCCAAATTCTGATTTCCGTCGTATAACGGGCATATCTTCTAATATTTGTTATATGAAATGTTTTTCTCTCCGTTTGTCTGTAACACTTGCTGATGCATTTGGCGAACTTGGCCAATAAACTAGCGACGTGTCGCCAATTTAGCGATATTTCACCCCAGATTGAAGAAATATCGTCAAAATTGCAGAAATGACGCTAAATTAATGAAAAAACGCTTAATGGATAAATTAATTATAAAAATATTTTAATATATGAACTATGTTGCTTATTGAAGGATGCTATCAATATTGATAATTGTTTATTTAGAGTTGCGCGAAATATAAATTAATTGGGTACTTTGAAATAGTTTTACATGTTGTCATCCGGAAAATCGCCAAATGTACAATTCAACGTTAAAAACACCGTACGCATATCTTATACATTATTTTTTGACTGTAAAAGGAATAAATATATAAGGAAAGTCATGTGCTGCCTAGATCAGATTTTTTTTAACGTAATGTTTGTGCATGTGTCAGTCAGTGCAATGTATGTATCTCTTCTATTTCGAAAACTATTTGACGAAATGTCCCAAAATTTGGTAAGTATATCTCCTGTGGGTTACCCTGAGGATTTTGGCACGATTCTGTAAAACAAAACTTGCTTTTTGTTACAAAATGTTGATCAAAAATCGTTTAAATCTGAAATAGAAGACTAAGCATTATTGCTAAGCTGCATAGAAGACATAGAAGACTAAACACTTTATTCATGATTGATCTTTCTTGTTTAACTTGAACTGGTGTTTGCCAGTGTGATTCAAATTTTTTAGGCCCCTAATCAATCAAGTTCCATTATCATTAATCATGGTAATATGAAATCTGATATGTCGTTGCCTTTTATGGTACATTTTAATTCTTTTGATTTTCAACCTTATCCATCTCGTCCTGGGCTAACCATATACATGTACTCGTTTTGGGGGAATAATCGAGAATCGGGGCAGCTAGAAAGTTCAAATTTGGTATGTCGTGGTCTTTCACGGTTAAGTTGATTCTTTGGGTTTTGAACCTTATCGGCATAGCCTATACACCTGTGCCCGCCATAGAAATGTATTTCATTTTTTAGGGATAACTCGAGAACCGAAGCAGCTATCAAGTCCTAATATGGCAAGTCTTTGTTTTTTATGGTACATCTTAATTCTTGGGATTTTGAACCTTATCGGGCTAGCCTGTCCTGGGCACGCCATTGAAATGTACTAGTTTTTTGGGAATAACTCAAGATCCGACGTAGCTAGAAAGATCATATTTGGTATATCAGTGTCTTTCGTCTTATATTTAATTTTTTTTTTATTTTGAACATTACCATCCCAGGCCGTCCTGGGCCCGCCTTAAGAATGTACTAGTTTCTAGGGCACAATTCGAAAATCGGAGTAATAAGAAAATCCAACTTTGATATATCGTTGTCTTTCATGCATTTTTAATTTTGTTACAAACATTTTAAATGCATGTTTTATACATTTAAGTTACATACAAATAACAAAAGGTTGTACTTAAAAAGAAAGGCTTGCTTTACATGTCATGCCTGTACATGATCTCAAACGTATATGTCTAGTGTTTTAGTTATAATTTGTTTTTGATTGGTATTTGGTTTGTTTTCGTTTATCTTATATGGCATTATAATTGGATTTTATCCATTGTGCATCCTAGGAATATATAATAAGATAAATAAATAAAATAAAGATTCATATCAACGATGGTAGGCAAAATACTCCAACACAAATGTAGCAACTTCAGGACAAGGTCCTGATTTTTCACAAATGATACATCAATTTTCGGGGAAGTAAAATTCCATTTATAATGATAAATTTCCCCCTAATTTTATATGTATAAAATAAATATTTTCTTATAAATATTATTATTAAAGTAGGAAAGTAATTTTAAAAAATCTGATGTGGGCAGCAGATGACTTTTCCTACATAATGCAAGTACTTTACTTCTTTCAATGCGAAATAATGATGACATGATTCACCGCACAATGTTTTTAACGTTAAAAAATATACTGACATTTGGCGCTTTTCTGGATGACAACGTAAAATTATTAATTATTTTGAAGTACAATATTAACTTATATTTTCCGCAAATATAACATGGCATTTGGAAATATTACTAATCTACTAATCAATATACTCCATTATATAAAGTATGTTGATTATAATTTCAACAATTCGGCATCATTTTCGCCACTTTAGCGTCATTTTTGTCAACTGGCGACATTTTTGTCTATTTGATACAACATTAAACAAGTTAACAAGTTGACCATATTTCGATAAATTAGTCTCCAAGGTCGAAAAATTTATAACCAAGTTTTACATATTTGATGATATTTACAACTGGTCACTTTTATATACCATTGTAGATACATTTATTTAAAAAACATGCAGTATCTCGAGAACGGTTCGAGTTAGCTTTCTAACGTTTGTGCCCTTCGTTTTAAAATAGATAATTACGTATAAAATGATTATTTATTTAACATTATTGAATGTCCGGATTTTTTTATAATTTTCTTTTTAAAAATTCGTTCGAAAATTTGGGGAACTTCCGAACATTCGATCGCGTTTAAAAGCAGCAGGATTCCAGGACTCACAAATCATAATAAACGTACCAAATTATGTTTGAAATGCTCCATTCGTTCGTGAGATATCGTATCCACAAACTTCGGGTGCACGCACACACACACACAGAGAGAGATCATTTCAAAACCGTTCGATTTGAATTCAGGGATGCTTGAAACGTGCTCTTTCGTCGAAAACTCTCTCGTGCTTTCCGTCACAATACTTTTCCTACGCATTATACTATGTATATACGGAAAGTAAGAACTTAACATTTAAAAGAAATTCTTAAATTAGCTTTCATATTTCATGATAAAAAAGTTAAAAAATAAAAAAATTCTCAAATATATGTCTAGTTAAGTCGATAAAAAGTGCAATAAACAAGATCAGCTTATTAAGTAAACTAATTTTGAGTAGATGTCAATCATTTACAAATTATTTACAAATTTATTTTATGATAAATAAAATGTAAATAATACTATGCGCATTATCTGCATAAGTATCAAATCGAATTCCTATAATGTCTGTAAAGATGAAATTTGGTTTCCCTATCTTAAAATAGATTTGTAGATGTTATATTTACTTTCAGGAGAAGTTAACAAGTCACACTTACAGTTCATGTAAAATGGAATAAGTCAAGAATTTCAAATATCGATATCTAAGCGAAGTTTTACACGTTATTATCCGGAAAGGAGCCAAAAGTGCAGTTTAATAATGGCCAAATGGCCAATACAGACCATAAAGTAGAATTACAGAGAAAATATACAACATTCTAACTCAATATTCTCCCTGTTTATATTTACAATTTTATTCAACCACAACTTTTAATTCAAGCAATTAAAATCATAATTAAGAGATTTTTTCTATTACTTATTAAGACAAGAAAAAAATCACATATTACTTGTAAATTAATACTATTGATTTTGGCGCCCCTCTGTAACGGCGCCATGGGCTTTGAGCCGTCCCTGCTTACCCATACACACTTACCCAAGTCACACTTACAGTTCATGTAAAATGGAATAAGTCAAGAATTTCAAATATCGATATCTAAGCGAAGTTTTACACGTTATTATCCGGGCGCGGTAGCCCATTGGTTAGCGCGCTGGAGTTGCACTCGGTAGGCCCGGGTTCGATTCCAGCCACTGCCAAAACTGCCGCCGTGTTCATGCGGAGTACGATCACGTTAAACATGTGGGTCCGAAAGTCCTTCCGAGAGGTTGGTGGTAGGGGAAGGAGGGTACGGTCCCTGTGGATGCCTCCCCCACTGGGTTCCGGTCTGAATTGGGTGGCACTTCCCGACCGCCCAAACAGTTACCTTACACCTTTCTGGTAGGTCGGACGGTCTGGGTTTCAACAACAACACGTTATTATCCGGAAAGGAGCCAAAAGTGCAGTTTAATAACGGCCAAATGGCCAATACAGACCATAAAGTAGAATTACAGAGAAAATATACAACATTCTAACTCAATATTCTCCCTGTTTATATTTACAATTTTATTCAACCACAACTTTTAATTCAAGCAATTAAAATCATAATTAAGAGATTTCTTCTATTACTTATTAAGACAAGAAAAAATTCACATATTACTTGTAAATTAATACTATTGATTTTGGCTCCCCTCTGTAACGGCGCCATGGGCTTTGAGCCGTCCCTGCTTACCCATCTCCCCCCCACCCCACATACACACACTGAGATGCAAAGTTTAAGATAGTTTATAAAAATTACTAAAATATACATATTTTGCTGAAAATTTCAAAATTTTTGTGGTGCCCCTTCTCACAATTTATATGTTGCTATAAGTGCCCGCTTGTGCCGTACGATTTTTTTTAGAAAAATCCCTGCTGCGGTTCGAATCCTGGTTCGGATGTGAGTTATTTACAAAAAAATCTTCGTATTAAAAATCAAAGCATGTTTAGACAACCTTAAATTAAAATCTGTGAAAGAAATTTAAAAATTACCTGCATTTTGTAGTGTTTTGATCCACATTTCTTCGACACAAGGCTTTGGAACTTTACATGGAAGTATGATGGCAAAGCACAGTACAAATAATATTGATGGTAAGAAAGAAAAGCCAAAAGCAACTTTTCTGAGAAAAGACATATCTTTGAAACCTGGCGGTTCAGAAACAGGCTGAGTATTTACCTGAACTGACAAGGCATTTGTTAGCGGAATAGGCTTATCGTCACCTTTTGTTTTCGATTCAGACTGACCAAATTGAACTGCATTTAAAATTACACCTCTGGAAATGCCCGCTCCATTCGATTTTGAAGAGTGTAAGTTAACAACTTCTGTTGCATCGACACCGATCACAGCTGGAGTTTCTCCGTCCATATGACCATCATAACCTAAATTTGTTTCTTCTTTCGTTGGTTTCACAGAAGCTGGTTCAGGGCTCGGTAACACTGGTACCTCGGCAACTAAATCTGCTATAATGACAGCGGAATAACTTTCCTGACTTGTTATGCTTTGACTTCGAGCATTTGGTTTCGGCATTTTAATGTTCTAAATTATCTCGTATATTTCACTAACACAAAATCCACTTCCAAATTAAAAAAAAAATTGTTATTTAGCACAAAATAACTTCGTTCCTCAAAACAATGAAAATAAAAACTTCTGTATTTAAGAGTCTAAAGTTCTCTGGACAGCAGAACACCCGCGCGGACGTCAAATGGATATTGATCCAAAATCTCTCCCGCTACATGTGACTCGTTTGTTGATAAAGTCACTCGCCGACTGACTGGTTGGTATGTCGGAAGAGCAGCGAAGGGAAAAATTCTCTTGGCTCGTGTTATCGCTGACGCAGTATTTTAATGAAGGTTACATCGTTACATGGATGTGTTAGCAAAAATAACAAAAACATAGATGGAGATTGTTTCTTATGCAATGAATAGGCAAGGTGAATAGCTATAGATGTAACGAAGGACAAAGCAGATGAACGAGCTCTTTTCCAGTAATTCAGTGGAGTGCGTGTAACTATGTGTATGCAGATGTTCCTATGCATGAGCGAGATGATTGGGCATAAATTTAATATTTATTCAGCTGCAGTGACTTCACCTTGTTAATAAAAGCTCACTTATTTACATTCAGCTGGAATATCAATTACACAGCAAAATCTAATTTTATATTCTTGCGATATTTTGTTATTTCACATGCTAAATAATATTTTTGCAAATTGATATATTTTTAAGTAAGAGGTTTAAAAAATCTGATGTTCCCAACATATTACTTTCCCTACAAATAAACATATTTTGATATTGTTTGTAAGAAAAAAGTAATAAGAATTAGCAATTTCATACTACTAGATTGCACCGTAAATTCATATTATTTGTGTTATTACCGATTAAAATAAGCACTCCAAATTTCACTCTATTCGTTTAATCATTTCGAGAGATATCGCACTCCCTGGGAGAAAGTAATATTTCTAATACCTCGAGAACGGCTCATGCAAACCACTAAATAATAACTAATCACTTTTCTCAGTCACTCTTACAATCACTCTCTCATTAGGTAATAATGAACATTTTTCTTTTTACGATTATTTTGTTTTACATTTTATTTTAAAAATGTATAATATAGGACAATGTTATCGTCCTGTAAATTGTAAAGAACCTTGCTACCCTAAACGGGAATCGAACCCTGTACCTCCGCACTGGCCAGCCGACGCTCTACCGTTGGGCTACTGGGACGAAATTGCATGCTCTTATCGTCGAAGTGGACTCTGCACTCTCCACCTTTTAATGTCAGATTGGCGAGCAACTAACAATCTGACTGACCGCCTCCTACTATTTTTACCTCAGGTTAGCCTCCTGTTACTACTATTTTTACCCAGGTTAGTATCCCACGTGGTTGTTATCCTCTCAATTTGAAATAGGCGTTCAATCTTTCAAAGTCCACTGAATCCGTACCAGTGGTACTAGGGTCACTTTCAGACCACCGACATCTTTGCACTAACCTACAGGGTTAATGTGCTCGGGCGTCACTGTAATGAAACTTGCTACCCCAACCGGTTATAGAACCCGATATCTCCGAACTGGCCAGCCGACGCTCTACCGTTGAGCTACTGGGACGAAATTGAAAGCTCTTATCGTCGAAGTAGACTGCAAAATTTTGTGATTCTCTTCCGAATAAAATGTTACTTAAAATGGCAATAAAGAGGGGGAATTGAGGGGTAAACTCAAATTTGATAGAATAATGTAAGTATATGTGTGTGTTCAATATCTCACGAAAGAATGAAACGATCTGAAAATAATTCGGTGGGATTATTACAATCAGTGAATATTGAACCCTATTGATTTTAAACGCAATCGAATGACGCAATGGACCCCCCCCCCACACACACACACACACACCTCCCCAATTTTCGAATGAAATTTTGAAAAAAATCATGACGTGCTACTGTCAGAACCTTCAATAATGTTGCATACATAATAATTTCTTATGTAATTTTTCCTTAAAAAATGAATGACATAAATTTTAGAATGGCAGCAAGAACTGTTCTAGAGATATTTGACATGTTTCAGTATTAAACGTTTATCTTTTGCTATCATTTTAGAGGTTTCATTTTGGCGTATGTTGTTCAGATATCATATTTTCTATAAATTTGTTGAAAACGGGACCAGGACATTTTATTTTTCCTATTTGCCTATGCAGATACTTTTGTATAGCTGGTACAGATATTTTTATACTTCTGTTTTAGGCGAATTAAATTAAATATTTAATTAGTACATTTTAAGAACAATATCATTTAGAATATTAGAATATGCATATATTTTAAATAACGAGTAACGCTTGGTATTTCTGTTAGTACAATTTATCTACAAATCTTTGAAAACGTATACAATTCTAGTGGATTTCTCCATTAATTTGATAACATAGCTCGCTATAATAATTTTGACATAATTCCACAACTGTAGGAAAGTATAGATTCATACATTAAAATTACTAGAATCATTATTCATATCATTAATTCATACATTAAAATTACTCAAAATCCTTCAATTTTGACATTTCTAATCTGGGGATTTGTACATTTCTAATCCCAGTATTTTGGGATGGGATTTTTATCTTTACTTGTAACCCTAAAGTATATAAATAACTTCATACAAAATGTGGCAGCACGTGAAAAAATCTGATAATGCTTCTATTCTTATCTGAAAGTACATTTCTCTAGATAATAGTGTTTATAACTCTTACTTTATGCTTGAGCTATTTTTCATCACAATGCAATTTATGAGATTCAATATATCTTATTGTGACTATATATCGTGCTATCTGTTATCTTCTTGATAAAAGAAGCATTGTTTCGTCGCTTTGGAACAGTAGAATTTATGAAGATAAAATCTAATTGAGAATTATCAAATGTTAGTCATAAACATTTGTAAAGAACGGTCGAATTATCCTAACTGTTAATACCATAATTTCAAAAATATTGTAGATTGTCAAGAAATTGTCAAAAGATCATAATATGTATTACAAAGATTGTACGACTAAATATCTCTTGAACGGTCGGAGATTCATGGTTTCAATTTAAGAAATACTCCAAATAAGATTTTCTGACTGACCGTTTTGGTCACCTGACAAATTTTAGTAAAAAGTACAAAATTTAACGTTTTGTATTGGCCCTTTACAAAGGAAGTTGTAGAGTTCTTACTTAGGGTATCAATTCTGAATTGTAAAAGTGTCGCAAATCAAAAACACGATATTGAAAATATCAGGTAATCAACTCCTAACTGCAAAGGAATGCACAAACAGACATTAAGAGGCCAAACACATTTATTAATCAATTTTACAAACTTCTCATTTGAGATAATGAAATAAATTAAAAAAGTAGGACTTCTACCATATGGATAAACCATAACTACACGTTAATAAACCCTAACTACACATAAATAAACCATAACTATACATAAATAAACTCTAACTACACCTAAATATACCCTAGACGTTTGTGGCAATATCCGTACCTAAATCCTTCTTCGTTATCACCCGCGTGCAACTCCCAATAAATCTGAATATTACCTTTATATGGAAGATTGGCTTTCAACAGATTAGGATTCCTTAATTACCATCGTCGACCGTCCGAGTCTACGTATGCACCTTCTTGGGATTGATAATTCTTCTTTTTCAACCCAAACCATTCGACCTACCCGAAGGTGTAAGTTATCTGTTTGAACGGCCGAGAAGTGCCACCCAGTTTAGACAGGAACCCGCTGGGGACTCCATCCACAGGGACCGTATCCTCTTTCCCTTTCCACCAACCTCTCGGAAGGCGTTACGGACTCACATATTTAACGTGCCCACATATTTAACGGACGTGACTTACATATTTAATGCGTGACTCACATATTTAATGCGTGACTCATAGTTTAATACGTGACTCATATATTTAACGGACGTGACTCACATATTTAATGCGTAACTTACAATTTAATACGTGACTCGTATATTTAACGGACTCACATATTTAAGGTTAATAGCTTAGTTGTCAAATTCTTGGCATTTATAAATAAATACTCCGCGCAAACACGGGGACAGTTTGGACAATCCGGGAATCGAACTCCGACCAATCTCCGCGCTTTAACCACTGATCTGTCCCACCCCTTGTAATCGATAATTTACTTCGCACAAAACACGACGTATTTGAGACACGCTTTAAAGACCGATAGGCCTAAAATTTGATTCTATCCCACTTATAGAATCCGTATGGGAAGCTCTAATAGACTGTTAATAAACAGGAAAAACATAGTTTAATGCATATCAAAGATATAATAACTAAAATACCTCACAAAGTTCCAATTAGCTAATTTTTAACTACTTTGATCCGCTCAAAAGAAATGGCGAAACATAGATTTCAGGGGATGTACAAAAATTGAATTTCATTAGATATAATTTCCACTTGAAAACTTACATGCGTGCCTACCTTTAGCAAAATTTTTATAAAGTCCCCAATCATCCGTCGAAAACTAATTAATTATATATCTCGGGTAATTTTGATCGTATGACAATGGAACTTTTCTTGTTTTTTTAATTGAGCTATGGAAAATATTTTAATAATTGACAAAAATATTTCAAATGGGCCCGTATAAAATTATGTTTTGTAGTTTTATACTTAGATGTATCACATAATCAAAATTTGATTACTATGATAGTCTACCTTAATTAAAGCATTTCTTACGTTGAAGCAATGGGTATACTACCAAGCATTCAAGAGATACTTAATTGTGCAATTTTTTGAAACACCCTGTATAGTGTTCTATTCTAATCATTCGATTAACACCATTTTGCTGTATGTCATGTCGCCTCCAAAAGTACTTGACTCTTTATAGTTCTACTAATATTTAAGGCTGTCAAAGACATGGAAGCTAACACTCTTTAAGAATTAAGTCTTAAAAAATTAGGTATCAACTTATATCGAAAAATGCTTTTCTTAAAATGTAGTTCGAAAACTAAAGAAAATATCATTTCAAAGTTAGTTCACTTGAGAGAGCGTTAATTTACAAATAAGGTGTTCAATATAATTCATAAGAAAATTTATCATATTTGAAATTCAAATATGACATTTGGTATATGTAAGTTAATTTGTGTATATAATTACTTCTCTTAACACTAATATGTTATTACAGATCTTCAAAATGTCTTATAAATCGAATTAGCATTGCCAATTTAGTTACGAAGGTGAAGCAGCGGCAATATAGGCAGTCAGTGATTTCACTAGTGAGAATTTTAAGCGCTTATTTCTTAGAAATTCGATTGCATATTGCTAAACTTTCTAATAGACTAATTAATTAATTAAAATAAATCGCTCAGACTGCTGCCTTAAATCTAAAAAAATCTGATGTGAGCATGATGATTTTCCGTATAGCACATGATTTTCCGTATATAATACACTGCTCACAACTGGAAACGCAACACCATAAAGTTGTAGGTGTAGCTTTATGTATATCAGGCAATGGAAACTGCAAGGCGAGATATGCATATGATCGCAGTTTCGTTACGCATAGTGACGTAACACCTTGCCGAACAGTATAAAAGCGTCAGGTCAAGGAGGAGCAATATCGCAACTAAATTTTAGCGTCATTGGCTTCAGGTTGTAAAAATCATCCCAGTATGCCAAGAGTACGTCGACGTACCGTATACACTCAGTTGTCGTCAACGGAACGGCAACAAATCATTGTTTTACATGTGGGTGGATCTTCGAAGGATCGCTGAACGATTGGGTCTTGATGTGAGCACAGTTCAACGGTGTGTGTTACGGTTCGTGAGAGACAACGAAACGACACGAAGATCAGGTTCTGGAGCTTCCAGGTGTACCACATCACGTGAAGATCGTATGCTTCTGAGAAGCGTTGTGCGGGAGCAGTTTGCCACAGCAACCGTGTTACAACGACATTTATCCCACACTACAGGTAACGTGGTTTCGGCGCAAACAATTCAAAACCGTTTGCATGATGCAGGACTGCGAGGTAGACCACCTTTTCGACACCTACCGTTTCAGCGTCTTCACCGGTTACGTCGCCTTCAGTGGTGTCAAATGAGACGCAATTATTCGACAGAATGGTGAAACATTCTGTTCACGGATGAATCACGATTCTGCTTTGGTATGCCAGATGGCCGTACTCGCGTATGGCGGCGCTTTCAACAACGCCACCAGGAAGCTTTTACCATCAGTCGCCACACAGCCCCCCTAAGTGGTACCATGGTTTGGGGTGGTATAACATTTGGTGGAAGAACACCTTTGGTCCACGTTTCTGGCAGTATCATGGCACAACAATACGTCTCTGACATTGTAAGACCTGTGGTACAGCCATATCTGTCAACCAGGCCTGGACTGCCCTTTCAGCAGGATAATACCAGGCCACATACTGCACGGGTAACTATGAATAGTCTGCACGGTTTTGATATCCTGCCTTGGCCAGCATATTCTCCGGATTTGTCGCTAAATGAGCATATCTGGGACATCATGGGTCGCCAATTAAGAGAACTCTCAATTCCAGCAAACCATGTTCAGTTACAATCCCAATTGCATGCTGCATGGAATGCCATCCCTCAGCACACCATTGACCATCTAATTGACAGGATGCCTCGTCGTATTCAATCCTGCATAGCCGCTCGTGGTGGGCCTATTTCATATTGATCTAATCTCAATAAAGTTCCATGCTTTCATTTTCCAGGTATGAATTTTTGATCATTTGCTCATCTCGGTGTGACAATTACATTCTCTAAATTTCATAAGAATACATCAATTTCTTCATGGTGTTGCGATTTCAGTTGTGAGCAGTGTACAATGGCTTTGGTTCTTTCACAGCGAAATAATTGCTGTACAGGATCCACAGTACGATGATTTTAGCATTGAATATGTACCATGTATTCTGAAATTGGGCGCTTTTGGCAACTTGTTAGTTCTAACAGAATTACTTATTCAGATATTGCATTTTAATGATGATGTATTGTATATGTAGTCTTGTATATATATTTAAGACTTGTATATATCTTTGCTTTCTATTCGTGGCATTTTATATGTATGTAATGGGCTATTTTGGAGGCAATATTTGCTTTTGCATCTATGAGGTCCAGCTTATCACATAATGTAATATCTTAATGCCTTTCCTCCATGTTTTGTTTTCTGTATTTTCTCTCGCGAATGGAACGATACGAGAATGGTATTGCATAATACTGCATATGGAAACTGAACATATTTGAGGACACTTACTGCGTTTTTAACACTTTACAACAAAGTTGAAAAGTGTTTATGACTTTGTTCATTCTGTCTGTCTGTCCGTTAGCACGATAACTGCCGTAAAAATGACTTAATCAAAATGAAATTTTAGTATGTTGTTCAGACGGTCTGTAGGACCTATGGGAATATAAATGAATAATATCATCCAATTAGTTTTGGATTGAACCCGGATGGAAAAAATGAAATACATTGAGCCCTATGGGACCTAATTTTTCAAACATTTTTTAAGCGGATTTAAAATTCACAAATTGCTTCGAAAATTTTAGGTAATATTCAAATTGTTCCATAAAATATATAAAAAAAATTCAGCGAAATATATTCGGTAGTTTTTAAAATAAAAATTAAAATAATAATTACACCTCTTATATGAAGCGATCACGTGACCATGATATGAAAAGATCACCTGACCCACTTCAAAATGATATATGGCATCCATCTTGTCTCAACATCGGGATTTTTTAAGTTCTTTATAATTCATATTGAGTGTTGTATCCGTCCTAAAACCACTTTGTTTTTGCTTAAATTCTGTGCATCTACTTACTGAAACAACGCAATTACAATATATTTGAGTTTAAATGATCATCCAAATTTGATTGTTCCTACAACGAAGCCTATTTTTCACTTATGTAAAATGTAAACAGCAAAATATGTAGAATGAGTTGTATTAGAATTGCTGTATTTCTTTAACACAAAATTATTTAGCCCATGGAGTCTGCATGGTTGATATGAATGAAATATTCATTGATTTTACAAAGAGAAGGACGAATTTTTTCGATGAAGTTTTAAGCAGAGTTTAATTACTTGTAGCTCCATGGTCTTAATTTTTAAATAAAATAAATTATTATAGTATTGTGATGAATGAAATGAATGGGAAAATGTTATGAATGAAATGCTGTTTTTATAGAGAGAACCAGGCGTGTTATTTTTTCTATGACGCCATTTGAATGAATTTCAGTTGTTTTCGATGAAGTTTTCAAATATAATAAATTATCGTAGTATTATAATAGTTTTAAAAATATTACCGAGGAATGTATCGCATTTTAGAGATGTTTAAACCAGGCAATTTATATTTCAATGCCGTCATTTGAATGAAGTTCATTTTTTTCAATGAAGGTTTAAGTTTTCAAATATAATAAATTAATGTAGTATTGTGACAAGTTTTAAAATATTACTGAGGAATGTATTGCATTTTAGACTTGTTTAAATAAAATTGCATTGAAGTTGGAAAGTGTTTCATAATCAATGCTTTAAGCATGATTGCTCTATCTTGTTACTTGTATATAATTATTTTGATAAATTTATTTGAATTTATTAAACGTGCAATATCTCAAGAATGATTCGTGCTAGCGTTCTAAAGTGTGTATCATTCGTTTCCTAATGAAAAATTACGTCTGACACGATTATATTTTATCGCTATTAAAAGTGCTGATATTTTAAGGATTTTTTCCAAAAATTCATTCGTAAATTCAGGGGGGGGGGGGGGGGCAAGCATTCGATCGCGTTTAAAATGAATAATGTTCCAGGATTCACTGAATGTAATAATCGTACGAAATTATATTCGAAACTTTTTATTCGGTTGTGAGATATCGCGTCCATATACCCACAAACATACATACGCAGGCATCACCTCAAAAACGTTCGATTCACATTCAGAGATGCTTGAAACGTACTCTTCCGTAGAAAACTCGAATTCAAATTTTAGACCCCGTCTCAATGCTTCCCCAATACATTATACTATTTAACTTGATATGAGTTATTTTATGACATTGACAGCAATTCGATATGCCTAAACTACGATTTGAAAACTAGAATTTTCGTCCATAGAGACATCAAAACGCGAGGGAAGTCATGAGAACAGCGACGTACTGTATACCAACTTCTTTTATAATACGAGGGAACTCATGACGTTAGAAGATCATTTAGCATTCATCAGATTCCCAATTTTGTTTAAATATTTCATTTTTTTTCACTCTAAGCTCTGATTTTACTTTAATGTTACAAAGTATAATAAATTAATAAAGAAGAATGAATAAAAAATATTACCACCAACTTCATATTTTGTATGAAGAGAAAACATATAGTCAAAATTGTTTATAATAACATTAATAGGGCTGCAATTTTGTGTTACATACGAATGATGTACTAAGCAAGGTTAAGTTAAGACAAAAAAGATCAATCGTGCATACGGAATGGATTATGAAACACTTTCCAATTGCAATGCAATTTTATTTAAACATCTCTAAAATGCGATACATTCAGCGGTGATATTTTTTAAATTATCATGGTACTACAATTTATTTTACTTAAAAACTTAAAACCGTGGAGGTAAAAGTACTTTCTAAATCCATGCTTAAAACTTCGTCGAAAAAGGCAATGCAATAAAATCGTCTGCTTCTCTATGAATATTTCATATCAATGAATATTTCATTCATATCACCTATATTCCAGGCTCCAGAGTTAAATAATTTTGCGATAAAAATTCAGCAATTCTTAAACAACTCATCTTACAGCTTGATTTGTTTATATTTTGCATACGTTAAAATTAGGCTTCGTTGTAGAAATAATCAAAGTTTGATGATCATTTAAACTTTAAAATATTGTACTTACATTGGCGCAGAATATAGATACACATAAAATACTGAAAAATAAAGCGGTTTTAGGACAACACTAAATATAACACTAAATATAAATTTAACACTAAATATAAATTTAAAAGCAATACTAAATATAAACAAGAAAGATCAATCATGCATAAAGGGTTGATTATGAAACACTTTCCAACTTCAATGCAATTTTATATAAACATCTCTAAAATGCGATACATTCCTAATATTTTTAAAATTATCACAATAGTACATTAATTTATTATATTTGAAAACTTAAAACTTCATCAAAAAAAATGAACTTCATTCAAATGAAGGCATTGAAATATAAATTGCCTGGTTTAAACATCTCTAAAATGCGATACATTCCTCGGTAATATTTTTAAAATTATCATAATACTACAATAATTTATTACATTTGAAAACTTCATCGAAAACAAATGAACTTTATTCAAATGACATCATCGAAATATAAATCTCCTCTATATAAAAGCAGCATTTCATTCATAAACTTTTTCCATTCCTTTCATTCATCACAATACAATAATAATTTATTTTATTTAAAAACTTAAAACCATGGAGGTACAAGTAATTTAACTCTATGCTTAAAACTTCATCGAAAAAATCCTCTGGGTCTCTGTGTAAAATCAATGAAAGTTTCATTCATATCAACTATATTGCAGACTCCATGAGCTAAATAATTTTGCGTTAAAGAATTGCAGCAATTCTTATACAACTCATTGTACATATTTTCGTGTTTACATTCTCCATAAGTGAAAATTAGGCTTCGTTGTAGAAATAATCAAAGTTTGATGATCATTTAACCTCAAATATATTGTAATTGCGTTGTTTCAGTATGTAGATGCACAGAATTTAAGCAAAAACAAAGTGGTTTTAGGACGGATACAACACTCAATATGAATAATAAAGAACTTAAAAAATCACGATTTTGATACAAGATGGATGCCATATATTATTTTGAAGTGAGTCACGTGATCTCTTCATATAATAGTCACTTGATCTCTTCATATAACTGTCACGTGATCTCTTCATATAAAGGGTGTAATTATCATTTTAATTTTTATTTTAAAAACTACTGAATATATTTTGCTGACATTTTTTTTATATATTTGATGGGATAATTTGAATATTTACTAAAATTTTCGAAGCAATTTGCGAATTCTAACTTTGCTTAAAAAATGTTTGAAAAATTAGGTCCCATAGGGTTCAATGTATTTCACTTTTTCAACTACGATTCAATCCAGGGCGCGGTAGCCCATTGGTTAGCGCGCTGGAGTTGCACTCGGTAGGCCAGGGTTCGATTCCAGCCACTGCCCAGACTGCCGCCGTGTTCATGCGGAGTACGATCACGTTAAACATGTGGGTCCGGAAGTCCTTCCGAGAGGTTGGTGGTAGGGGAAGGAGGGTACGGTCCTTGTGGATGCCTTCCCCACTGGGTTCCGGTCTAAATTGGGTGGCACTTCCCGACCGTCCAAACAGTTACCTTACACCTTTCTGGTAGGTCGGACGGTCTGGGTTTCAACAACAACAACTACGATTCAATCCAAAATTAATTGTATTATTATTAATATTATTCATTTACATTCCCATATGTCCCACAGACCATCTGAACAACATACTAAAATTTCATTTTAATAAAGTAATTTTTACGGCAGTTATCGTGCAAACGGACAGACAGACAGACAAAATGACCAAAGTCATAAACACTTTTCAACTATGTTGGAAAGTGTTAATAAAACTTATGCAATATGCCAAATGCAATGTACTTATTAACTTAGGATGCTTTTATTATAAATTTTATAAGCAATTTATTCGATATCAGTCAGTTGCATTTTCCTGTACATGTGTCAAAGTACATATGCATTTTACTTGTACTTGGTTTTTTAACACTTTACAACATAGTTGAAAAGTGTTTATGACGTTGTTCATTCTGTCTGTATGTCTTTCTATCTGTTCGCACGTTGTATAAGAATTAGTGATTTTTTTAACGCAAAATCATTTAGCTCTGGAGTCTTTAATAAAGCTGATATGAATGAAATATTCATTGATTTTATATAGAGAAGCAGACAATTACACATTGCCATTTTCGATGAAGTTTTAAACAGAGTTAGAAAGTACTTTTACCTCCATGGTTTTAAGTTTTTAAGTAAAATAAATTATTGTAGTATTATAATGAATGAAAGGAATGAAATAAAAGTGTATGCATGAAATTACTGCTTTTATATAGAGAGCCAGGCGATTTATATTTCGATGACGTCATTTGAATAAGGTTTATTTTTTTCGATAAATTATTGTACGGTGATAATTTTAAAAATATCACCGCTGAATGTATCGCATTTTAGACACGTTTAAATAAATTGCATTTCAGTTGGAAAGTGTTTCATAATTAGTGCTTTATGCATGATTGATCTTCTTGTTTAATATATTGTATTGCCTCATTTAAGGTATATTATTTCAGACGGTTTAATATTGTCTAAAGTTTTTATAAGTATATCAGTGTTTATTACAAATGCAATAAAGTACTGAGAGGTATTGTTTTTTTATAAAAATGTTCAATATATCCGAAATTCCGTTATACCAAAAGTTTGTTATAGGAAAATCTCAAGATGATATTATCGTTCACATACATGCAACATTTATAGCGAAGTAAATCAAAACGTAAGATAATTAAAATATATGTTCTTTATCTTTTAAATAAAGTAAAATGAAATTTTCAATCCCGCGGGATACCAAGATTGAAAAACTTTAATTTCCGAAATCCCCGGATGTAAAAAATGCCCGGGATTGCAATCTCTAATTTATATCTTAGGAAGAACAAACAATTTTTAGCGCACATTCATAGCGCTCTGGCGCGATCTCTATAGTTTCGTTTTTCAAATACCGCCAAATGTAGCAAAATACAGTTTAAGATATTTTAATGAACTTTTTTGATAAATAAATTGATGGAAAAGTGTCATCACGAAGTTCATATCTCCTACAATTTTTTTTTTTATCCCCCAAAGCTTAGAGGAAGCAGAAATAATTGATAATAGTATATCATTTTTTCTTTCAAGGACGCTTTGGCATTTGCTGTCTCCCATTGAATTGCAGGAGAAACGGAATGCTCGGTGCCCTCGTCGTCTCCATGACCCATGTGACAACCGTTAAGACAATTCGTTAGGGTTACCCAGACTTGTTCTATTTAAATTGCTCTTCGAAGGCCCCCAACGGCAATATAAAAGTCTGAAACGCAACCACAGGGCAGAATCTAAATGGGCAATTTTCAGTTGAGACGACTGTTTTCTACTCAAATCTTTGACAGGCTGAAATACTAGTTCAGTTACAATTAATCAAAATATTTTAATAGAGCAATTTGGTGTATTTCAACCCCTTCAAAAGAAAATAAATGTTTAGCTCACTTTGCGGTTTGCAATAACCCAAAACAATTCTGGTAAGCCCCTCCTCCAGGATTCTTGAGTGCCCCCTGTAAATTTTAAAATATTTGGTCGTACACTCTGAAAGTGTACAAGGGCTTGGACCCCATGTTCTGGAGCTCGGTTCCTGCCTTTAATCTGCAACGTCCAGAAAACATGTTGCTCTTTAGAGTTGTTATCTTTGAACTGTATCCGTATTTAGTGCCCAGAGCTCCTCCAATTTTCTATTGATTACGCTTAGCAACGAGCAGCCTGTGGGACATTAAACCTACATCACAACCGCAAGTTTAATAAATCGATTGTGCCACGGTTTCGCAAAGTTAGATTCGGCCAATAAGCAGCAGTTTTGGAAACAAGACTTGCGCAATTCGCATCTGATTCCAATCAACAACAAACTCGGCTTGTAATCAGAGCTGGATTTACTTCTACACCAACCTAGGTCGTGGCCTAGGATCGCAAGGTTATGGGGGCCGTACGGGTGGTGTTATACTGTTTTTTTAAATTAAATTTTAATCTGGCTTATGTTAAAAATTGTTAAACATTTAATACAAAGAAATAATATTAATAATACATTTAACTTTTATGCATTCGCCAGTTGCTATTCTTATTTTGGGTACAAGACGATGCTTTATTTTGCAGCCGTCTTTAATGTCCGCTAGGCCCCAATTGATTTAAAGTGTTCAAAATATAGATCCATTGAAAACTCACATTCCAGTTTTCGATCCTGTTCCAATGCTTGCCCTATATTACCATGTAAATTAGGAAAGCAAAATTGGTGAGATATATTTGGTGAGAAAAAGCCGTCAAACAAGGTTGGCCTAGCCCATCAGGCGCTCGATTCGCACTGTGTGTAATTAAATATAACCTAATCACATTTGTAAATTTCATAAAAATAAGCTGATGAGTTATAATTAGAAATCTATGATTGTATTAATGTAACAACAATTTTCTTGCACATCATACATAAATTTTATCGTAACATGTACAGTAACGAACCTGACCTAGAAAATATGTAATTACACCGCATCATATCAGCAAATTATATATATATATATATATATATATATATATCTCATTTTTGCCGTATTTTCTTTATCATTTTTATTAACACTTTACAACAAAGTTGAAAAGTGTTTATGACTTTGTTCATTCTGTCTGTCTGTCTGTCTGTCTGTCCGTTAGCACGATAACTGCCGTAAAAATGACTTAATCAAAATGAAATTTTAGTATGTTGTTCAGACGGTCTGTAGGACCTATGGGAATATAAATGAATAATATCACCCAATTAGTTTTGGATTGAACCCGGGTTGAAAAAATGAAATACATTGAGCCCTATGGGACCTAATTTTTCAAACATATTTTAAGCGGATTTAAAATTCACAAATTGCTTCGAAAATTTTAGGTAATATTCAAATTGTTCCATAAAATATATAAAAAAAAAATCAGCGAAATATATTCAGTACTTTTTTAAATAAAAATTAAAATAATAATAACACCTCTTATGTGAAACGATCACGTGACCATGACATGAAAGTATCACGTGATCCACTTCAAAATGATATATGGCATCCATCTTGTCTCAAAATCGTGATTTTTAAAGTTCTTTTTATTTCATATTGAATGTTGTATCCGTCCTAAAACCACTTTATTTTGGTTTAAATTTTGTGCATCTACATACTAAATCAACGCAATTACAATATATATGAGTTTAAATGCTCATCCAAATTTGATTATTTCTACAACGAAGCCTATTTTTCACTTATGTAAAATGTAAACAGCAAAATATGTAGGATGAGTTGTATAGAAATTGCTGTATTTTTTTAACGCAAAAGAATTTAGCTCATGGAGTCTGCATAGCTGATATGAAAGAAATATTCATTGACTTTACCGAGAGAAGGACGATTTTTTGCGATGAAGTTTTAAGCATAGAGTTAAATTACTTGTAGCTCCATGGTCTTAATTTTTAAATAAAATAAATTATTATAGTATTGTGATAAATGACATGAATGGGAAATTATTTATGAATGAAATGCTGCTTTTTTAGAGAGAGCCAGGCGTGTTATTTTTTCTATGACGTCATTTGAATGAATTTCAGTTGTTTTCGATGAAGTTTTTAAATATAATAAATTATCGTGGTATTATGATAATTCTACAATTATTATCGAGTAATATATCACATTTTAGAGATGTTTAAACCAGGCAATTTATATTTCAATGCCGTCATTTGAATGAAGTTCATTTTTTTCGATGAAGGTTTAAGTTTTCAAATATAATAAATCAATGTAGTATTGTGAGAAGTTTTAAAATATTACTGAGGAATGTATTGCATTTTAGACATGTTTAAATTAAATTGCATTGCTGTTGGAAAGTGTTTCATAATCAATGCTTTAAGCATGATTGATCTTTCTTGTTTATATTTATATATACTTTTAATTGTGATTTTTGTATCTTAATATTCTTCTCATCCCCCTTTCCATTATAGTGATATGTTACCTTCTATTTTTAACACTTTGCAACATAGTTGAAAAGTGTTTATGACTTAGTTCATTCTGTCTGTCTGTCTGTCTGTCTGTCCGTCCGTCCGTCTGTCTGTCTGTCCGTTAGCACGGTAACTGCCGTAAAAATGACTTTATCAAAATGAAATTTTAGTATGCTTTTCAGACGGTCTGTGGGACCTATGGGAATATAAATAAATCATATCACCCAATTAGTTTTTTATTGAACCCAGGTTGAAAAAATGAAATACATTGAACCCTATGGGACCTAATTTTTCAAACATTTTTTAAGCACATTTAAAATTCACAAATTGCTTCGAAATTTTTAGGTTAATATTCATATTATCTCATAAAATATATAAAAAAAATTTCAGTAAAATATGTTAGATAGTTTTTTAATTAAAAATTATTTAATATAGGGATAAAAACAAATTCAATTAAATTCTGACGTTTGCGATATCCTCCAGAAAATAAAATAGATATATAATATAATAAATATATTTCCAAGAGTTTAATTATTTAGTATATGAGAGAGGCTTCACATTTTAAAATAAATTTGGTAGATAACAATTTTTCAAATTTGTTTTTATTAATTTAAAATAACTTTTCATGATACACTTATTTGATGGCGTTTTTAATGCACTTTCCTACGTCCTAGAGAATTAACATTTGGTACACAGATTAAATTTGTAGAACATTTCATTCTACAACAATTTGGTGGATCTTTAAATATAGATCCTACATTTTTTTCGAAATGGCCTGCAAATAATCCCAGTTCACTTCTATAAATCATTGTTGTAATATTGTTAAAAATTCTGATGTGGACAGCACATGTATTTTTCTGCAGACTCATATTCACGTTCTTTTTATTTCTTCAATAATAATTTGAGTTTATCTGCACAAAATAACATCCATAAGTATTTTAAATGACATTGAATTTGTACGTTAAACTTAAATTTGGTTCTCATTTGATAGATGGACTTATTGTCAAAAGTGGCGTCAAAAAATTGTCAAAAATTGTCAAAATATTGTCAAAAAAAACTAAAATATCTCAAGAACGGCTAATCCTAGAGTAATGGGGTTAGTCTTACTCATTTTGTTGTCAAAAATCACGTATACAATAGAAATTTAATTGATATAATTGAGCACACGTAGTCTTTTATTTTTATATTTAACGATTTTTGCGGGCCATTTCGCAAAAACAGCCCGTTCCTTTTTCCCGAATCGTACTCGAATAACCTACAAGTGATTTATATAACAAATTTTGTTAAATTTGATATATAAATCACTTGTAGGTTATTGAAATATTATACACCAAATTGTGTTAAATTTGGTCTATTAGTTTTTAGCTAGAGTGGATAAAGGCAATTTCTGCCGGCCATTTCTCAAAGAAGGCAGATTCTTTTATTACGAATTGTATTATAATCAAATGAACATCAGGGTTTCCCACAAAAAAAACTTACCTACCAAATTTTATTAAATTCGGTGCATTAGTTTTTCAGTTAGAGTGGATGCAATATCCTCACAGACACACAGAAACACACACAGATACACCCTTACACACACAGACGTCTTCCTAAAAATAGATTTTCGTGTTTTGGAAGTCCCAAAACGTATAGATCCTTCGAAAATTCGAGTTCCGATCTTCGGCACGATTCCAATACTTTGAATACATACATACGCACACACATATATTATCTGTGTATATGTATTATCTATGTATCTAAATTCCGTGCCTACGCAATTACAATAGTTGCGATTTTAAATGATTCCTAAACTTTTATTATTTCTTCAACGAAGCCTAATTTTAACTTATGCAGAATGCAAGTATCTCAAGCGATTGTAAGGTGAGTTAAATAAGAATTGCTGAATTTTTTTCACACAAAATTATTTAGCTCTGGAGTCTGGAATGCAAGTTATATGAATGAAATATTCATTGATTTTGCATAGAGAATCAGATGATTTATATTTCAATACGGTTTTAAATATTTAAGTATAATAAATTACTGCAATACTGTGATAATATAAACGATATCACCACGGAATGTATCATATTTTAGAGATTTTTAAATGAAATTGCATTTCAGTTGGAAAGTGTTTCATAATCAATGCTAATGCATGATTGATCTTTCTTGTTATCCTTAGTCTTGATCTATAGTTACTCATTTGTTACTCATTTGTAACAGATATGCTAGAGATGGGTTTTTTTGTACATACAGTAGTTTATGCATAGTTTTCGATTAAAATTTTTCAATTTATATATATAGATATATATATATATATATATATATATATATATATATATATATATATAATATATATATATATATAAAATGGAAGAATTTTTATTTTACTTATATTATATGTACCTGAGAATAATCATTAATAGAAAAGTTCTGTAAAGCATAAGTGAGAGGAAGATGGACGGAGATGTAAATGTGACATCAAAAATACCATACGACAAGCCGTTGAATATTTTAAAAAACATGATAAGTAAGCATTATAAAAAATACAGGTACTAAAATGGTATAATATACTCCTTTTTTCTGTTCCATATATAAGTTAAGGAATGGAATAAGAATTACATGTGGTAAAGATGGGTGAATTTTTTTTTTTTTTTTGTAACTAAAATATTAAGATGAAAGTATTTTTATACAAATCATATATGTAATACAGGTACATAAGGTACTAATCCCCTTGTTCCCTGCATAAACATACATGGTTTAAATGCAAGAAATGTGTTTAAGATGAAAAGTTGCAAAACAGAAACATTGTTTTGCACAATGAGCTAGGCCTTTTCTAGCTCCCCAATTTTTTTTTTTTTTTTAAACTGAATAAATTTTTTGAAATATATATATATATAATGAAAGAGTTTAAATATAAAATACTAAGCATATGAAACTAGTAAGTTTAACAATACAAATGTATTAAACAAACGGTACAATTAAAATTACATCTACATATTGCGCTAGTGCAGCATATAAATAAGAGGAAATTTATAAATAATAAAGTTGAATTAAAATAGAATTATTGAAAAGAAACTGTAAAGCATCCATAGCAAATAAATGTATTCAAATACCAACCAGAAAAAACTCAAGAGAATGTCAGAAACCACCCATTATATTTAAAACAAAAATATTAAAGAAAAAGCGAATATCCATTAATTGAATGAAGGTGATGTAATAGTGAAATCTTCAGGGGGCGACTACTATACACCAGCTTCAATTAGCACATTTCTTTTGTTGACCAGTTACTGTGACCAAAGAGTCAATAGTAGCCCCTATGTGCTAAAAATGGAAGATGATTGAGAAATTTGAAAAATTAAAAAGAATTGAATAAATTGTCAAAATAGAATTGACTTACAAGTGTTGTTGTTGTTGAGACCCAGACCGTCCGACCTACCAGAAAGGTGTAAGGTAACCGTGACTTATAAGTGTTGAAGACCCAGACCGTCCGACTCGTCACCAAGGACTTGAGCATCTATTTGTACAAGTGTGTAGAAGTTAAAGCAGCTATAAACCATCTCAACATAATGTGCAAAGAAGATGTTGTGAACTCTAAAGAGTAATGTTCATGTAGCCATTCTTAAAAATTGTAAATAGTAAATCTATTCCAAAGTATTAGAAGGTATAAAAACCAGATAATCTGCATTCAAAATATAACGAGAGCCTATTAATACATATAGTAAAAATTATAATCATTTTTAACCCTATAAAATAATTTAAAGAATTAATAAAATATGTATCGAATATATATTTTATTAATAGTAAAATATTATAAGAGGGTGTAAATATATTATAATGCTAATTCAAGAGTATGTTGACTATTAGCTAATATAAGATACTAAGGAGGGTATTTTAAGAATATTCAGCTAATTTAAACTTTTTAACTATACCATTTACTAAATATACAGGATATTTACGTAATTTGCTGATAATTTTTCGATTATTAATGTGCCAAGTATGAAATTTTTTATCTGATATCTAAATGTTGATTAAGAATTATATTTTTAAACAATTGTATCGAGTTACAGGAATTAAATGGTAATATTTTATTAATATTAAAATGAAAAAATCTTTTTTATCATATAAATTAGTAACTATCCTATTAGTTTTACTATATATATATATATATATATATAATAGTTTGAAAGTCCAATGATAGAATAGAAGTAGTAACTCATAATACACTAACTAACTTAAAATTTGCCTACAAAATACAAAGAAATAAAAAATAAATTCAACCATAAAGAGGAAATTTAAATCCTTATTACTGTTCATCAAACTAAAGATAATCAACAAATATCAATGGTGTGGAATCGAAAATAGGAATACAAAAAATACCAAGCATTAAAGCTTGCACGTGGAAAAGCTCTAGGCTTAAGAATTGCTCATTTCGAAAAATTTATTTTTCAAATCCAAATATTGAATCGAAATGAACACAAAAATGCTTGTTTCTGAAACAGGAGATAGATTTTATCTATAAACTCGTGTTATTTGGATGACAAGCATAAAGATTGAAAAAATAGATAGGAAACATAAATACCTGAAAATACACCTCAAATGAACAACCATGACGAGCAATAAATGACAAAACAAATGTTGCCATTCGCTACAATTTACAGATCTCCTGTTGCTAATAGTGAGTAATAAATAACAGTACTGCGTAAAGGCAGTAAAAAGTGATATTCTACAGTAAAAGCTGCAAAATAAAAGGATGAAAATAGATTGTAATGTATATTCAATAGAATGTAAATGTTTGGCTAAAATAAGATACTAAGGAGAGATTAAGAATTTTAGGCTAATCGAAACTTATTAACTATACCATTTACTAAATATGCTGGATATTCATATAATTTACTGGTAATTTTTGGGTTATTAATGTGCAAAGCATGAAATTTTTTATCTGATAATCTATAAATTCTAAAAAGTTGATTAAGTATAATATTTCTAAACAATTGAATCGAGTTGCAGGAATTAAATGGTAATATTTTATTAATATTGAATTTAAAAAAGTCTTTTTTATCATATAAATTAGCAACTATCCCATTAGTAGGTTCTATAATTAGATTTAAATCCAAATAATTTATATTATTTCTAATAATAGTTTCATTAGGTATTAATTCCAAATTATCCGGATAGAAATCTACAGGGTGTTCCATAAATTCCGAATTAGTTTAAAAATTCCTAAAAATTGAAGAAATTGGTATATTTGAATGCGGTTTGCGACAAAGTTAGTCTCATGAAGGGGGTTTTTTTTGGTAGAGAAAAAAAATTAGTTCTAATTTTTGTCAATAGTGGGTGCTGCACGCAAGCAATCACAGGAAATATGCAAATCAGAGGGCTGTGGTTAGGCTGCCTGTATGTGCGGTCGCGGATACAGTTGTAATAGGAAACCTGCAAGTGGGCTTCTGTCAAATTAGTCGGCTTCCGTCAAATTAGCGTCTTCCGGTGGAAAGTAGCGTTATTTTCCGTTTAGGTCGATATTATGCTGACTGCAATATAGAAGTATAAATTTTTTTATATATTTTTAAATTCAAACCCTTTTTTATAACTATGTTGTGTAATATATATGTTTGAATGTAGCTGCAATATAAGAATAAATGCTTTAAAAAATCGTTGGATATATTATTCCAGCTAACATGTAAGAATGAAAATAATGTCAATAAAATCAAAGCCCCCAATGCCCTCGTCCTATATGTATATAGGAGGGAAAAATTCCATTTTTCAAGATCTATTTTAATGTTATATATGCATTGGTGAGATCTAAAAATAGTATATTTTTAATTTTTTAAAGTAGTTTATTTTTAAATATTTTCTTTCTTGATAAAGAAAAGTTATAAAATAATTATGTTTCATCTATAACAGGATTTTTTTTAATGATAAATTTAAAACATTACACAAAAGGAATAGCAGGAAAAAATAATTTAAAATTCTTGAAACGTAAATTTTTAAATATAATAAATAAGAGTAAATTATTAAATTATAAGAACAAATTTAAAAATGCTTTTGAAAAATATATTATTAAATATTATATTAGAATTCGTTTTAAATACTTACAGATGGGAAACCTTTATGCCACTTATGAAAAAAATAAAATTAATAACAAAAAGAAAAAATAATTTACTCAGTTTATTATATACATAAAATATGCATTATTAAAATCACTGCACCAGCTCTTACCAAATGACACAGCTAAGCGAGTGCAATTCGCAAATTGGGCTTTGTCGAAAATCGACGAAGATCCACAATGGTTGCTCAATATCTTGTGGACAGACGAGGCTCATTTTTCATTGCATGTGTGTGGAACAGTCAATACCCATAACGGTAGAATCTGGGCAAAGGAAAACCCACATGCCTACAGTGAGGAGCCCGTACATTCCCTACGTGTTACTGTTTGGTGTGGATTCACTGCGTCCATTATTGTGGGCCCTTTTTTTCTTTGAACAGCCCTGTGCAAAAGCAGGCTGGCAGACGTGCTCAGGCTGGAACACGCTACTTGCAAATGCTAACGGAGAAAGTGATACCGTGCTTATTGGAACATAATGTCCTTGACACAGTGACATTGATGCAAGACGGGGCACCTCCTCATATCGCAAACAAAGTGAAGAAGTTCCTGAGCAGAACCTTTACTGAAGAACGATTAATCAGCCGTCACTGTACTATTGAATGGCCCCCTCGCTCACCAGACTTAACACCCCTAGATTTTTGGCTCTGGGGTTACGTTAAGTCCCGAGTGTACCGCAACAGTCCATCTTCTTTGGTGCAGTTAAAGGGTGCCATTCGCCACGAAATCTACTGCATCCATCCGCATATGCTACATGCTGCAGTTAACGGTGTTGTCACTCGCTTGCGAACTATCATTTGTGGTGATGGTTGATACATAAAACAAGTACTCTGGTGCTGTGATGTGCTTGTAAAAATTTGCCTGCATGCAAATAAATGTAGTTTCCCACGGAATTCTGTGATTGCTTGCGTGCATCCCCCTCTATTGACAAAATTTTGAACTATTTTTTTTTTCTCTACCAAAAAAATCCCCCTTCATGAGACTAACTTTGTAGCAAACCGCATTCAAATATACCAATTCCTTCAATTTTTAGGAATTGTTCGACGATAGCTCAGTAATGGACTGTATGCATTAGCTTTTTAATATGATTTATTAGAGTATATACAGACTATATACACTATGTACAACTTATTTACAATTGATGCAAATAATTAAAAATATCTGAGGTCCCATGAGATTATCCAGGCTTCAGTGCTGGATGGTATGACCTCTCTTATCAATATCAAAATTATAACTGATTAAGTCTTGGCGCGGTAGGCGCAAAACAAACCCGCCAAGAGAGAGATCGACGCCAAGGCCGATTTGCGCGCGGACATCCCGCCCGACCTTGAAATCTTGAATTTCAATACTTAAAAAACACATATTGCTTTTGAAAATGATATAAAGATACATTTGAAAATTAATAACATTTTGAAACAAAACAACATAAACACTTACATGACATAGTACAAGAATAGATTGTAGTAAAGATATATGATAATAACACATTCTTCAACATTTAAACTAGTAAGATATAATTTGGCTATAATTTGAAATCCTGTGTTAAACCTATAAACAATATATGCAAAATAAAAACAGTATATAAACAATGTACACTAACTTATTTTACAGGTAACACAGCAACCTTAGAAATTGATCTTTTTATAATACCTGTGAGAGTTTTTATTACAAGAACTCTCACTTTACCGTCTTTACCAGGCATTGTATCCTCAATACGACCCATATGCCATTTGCATGGTGGCAGATTGTCTTCTTTTACAATTACAAGATCTCCTTTATTGATGCTTTCCTTTTGGAATATCCACTTTGAACGTTGTTGGAGATTTGTAAGGTAGTCTCTTTGCCACCTTTTCCAAATGTTCTGGACTAATTTTGAGGTCAGTTGCCAACGAGATAGTCGGTTATCAGGCACATTATTTAATTCAGGTTCAGGGATGGCATTTAAGAGTAGTAGAGGAAGGAGAGTTCTGCGCCGATGGCGGAGCAATGCGGAGCGCGGAGCAAAATGGCCGCCATCTTGAATTCCGTAATCCTGGACGAGGGTGTAAAAGGGGGGAAAATGAAAAAAAGGTGGGGGTAAAAATTTTGGAGAAACTTTTTGTCGGGTGGCAACGATGTCGTAGTCTTGTATGGGGGGTTGAGGGGGAAATAATTTTTTTGGACGAGATTTTTTCTAAGTATGGAAGAAACTTTTTTCAGATTGGCAACACCAACGGTGGCGGAGCAATGCCATCAGCGTCCCCTAGCGGCGAAAATTGGAACTATCGACGATGGAACTTAGAAATATTTTTCTGTTTCGGTTGCCATAGCAACACCTGGGGGAAGAAACTTTTTTCAGGTTGGCAACACCAACGGTGGCGGAGCAATGCCATCAGCGCCCCCTAGCGGCAGAAAGGAGAATTAAAACTTGTGATTTTTCTGATAGTTGGGATTTTTTTTCTTTTTTCTAAATGAAGAAATTAAGTACGAAATATTCGTATTTTTTTTTCTTTTTTTTTTAAATGAATGAGGATAATTAAATAAAGTAATTAAGTATATCAAGGTCATTGTTATCCCTCCGCCAAGGACATGCCAACGGTATATTAAGGGGTATGCTGAAGGCATGCCAAGGTCATATCAATATCCCTCCGCCTTCTAAGAAAAGAGTGCTTTTCCTATTCGTATATTAAGGGATATACCAAGAGCATGCTAAGGTCCTACAATACCCCTCCGCTATATCACGGTTACGAAGTGAACTGCGGGAATGTCTTGTATGATGAGGGGAAATAACATTTCGAGAAATAATATATCTGTACTTACTTGAATTTTACACGTTTGTAATTTTTTTTAAAAATGTGGTAATGGGAAAAATTAACATTTTGTTAAAATGTTCCAAAACCGTAAAAAAGTAACAAAAAATGTGGTAATGGGCAAAATTAACATTTTGCGACTTTTTTTTGAAAATGTTAATTTCTCTATGGGAATTAACATGGGTTTTCACACTTTTGTAATTTTTTTTCAAAAAATGTGGTAATGGGAAAAATTAACTTTTTGCACAAAATGTCTCAAAAACGTAAAAAAGTAACAAAAAATGTGGTAATGGGCAAAATTAACATTTTGCGATTTTTTTCAAAATTCCAATTTCTCTATGGGAATTAACATGGGTTTTCGCACTTTTGTAATTTTTTTACAAAAAATATGCGTTTTTACAAAAATGCTACTAAAAATGTGGTAATGGGCAAAATTAACATTTCGCACAAAATGTTGCAAAAACGTAAAAAAACAACAAAAATGTGCGTTTTTTACAAAAATGTGATAAAAAAGCGTGTTTTCGAAGTAGCAGAATCGCATGAATTGGGTGCATGGGAGGGGGTGTGTTTCCCCAACCGGTCTTGGATTTTAAAATTTTAAATAAATATTTGTAAAAATAAATACTTAAAAAAATAAATATTTTAAATAATCGTGAAAGTGTGCTTATGTCTAAAATACTTGCGTGTTATGAATTTCACAAGTTAATGAAAGGATGATAATTAAGTCTTGGAGTTTAAATAATAGCAGATACCAATGTCTGTATGCATATGTTTTTGCACGAGGGTTTCTTTCAATCCTAACATGTTTTAAAAACCGCAGAGTGCATTAAATCACGATGACAGATCTACCCCTCCCCACCTCACGTGAATGTGAATAGTTACATCGTATGGTCAGTGCGGGAAAGATGGAGTACTGCTAACAGAGCGTGGTTCTGTACCAGGATATAACTTCAGGCAATATATCGCGTGGGTTTGATCGACTGTTTAAAACTGCTCTCGCTGCTATTGTTAACATCTGTGGTGGAGGATAGTTTTTACGGGCTCATAGAATGCTTGTGTTGTTAGATTAAAAAGACACCACTAAATATCATTGTATTCTCAGCTGGGAGAGGCTCTTTTAAAGAAGTTCTTATTAAATTTTAACATGTTTTAAAAAGAATCTTTCATTCATTAGTGTTATGAATCTCGCAAGTTAATTAAAGGATGTTAATTAAATTAATTGATTAAGTATTGAATGCCTGTATACCAGGAGCATGTCAAAGACATGTCAAGGGGTATGTCAAAGCGTACCAAGGGTGTACCAAAGGAGTATGCTGAAGGCATACCAAGACCATCGTTCCTACACTATCCCTCCGCTATATCGCGGTTACGAAGTGAACTGCGAGAATCTTGTATGATGAAGGGAAATAACATTTCGAGAAATAATATATCTGTACTTACTTGAATTTTACACGTTTGTAATTGTTTTTTAAAAAATGTGGTAATGGGAAAAATTAACATTTTGTTAAAATGTTCCAAAACCGTAAAAAAGTAACAAAAAATGTGGTAATGGGCAAAATTAACATTTTGCGAAAATATTTATTTTTTTAAGTATTTATTTTTACAAATATTTATTTAAAATTTTAAAATCCAAGACCGGTTGGGGAAACACACCCCCTCCCATGCACCCAATTCATGCGATTCTGCTACTTTGAAAACACGCTTTTTTATCACATTTTTGTAAAAAACGCACATTTTTGTTGTTTTTTTACGTTTTTGCAACATTTTGTGCGAAATGTTAATTTTGCCCATTACCACATTTTTAGTAGCATTTTTGTAAAAACGCATATTTTTTGTAAAAAAATTACAAAAGTGCGAAAACCCATGTTAATTCCCATAGAGAAATTGGAATTTTGAAAAAAATCGCAAAATGTTAATTTTGCCCATTACCACATTTTTTGTTACTTTTTTACGTTTTTGAGACATTTTGTGCAAAAAGTTAATTTTTCCCATTACCACATTTTTTGAAAAAAAATTACAAAAGTGTGAAAACCCATGTTAATTCCCATAGAGAAATTAACATTTTCAAAAAAAAGTCGCAAAATGTTAATTTTGCCCATTACCACATTTTTTGTTACTTTTTTACGGTTTTGGAACATTTTAACAAAATGTTAATTTTTCCCATTACCACATTTTTAAAAAAAAATTACAAACGTGTAAAATTCAAGTAAGTACAGATATATTATTTCTCGAAATGTTATTTCCCCTCATCATACAAGACATTCCCGCAGTTCACTTCGTAACCGTGATATAGCGGAGGGGTATTGTAGGACCTTAGCATGCTCTTGGTATATAAAAAAAAAATACGAATATTTCGTACTTAATTTCTTCATGTAGAAAAAAGAAAAAAAATCCCAACTATCAGAAAAATCACAAGTTTTAATTCTCCTTTCTGCCGCTAGGGGGCGCTGATGGCATTGCTCCGCCACCGTTGGTGTTGCCAACCTGAAAAAAGTTTCTTCCCCCAGGTGTTGCTATGGCAACCGAAACAGAAAAATATTTCTAAGTTCCATCGTCGATAGTTCCAATTTTCGCCGCTAGGGGACGCTGAGGGCATTGCTCCGCCACCGTTGGTGTTGCCAACCTGAAAAAAGTTTCTTCCATACTTAGAAAAAATCTCGTCCAAAAAAATTATTTCCCCCTCAACCCCCCGTACAAGACTACGACATCGTTGCCACCCGACAAAAAGTTTCTCCAAAATTTTTACCCCCACCTTTTTTTCATTTTCCCCCCTTTTACATCCCCGTCCAGGATTACGGAATTCAAGATGGCGGCCATTTTGCTCCGCGCTCCGCATTGCTCCGCCATCGGCGCAGAACTCTCCTTCCTCTACTACTTAGATAAGGAAGGCCGGTTCTGCACGGAAGGAGGAGCAGTGAGGAGCGAGGAGCAAAAATAGCCGCCATCTTGAATTCCGTAATCCTGGACGGGGGTGTAAAAGGGGGGAAAATGAGAAAAAGTGGGGGTAAAAATTTTGGAGAAACTTTTTGTCGGGTGGCAACGATGTCGTAGTCTTGTACGAGGGGTTAAGGGGGAAATTAATTTTTTGGAATGAGATTTTTTTAAGTACGGAAGAAACTTTTTTGGGGATGGCAACACCTTCTCCTCACTCTCAATTGAGGAGCAGTGCCATCAGCGCCCTCTAGCGACAGAAAGTAGAACTATGGGGATGAAATTGGGGATTTTTTTCTAAGTATGGGAGAAACTATTTTCGGGATGGCAACACCTTCTCCTCACTCTGAATTGAGGAGCAGTGCCATCAGCGCCCCCTAGCGGCCTAAAGGGGTACTAATAGGGTAATTAGGAATTTTGTGAAAATTAATAAAAAATTGAGTTTTTAAAATTTTTTAAAAACTTTTTTAATTTTACCAAAATAATACATAGAGGTTACTTTCTGGAAATACTAAAAAATATTTATTTTTTCTTTCCAGAAACTATTTTAGGCGGCATTGCTCCAACTGCATTCTGGCGAACCCACCTTCCTTTACTACTAGCATACTCACCTTTTTAAGGTTGTAAATGGATATATAGCATATGTAGATGATAATTATAAGTAATTTGAGGGTTTTAGCTAGTTTCTGGGTGAATTTGTTGATTTTTTATGATTTTTTGTTCTATGAATCCCTGTAAAGTGATTTTTTCTGTAAAAATACGGGTTTCACGTTGAATGACTGTGTATTTGGATGTAGGTTGGGGGCGAAGGTGAATGTTTTATTATGGATTCCGGTTGCTATGGGTTACGTTTAGCGTGTGGTGAAGTGAGTGTTGGTGTCTCGGGGAGGGAGGGGGAGAGAGGAGTATGTTATTCGGGGTTTTTATGCTTGCAAGGGATAGCGTTCTGTTGTATTACATAAGGATTGGAGGTTTTAAGGGGTCTCGCAAAGGGATTTTCTTTCATTATTTTATTAAAATCTATTATTTTATAAGATGTGAATTTATTTAATGTATCGATTACGATTATTAAAAAGGATCGATTGCGATGTTGAACGAATTGTTTATTTTTTTTATCGGATGTGTGCATAATTACATTTGTGTGTTGTAAGTTTAACGGTAACCGTGATATAACTATCACGTGACCTTGGCGGAGGGATACATCAAGAACGCTTTAGAGATAACCTTGGGGTGTCCTTGGCGGAAGGATACACCAAGAACTATTTTTTTATGAATGGTGTAGGTGGTCTTTAAGCAGCGATTTTATCATTTCTGCTGTGGATTTCGTGTTGTTAAGACGCGTTTCAAGTTCTTCTGCGAGTATGTTTGCCTTAGAAAGTAATATCGGAGGTACTATCCCTACCGTTACTGACGTTCCTATGCGTAATGCACCTTCTTTGAACAGGATTGGACATGTAAGTACTTGTTTTAATGTGATTTTATTCTCTCATTTTATTAAACTTTGTATTTTTATGATGCGTAACAACTTTTTTAATGAGTGTTTTTATGAATTTAATGAAATGTATTGGGGTTTTACATGAAATGTCTTGTATATGGATATATTCTTTAATTCAGGAATTTTATTATTTCTAATGGGGAAAATATAATGGGTTAGCGATTTCTTTATATACATCTTGAGACATGTATTACATTGTTACCGAGAATAACGTGTTTATGCTAAAGTCTTGTATTTTTTCATCTCTTGCAGGTGTGCCCTACTTGTGAAATGCAGTTTTCTAGAAAAGATGCCTTAGCAAGACATATGAAGATTCATTCTGACGATGATGCCTTGACTTATCGATGTAAAGTATGCGAACGTGCATTTGTTCGTAAGGAAGACTTGGCTAGACATGCGAATACGCATTCTCCCGTTAAAGTGTTTGAATGCACTCAATGCTCCATACAGTTTACTAGACGAGATAACCTGAAGCGCCACCTGTTACTTCATCTGAAGGATGGTATGAAATGCAAGCATGAACTTATATTCAGCAAGAAAAGTGACGCCCTGCGCCACCAGCGTATTGAACACGGTTCTAAAAAGAGAAAAGCTCCTGCTTTAGCCTTAACTTCTAATAAGCGCCCCAAGATTGCAGCGAAGAAGAAGAAGGGTTTAGATGTATTCTCTGTACACACTCTGGAACCCACTGAAAGTGTAGAGGGGGATCTTATGCTATGTTTTGATGAGATTCGTCCTCAGCTATTGAAGATATTAAAAGACGAACTTGATGCATACAGATCTATTAAGTGGTATCTTATTGCAGATGTGCAATTTATTCGTGACATTGCAAATGGCCAAGAGGTATCCAGCTCATATTTTAGAACAAATGTTGTGACAGAACTTCGTGATGATACCCCTCCCAACAATGTTGAAGAAGCTTTTTCCCAAATCTTGAAGTTATTCGAAGAATTTGTCAGTCGAGGATCTGGATGGACTTTACAAAAGATGCGAAAGATAGATGTTTTCTGTGCAAAGTATAAGCCTCTTGCAGCTTCTAGCTATATACCTTTGCCAACAAAACTTGCAGCCAAGAAAGCTTTACTCAATATTCGAAATGAAGACGAGAAATGCCTGGTGTGGTGCCTATTAGCCCACAAATACTATATATCCCGTGAATATAAGCCTGAAAGGGTGTCACATTATAAAAGTTTTGAAAATGACATTAAACTTGGAGATATTCGATACCCTATCTCAGTTGTGAAGATTCCTCAGATTGAAAAATTGAATAATATACGAATAAATGTATATGGATACGAAGATGAAGATATTTTTCCTTTGCATATATCCAAACGTGAAGATAAAGACTGTGTGAATCTCCTGTTGATTAGTGATGAAGATAAGCAACACTATACTCTCATAAGGAATATGTCACGCTTGCTGGGAGATATAACTAAGCACAATGGAGCCCAATATATATGTTATAGATGTTTACATCGTTACAGCAGAGACGATCTTTTGCAAGATCATGCTCAATATTGTAAAGAACATGCACCTCAGCGCATTAAAATGCCCTCGGAAGATCAGAAATATCTCCAATTCACGAACAAACAGTATCAGCATTCCATCCCTTTCATCATTTATGCTGACTTTGAAGCCTTGATCGTTAAAGAAGACACTACTAAACCCTCGAATATTAGATCTTACACGCATAGACTAGCAATTCATGAGCCTTGTGGATATGCTTATGTTATCATAGGGCCTGATGGAAAATGCCTGAAACAAGCTACTGTGTATCGAGGTATTGACCCTGTGAATCATTTTCTTAACAACTTGATAATGGAGAAACAGTATCTTGGAGAAAAATTACGTTATGTTAAACCACTGCGAATGAGTAAAGAGAATGAAGTTGACTTTGAAAGAGCTACCCATTGTAACGTGTGCCATCAAGAACTGAAAACAGATCGTGTGCGTGATCATAATCACGTGACTGGAGCCTATAGAGGTGCCCTGCATAATGCCTGTAATCTTAACTATAGGCAAAGTATTAATATTCCTGTAGTGTTTCATAATTTAAAAAATTATGACTCTCATCATATTATGCTGAGTTTTGGGAAATTGCAAGACCATAAAATTGATGTGATTGCCACTAATATGGAAAAATACATATCTTTTAAGATTTCAAAGAAAGAGGGGCCCCGTGTCTGTTTACAATTTATTGATAGCCTACAGTTTCTGAATGCTTCCCTGGAAAAGCTAGTTTACAATTTAGACTTGAGCGAATTTCATGTTCTCAGAGAACATTTCCCTGATATAGTGCAACAGAATGCTCTTATTAGGAAAGGAGTATATCCCTATAGCTATATGACATCCTTTCAAAAATTTGATGAAAATGTGCTCCCTCCCCCTTCTGCATTTCATAATGATATTAAAGGTGAAGATATTAAGAGTGAAGATTATCGGCATGCCCAAACTGTATGGGATACCTTTAACATAAAGAACTTGGGCGAATATCACGACCTGTATGTGAAAACAGATGTGCTACTGTTAGCCGATGTATTTGAGAATTTTCGAAAAATTTGAAAGAAGAACTATGATTTAGATGCCGCCCATATGATGACCGCCCCTGGACTGGCTTGGCAGGCCTCTTTAAAAATGACTGAGCAAACCCTAGAACTACTCACAGATGAAAATATGTTACTGTTTATAGAACGTGGAATCCGCGGTGGCATATGTATGATAAGTCAGCGTAGATCCGAGGCTAATAATCGTTATTTGGAAAATTACGACTCTACTAAGCCTGATAAGCACATTATCTATCTTGATGCCAATAACCTATATGGTTGGGCCATGTCTCAACCACTGCCCTATGGTGGCTTTGAATGGGTATCGACAGAAAATTTGAATGAATCCTGGATAATGAGTCTAAAGGATAATACCCAAGAGGGCTATATATTTGAAGTGGATCTGGAGTATCCTGAATCCTTACATGATTATCATAATGAATACCCTCTAGCCCCTAAAAGGGTGAAGATTGAACGAGAAATGGTTTCCCCCTATGCTGAACGACTGGTTCAACAATTACATCATGGACATTTTGTTAGTACTACGAAATTGGTACCCAATCTGCATGATAAGAAACATTATATTGTTCACTATCGTAACCTTCAGCTATACCTATCATTAGGTTTAAGACTCAAGAAAATTCACAAGACCTTAAAATTTAATCAGAAGCCCTGGTTGGAGAAATACATCCATTTTAACACAGAAGAAAGAAAGAAGGCAAAGACTAATTTTGAGAAAGACTTTTTTAAATTGCTTAATAACGCTGTGTTTGGAAAAACGATGGAGAATCTTCGAAATCGAGTGAATATTGAACTAGTGAATTCTTCAAAGCGGGCCCTGAAGGTGGTGGCATCTCCAGCTTTTAGAGCTATCAGGATTTTTAGCGAAGATCTGGTGGGTGTTGAACGTGTAAGGAATTGCATTTTAATGAACCGGCCTATATACGTTGGCTTTGCTATCTTGGAGTTATCTAAACTCCTGATGTATGAGTTTCATTATAAACATATTAAAAGCCAATATGGTGAAAAAGCTTCGCTTTTCTTCACCGATACTGATTCAAGCCAAGCCAAGACGCTTCGTTACGGGCTTCCATGGGACCGAAGGTCCCTTACGCCCACATCAGAATATATTAATGTCCACTGTGAATGATTTTATGATGATGGAAGATAGCAATATGCACTCAGCATTAGATGGGTGCTTTGTTGAGTCCAGTGGCGACGGATGTTCAGTTGTCGCCTGCATCTTGGAGTGGCTGTAGAGTACTGAGCTGCAGTGGCTGCAAGAGTAAAAGGGAGGGGCGGGGCCAAGGACTGGTGACCAATAGAAAATGCTCGCTGAATTATATCACAAGATTTACAGTTTACAATTAAGTTGAAGTGCAGGAAAATTCGTTAAGTTAAGCTAACACACAAGTTATAAGTTAGAATTCAATTATTTATAAATTAAATTTAATAAGTAAATAATTTGAATGATTTGAAGTAGCATGAGTTAATATAGATCAGATTTACAGGTTATCAAAGTTAAGTTATATTTACAAGTTATATTTACAAGTTCCGTCGCTCAAGTTGTGAAAAAAGAAGGCCGTTTTCGGGCACACAATACATTAAATTTACAGTTAGAATATATAAAACATTTAATTTAGTACAGTTAAGTTTATCTACAAGTTTGGTCAGAGCTGTCTCTGACTTTCAAGTGACCGGGCTGGCATCAAAGGCGCGGACAAAGCAAGATCAAAGGGATTGAGAGTACGCCGGGGAGGACGAATCAGAACGCTCCATTTCACTCAGGGTCTGCCGAGGCAGCGCCAGAGTGGAAAAGTGCGACTTCAACGTCTGCCGGCGTTCAAGGTTAGGAAACGCCTGCCTGGGGCGCAGAATATCTGGGGCGCTTCCACGGAGGCACCGCAGACCCGGTGAGAAGGTGTCTAGGCCTTCTTTTCCCAAGATAGGAAGTCGTGGAAGTGTCGTAGCTACTATCGACACCTCTCAGGCAGGGTTTGCTAGCATTCTTCCTGAAAAAATTTTGAGAAGTTTTCCGAATGTACCCAGCAACGTGTGGGATTTTAAGGTCATGATGAATCACCTCGTTCTGGACAAACCAGGGCGCATTTACAATACAGCGCAAGACTTTATTTTGAAACACTTGCAATTTCTCTATGTGCGTTTTTGCAGCCGAACCCCATACAGGACAAGCATACAAAAACGCAGGTGCGATGATTTGTTTGTAGATGAGTAGTTTATTATAAAGGGACAAGTGAGACTTTCTACCGAGAAGTGGGAGAAGGGCTACAAAGGTTTTGTTAGCAGATGCAATCTTGTTAGTAATATGCTCAGGGAAAATTAATTTGGAGTCAATTGTGACGCCCAAATATTTTGCAGACTGTGAAAAGGGGATCGGATCATTGAAAATTTTAAGGGAGAAATTACTGAGTCTAAGTTCTCGGTAGTTCGGTCGAAAGATGACAACTGCACTCTTGGTCGGATTAATTTTGATTCTCCAGGTCACGAGCCAGTGCTCAAGACTATTCTTTATGTAGCTTTGGAGTGTATTAATAGCAAATTTAGGTGAAAGGCTTCTAGAAATCAGGGCTGTGTCATCTGCAAAGATGGCCAGCTGTACTTGTGGGATCTTAGGTATATCGTTGATATATAAGTTGAATAAAAGTGGGCTAAGATTTCCGCCCTGTGGGACCCCGGCTCTGATTGGCCGAAGAGAAGAGTAAGAATGTTCAATTCGTACGCGGAAAGAACGTTTAGCAAGATACGAGTTGATGAGAGCCAAAAGTTGTGTCGAAATACCAAGTCGGACCAGCTTGGTGAGCAGACCTGGGATAAAGGCTTTATCAAAAGCTTTACTGATATCAAAAAACACTATGCTGGTATACTGCTTGTTGGTAGAGTTTTTGTGAATAGTTTCAACTACACGCATGAGTTGGGAATGCGTGGAAAAATCAGATCGAAAGCCGTGCTGTTCAGGAATTAAAATGTCTTTCGATCTGCAGAAACTAGTCAAACGTCTAAGCAACACTAACTCAAAAATTTTGGAAAGGCTAGATAGAAGGCTGATGGGTCTGTAGCTATCAGCAGAATTTGGATTTTGACCATTTTTGAAGAGAGGGATGACGTCAGCAGTCTTCCAACTCTGGGGAAAGTATCGAAGTTCCAACATATGATTAAGGAGCACGGTGAGCCAGCACTCATAAAAAACAGGGAGATTCTTCAGCATTCTATTGCTGATCTTATCAGAGCCAGGTGATTTCTTTACTTTGAAGCCATGTATGATGTTGTGAACTTCAGCCAAGTGTATGGACTCAAGGTCGTTTGGTGCTTGTATGTTTAAAGCATTCTGATTGGTCTGTTGGAAATCGTGTAAAGTGCTTGTGTAGATTTGGCTGAAGTTTGGGTCTTCGTGTGGAGTGAATTGGAGTTCCAAGCTGTCTGCAATAGCATTAGCTTTTTCCTCCGCAGTCTGGGCGAGAGAATGTAAGCCATTAATGGGCGGAATTGAAGTTTTCGTGGTTCTCATGTTCTTAGCTGTTCGCCAGAGACTGTGATTCGTGGGTGAAAGTCCCTCAAGGTGAGTACGCCAGCGTTGCTGGGTGTGAGTTCGAATCATAGACTTGACCTCGTTATGAAGGTGGCGGAGCTGCGCTTGCAAAGGGGGATACCTAATACTTGAATAGCTGTGGCCTCAAGCTTCGTGAAGGCCGGGACACTTAACCTATGATGAGGAATGTTGTTTTTAACATAGAGTGCAGTGCCGCCGTTGACACCCCTCACCACCACCCCAGCTCTCATTCTATATGAGAAGTAACCTGTGTAATTACAGATTCCTGGGGAGGCGGGGGGGAGGGGGTGAGGTGGGTCTCATTCACCATAAAAATATCGAAGTTTTCATCTACAACATAATCACGCATCTCGTCGAGCTTGGAACGCACTCCATTGGCGTTCCAGAAGCCGACTTTGAGAGACTGCAAGGTATGGGTTGCCGAAAGAGAGAACATGGCGACAGCCAGGAAGAACGGTGGGGGGGGGGGACTTATCTAGCCAGAGCGTTATAGCTCCGGTAGAGAGTCCATACTAAATCAATTTGCGTGGTCGCTTCACGCAGCGCTGGAAGAGCTCGCTCGAAAGCGGCAAGTAATAAATCCTTGTCATGAGTAGATCTCATGGCAAGGAGAGTTAATAGGAAGTCGGTGTAGTTGATAGGATTACTATCAACTGAAGTTTTAGAATTTTGGTTTGCGACAACTGGGACCGACTGAGCCTCAGCAATTTGTCCGGAGTTTTTGGTAGGAGGGTTAGTTAAATCCTGTGAAGTGCCAGAAGCGACGGTGGAGAAGCTAACGTTGGGCTTGATGCCAGCGGGCCGGTAAGGACGGTTAAAGTTCCCAGGGTTTGTTCCTGGGGGGATACTGATTCATTGGCTTATGAAATCCAAACTGCTGATATTTATGAAGATATGAACCAACATAAACACCTGTATGATTTTTCTGACTATCCCAAGGATCATCCCCTCTTCAGTGAAGACAATAAAAAGCGTATTGGATATTTTAAAGATGAACTGAATTCAACCCCCATTCAAGAGTTTATAGGACTTAGACCTAAAATGTTCTATTCTATCATCTGCTGGAGAAAAGAAAAGAGCTAAAGGTGTTTCTACACATGTGGTTGCACGCAAAATTACACACAATGACTACAGACAGTGCTTGTTGAGTGTTAGACCTACCATGGAAGAACAGATTAGAATTGATAGTAGCCATCATAAACTATTCACTGTATGCCAGAACAAGGTGGCTTTGTCACCCATTGATGACAAAAGATATTTACTCGAGGACGGCATTACAAGTTATGCCTACGGACATTTTAAAATAAAAAAATAAAAAAAAGGAAAAAGAGAAAGAAGGAAAAAAAAAGAAAAAATAGAGATTGTGGCGGTGTATCCTATACACCGGGTGGAGGTGGGACCACAATTAAAAAAAATATATATATATTTTTATATCAGCATCTAATTTCTTAAAGAGACATTACTGCATTTAAATTTTGAAATCCAAGACGAAAGGATTGGGGAAACATACCCCCTCCCATACACCCAATTCCCGAGATTCCCGAGATTCTCGAGATTCCCGAAATTCCCGAGATTCCCGAAATTCTGCTACTTTGAAAACGTGTTTTTCTTAGTTTTTACAAGTAAAAAGTGTGTTTTTGAAAAAAATCGCAAAATGTCACATTTTTCAAAAAACGCATTTTTGGTAACACTTTTGCAAAAACGCACATTTTTAAAAAAAAAATGTAAAAGTGTGAAAACCTATGTTAATTCCCATAGAGAAAACGGCATTTTGAAAAAAAATCGCAAAATGTCACATTTTTCAAAAAACGCTTTTTTGGTAACACTTTTTGCAAAAACGCACATTTTTTTTACAAAAAATACACAAAAGTGCGAAAACCCATGTTATTTCCCATAGAGAATTCAAACAATCTAAAAACCACAATTTATTTTAAAAACGTACATTTTTGTTGTTTTTTAACGTTTTTGAAACTTTTTGTGAAAAAACGCTAAAAGTGACACTTTCTTAAAATTCATGTTATTTCCCATAGAGAAATCCAACAACCCTCAAAATCCAACTTGTTGAAAAAAAAAAAAAAAAAAAAAAACTTACATTTACGAAATTTTTAAAACATTAACACTTAAAAAGAAAAAAACAATATACGTCATAAACTCCACTCTCTTCTGTGACGTCACCTTATGGAACTGTGCTGCCTCACACCGACTTCTGAGAACCCCTATGTTAAAGCATGGGACTTTACCACCGCCTCTGTTGATGCACTTATTTTCTGGCCTCGGAGGGTTCCCCATGTTAAAGTATAGGGATTCACCGCCTCTGAAGTGCCGCTGAACTCTCCCTAATCCCCTACTTTTAAGGGACGTCCAATTAGAAAATGTCCCGGAGTTAAGGCCTCAAGATCTTTAGGATCTGACCAGGGCCCTCGCTAAGACTTATTATTGGGGGGGGGGGGAGAGCCGATAAAATTGCCAAGTCAAGTAATAATTTTTACCAACTTTAGTAAAGTCTAGGGAGTTGTTTCTTTTTTGCACTGATAACACATTTTATATCGATTATTTTATTCATCGATATATCGGTATGATTAATGTATCTATAATGTCTCTCAATACTCAAATATCTTAAATTTTTTTTGCATAATACTATATCATAAAATTGCCAAGAGAGAAAAAAATTTTGCCCTACCAACGGAGCTTTTTGAATCCGCTCTTGTGAACAGACAATACCGTTAGGAAGAAAGCTGCTGGTTCAATTTGTAGGGGTTTAAATTTGTGGACTGGTCGATCTTGGCGATTGAACAAATTTTGGAAGATAGCGAAATATTTTTAAAAACAAAGATGTTGGATATATTGTTGTTGAAGAGAGATCAGGTTTCAGCGATCCTTTAGTCAGCCATGAACCTGGTCTTAGACCCTCAGATTTGATAGATAATCAGAAAAACTATTTGATCAAATTAGGGCCTCATCAACCAATTTTGGCATTCTTTCCAAGTGATAGTAAAAACAGATTGAATCCTCATTGGTATAAAGACTTTCAGTACTTAGAATACAGTACAATTAAAGATTGTGCATACTGCTTTGTGTGCTTTCTGTTTCCTCATGGAGTAGGCCAAGAGAAGAGTGAAGATGCATGGTCGAAGATTGGAGTAAGAAATTGGGGGGAAATGAGGAGTGCCGGAAAGCAAAAGCTAGGAAAGTTACAAACTCACTTTTAATCCATTGAACACAGATCAGCACTCCACAATTATTGTGACTGTTTAATAAAGGAGTGACACATTGATGTGCTTCTTGATCAAACTAAGAGATTAGCTCTGATAGAAAATGAAAGAGTACAGTTTCAGAACAGAGAAGTAGTGAGAATCTTGCTCGACACATGCAGGACCCTAGGACTTCAAGGGATAGCATTTCAAGGATCAGGACCAAATGATGGTAATTTTGTACAAATAATATCACTGATCTCAAGATATAACCACATCTTGAAAACGTGGTTTGATGAAAGAGAATTACGGCCGTACCACGTGAGTTACATGAGTCCTGAGTCACAAAATGAGCTTATATCTCTTGTTGCTGAAGAAATAGAAAGAAAAATTGTTAAGGAGATTAAGAGCTGTGATTTTTTCTCAGTGATGGCTGATACCACACCTGACAGTTCACAAAATGATATGTTTTCGATTGTTGTCCGTACTGTCGATGAAAACTGCAAACCAAGAGAACGCTTGCTATATGTTTCTGAATGTACTGAAAAAACAGGTATATATATATATATATATATATATATATATATATATATATATACATCCTCATTGGCTTTTCTGTCATATAATTTTGCAAGTTCAATGTTAGGACAGTTTACTAGAGTACAAAAGAAACTCTCAGAAATCATAGGTTATCATATACCACACATTCCTTGCCAAGATCACAGGACGAACACAGCCGTAGAACACAGCTGCAGTTTCAGCATTATTATTAGAGACTTATTCGACACACTTCAAGCATTGTATGTTTTCTTCAATTCAAGTATTAAACGTTTCAGACAGTTGAGGAATAAGATCAAAGAAGTGGGGAATGCCCTTTTTTTGAGAAATATATCTAGGACTAGGTGGTTAGCCAGAGCAGAGACTATAAAAGCTGTAAACACATCACTTGAACCTATCCTATCTGTATTAGAAAAAATTTCTACACAACAGGAAATAGACTGTACTACAAAAACAAAAGCTCACGGGTTGTGCAAAAAGATGAAACCATTTGATTTCATTGTTAGCTTGTTTTTTATGAAAAATATTATATATAAGATTAAAATTTTGACAGAAACTTTGGAAAGCCCTGATCTGAATTTGATTGATTGTATTACAGTTGTCGAAAACACGGTAAAAAAATTTGGAGGAGATTAACATTAGCACCACAGAAATGGACAACTTGATCACAAGTGCGGAAACATTTGTTGGAAACATTAAAGTTGATCCTGAACATGACTTTCAACTGCACCGTAGAAGACGAATGAAGCCGCGAAGGATTGAAGAGTATGCTGAAAATGAAGAAACATAGACCTAAAACAATTCTATAGAAAAGAGTTCAATGCTGTCCTTGATACACTATATAGAGGCCTTAAAAACAACGTGGTTGCTATGAAGACAACTATTTCTCCACTTCATTCAATTTTCAAATTTCCCTTGAACAAGGATAATCTGACAATCGAAGCAATTGAAGAGGCTGTCATGATGTTCCCTCCAGCTACTAGGCCTGATATGCATACTCTACAAAGTGAGTTAGAAGTCTTCTGCAAGGAGAGACATATACTATCAATGGAAACATTGAAGAACGTCGTGGTTCAATTCAAAAATGCATTAAAGCTGGCTTTCAAAATGTGCCAATTGACTATACAGCCGGTTATGGAGTCAGCACAAATGAAAGAGCCTTCAGTCAGCTAAAGATTGTGAAAGATTCCTTGAGAACAACAATGACAGACATGAGGCTTAACAGCTTGATGCTTTTGAAGTGCGAAGCAGACTTGGGAAACGAAATCAACTTGGAAGATGCTGTGGAAAGGTGGTCTTGACTGAAGCAAAGACGAATACGTGTCTATGTAAAATAAGTTAAACACAGTAAAACATTTTTTATCCATATTCCATTTATATGGATCTCTAGAGTGTATATCATGATATAATATCATCCTTCATAATATCATGGTTTAAAAGATGATGTGTTAGTGAGGAGGAAGAGAAAGTGCAACAGTAATACCTTGAAGCCAGCCAGGGATGATATTAATTTTTAAATAAATTTTATCTAAAATGTACCAAGTCTGCCAACTTGGATCTTGATTTTGCCAACTGTACAGGGATTTCTCGACATTCGGGGGGGGGGGAGACTCCCCCCCTGTCCCCCCCCCTTAGCGAGGGCCCTGGATCTGACGATAAAGGAGAAATTGGCCTGGAGTTAATCACTCCTTCAATTTGGACATCACTGTTAAGAATTCCTCATAGTTCAATTTCGCATTCCCTACCGATCGTCTTAAATAAAATTTGAAAGATTTAACGCCCGCCTCCCACAAGCCTCCGAAATCTGGAGACCGGGGCGGAATAAAATTCCAAGTGATTTGTTCAGAGGTCAAATAATTAGCCATACCTTCCTCGGGGTTTCTCACTAAATTGTACAGTTTCTGGATTTCTGTCTGAGCCCCAACAAAATTTGTAGCATTGTCCGTAAATATTACCGAAACCTTTCCTCTCCTAGCCATAAATCTTTTAAGACTAGCGATAAACGCATTAGAAGTTAAATCTGATACCATCTCTAAGTGTATGGCCTTCGTGGAAAAACATATGAATATGGCTACGTACATTTTCCGCAGGTTTCCTCGTCTTTGACCCGGATATATAACAAAAAAGGGGCCACAAAAATCTATGCCGCTCACATTGAAGGGTGACGTCGGGATTATTCTCTCCAAGGGAAGATTCCTCATTAACTGTTCAGAGAACTTAGGTTTGGCCTTAAAACCCCTGATATAATCATTTACTACCTTTCTTGCTATATCTCTCCCGCCAATAGGCCAAAAGATTTGTCTGATGACATGTAACAAAGTTTGGGGACCTTGTGTGAAATTCCTTGTGTGATAGTACTCAAAAATCATTCTCGTAAGCTTGTGCCCTTTAGGTAAGATTAATGGGTGTTTTTCTTCAAATTTTAGATTTGAATGGGCTAATCGACCTCCAACTCTGAGAAGAGAATTCTCATCGACAAAGGGATTTAAATTTTTTAACTTACTCGCTACTGGAATGGGAGTGTTATTTTCTAGAGCCTTTATTTCTGTTGAAAACTCCCTTGCTTGAATCTTACTACAAATTTCATAGCCTTTTGACACTCCTCAGATGTCAATGGACCCTTAAGCTTACTGTGAGGAGCCTTTACATTTTGACAGAACCTGAAAACAAAACTGATTACATGAATTAATTTTAGATAATTGTTTGTAATATTTAGCAACTCCTCCATGAATTCAAGATCAGGAACGACAGTTAATGTGGTTTCTGAAGATTTAAGTTCTTGCACATAAACATCATCACTAGGACACGAAAAGTTACTTGGTACTTGTACCAGACGTTGGAGAAATTCAGGCCCATTCCACCAGTCCTTGCTCTCTAACAGTTCTCTGACATCAGAACCTCTTGAAAGGATGTCTGCTACATTGTTGTCCGAAGAAACATGTCCCCAGTGGAAACCTTTAGTTAAACATTAGATATTTGCCACTCGATTACTTACGAAAGTTTTTAACTTATGCGGTGGGGTCTGGATCCATGCCAGGGCAATAGTTGAGTCGGACCAAAGAAAAACATTTTTCACTTCCAACTTTAGTGAGGATATGGGTTTTAAGGTCAGTTTGGACAGTAGGAGACAGGAACAAAGTTCTAGTCTTGGTATTGTCACCGTCTTTAAGGGTGCCACTCGAGACTTGCTGCACAAATTGTGGCAACGAATTTGGCCGGATTTAGTAATTGTCTGTATGTACATAACTGCACCGTAACATAACTTTGAAGAATCCGCAAACCCGTGAATAAACGTTTCTTCAACATCTTCGGTCAAGCAGTATCTTGGAATTTTTAGATTTTCAACAGTAGGAAGAGACAACACAAATTTTGACCATTCCCTTGCCATATCTTTCGGCAATTGATCATTCCAACCAATTTTTTGAAGCCACAAGGCTTGCATAAAGGCTTTAGCTTTTGCTATGACCGGACCAATCAAACCAAGAGGATCGAAAATTCTGGCTATTTCTGACAAGACTTCACGCTTCGTGTAAGTAGATTTTGATCTGATTCTCACCTTGTAGGAGAAACAGTCATCTTCTGGATGTCACTGAATTCCTAACACCTTGACCACATTTGTCTCGGAAGTTGAATGGAAAGAATACTCCTTATCTCCCGAAGGAATATCTACTAACAATTCTTGATGATTTGCATACCACTTATGCAACTGCATTCCGCCACTTTGTAGTAATTGTATTAACTGTGTTTGTAATGCCTTGGTAGCATCCATATCGGAGTTTCCGGATAAGACATCGTCCATATATACATCGGTAAGAAGAACAGAAGCAGCGAGCGGAAAATTCCTTTCTTCGTCGACTGCCAATTGCTGAAGAGTTCGCGTTGCCAAAAAGGGTGCGCACGTTGTGCCGTAGGTAACAGTGCATAGCTCATAAATTTTCACGGGACTGTTCTTTTGATCCTTCCACAGAATTCTCTGTAAATGTCTTTGCGACGGATGTATCAGTATTTGTCGGTACATCTTAGAAATGTCAGCTATAAAGGCGTATCTATGCTTTCGGAATCTGAGAATGATGGAGAAAATATCTTCTTGTACTACTCCACCATTCAACAAAATTTCGTTCAGAGATACTCCAGATGTGGTTTTGGCTGAAGCATCAAATACCACACGGAGCTTAGTCGAGGAATTTTCTGGCTTTAAAACGCCATGATGCGGAAGATAATAGGAAATTGCTTTATTTGTATCAATAGAAACTTCCTCCATGTGACGTAATTCCTCATATTCCTTCATAAACTTCAAATATAGATATTTCATATTGGGTTCACGCTCTAAGCGCCTCCAGATTGAGTCAAGTCTCTTATTTGCTGATTCCTGTGAATTACCCAAAAGTTTAATATTTTCTTCCTTTAACGGCATTTGTACTGTGTAACGTCCATCCTTTTCTCTTTGGTGCGTTCTAATAAAGTGGTCTTCGCAAAAAGCTTCTTCCTCACTGGGTTGCTTCTTTAAATCAGGGCAATTTTCTATTTCCCAAAATCTCCTAACAGTTTCATCTAAACAGTCTATTTCCTTACTCAAATAACAATGCTCCCTTGATTGAGCGTTTGGAACTGCCCCCCGATAATGTAACCTAATACTGTCTCTTGTAACAACAATCCACCATCTTTTGTTTTAATTTTTCCCGATCTTAAAATTTCCAAGAAAGTTTGATTTCCAATGAGTAATTGAACCTTGAATCTTGGTTTAAAGAATCCGGAATTCTTGGTTTAAAGAATCCGGAATTCTTGGTTTAAAGAATCCGGAATTCTTGGTTTAAAGAATTCCGGATCTGCTAATTCTATAAAATCTGGTAATGTAATTCCCGAGATATCTAAGTGTGTTGATGGTGTAATATCTGTTATTTTGGGCACGACTAGAAACTCCAAACTATCTGTATATTTCCCTTTAGAATCCGAAATCATTCCTTGAACCCTTGATTTAATCAATTGTCGAGAATTATGTATTCCATTTCTAGCCACACATATTTTTTCTTGTTTCAGCATTAACGCATGAGCACAACTTGACGTCATCAAATTTATGGTACTGCAAGAATCGAGAATACATTTAACTTTCATTTTATTTCCTTTTCCATCAGAAATATAAACATTCGCTGTGCTCAATAAGACAGATTTATTTTTTGTGGACCTGGTAGTTAAAACTTCTTCTGATTGCAACTGTGATTGCGTAATTTGTTCCCCCATTTCTGGTGCCTCTAAGTGTTTGTTTATACATTCCTGGCGTTCGCGATGTAGCAGTGACCTGTGACGTTTACCACATGATGAACAAGAGTATATTGATTTACATTCCGATGCTCTATGAGAGTAATTAAGACAGTTTATACATAATCCTTTGCTTTTGATAAATTCATATCTTTTGGGAACAGTCATATTTTGGAATGAGGTGCATTTAAATAGAGAATGGTTTTCTTTACATAAAAACAAGATTTTACGTTTGTATTTGATTTGAGCATCAGATTTCTAGATCGAGTAAAATTCTTAAATGAAATCATTTTCGAAGGAGCACTCAGAACATTTCGGGTTAAACTTTCTAGGATATTTGACTTCTTTTCTCCAAAAATATTATGAAGTCATCGAATTTTGGAACTTCGTTCGAAGCGGTAGTTAGTTCAAATTCTTTCCTTGACTCTCTATCCAATTTAGGTAATATTATATTTATTAACATGGAATCCGATAAATCATTTCTTTCGAAATTTAAGCTCTTTAGGGCTCGTAAATTCTTCTTCAAATTATCAGTTAGGTTACGGAGATCTCTGGCAGTTTCATGAATAATTTTCGGAGAGTTTATTATTGCTTGGATGTGGGTGTCAATTATTACCCGTTTGTTTTCGTACCTTTCCGTCAATGCTGCAAAAGGGATTCGAAAGTATCATCGGCAGTTTGTAGTTGCTTTGTATCGCCTATTAAACTTGCCCGTAAATAAAACAGTTTTTGATTGTCATTTAACTGTAGGTTATTTCCTATTACATTATAGAATTGTGCTTTAAAAGTATTCCACTCTTCGTACCTTCCGGAAAATTGCGGCAAAGGAATTTCTGGTAGTTTAATACTAACTGAAGAAGTTCTCTTGCTTTCGGTTTCGTTAGTTCCTGACTCGTCTGATATAGTGACTATACTATTTTTCTGAGATACTTCCGTTTCATAGATAAAAGTTTTTAAGCTTACCTGTAGATCTTCAAAGCGAGCATCCAGATCCTCTAGCTCAGCTTCAATATTTTCCAAATTTGTTTCTGCATGTAAGTCATAGAACTGCTTTCGTAATAAATCCAAGTTTGTTTTGGATTCTTGTAATGCTTCATATCGCACATTCAAGTCAATTAATCCAGATTTACTTGTCGGATAATTGTTCACAAATGTTTCAATTCGTGTTACTTTTCCCTTTAAGGAGGATTTTTGTCGGTTTAGACCTGCCGGTATGTGAGACATCGCTTAAATAGTGTAATTATCAATTCGTTCTTTCGTTCTCCGGCTCGACGGACCAGATGTTCGACGATAGCTCAATAATGGACTGTATGCATTAACTTTTTAATATGATTTATTAGAGTATATACAGACTATATACACTATGTACAACTTATTTACAATTGATGCAAATAATTAAAAATATCTGAGGTCCCATGAGATTATCCAGGCTTCAGTGCTGGATGGTATGACCTCTCTTATCAATATCAAAATTATAACTGATTAATTCTTGGCGCGGTAGGCGCAAAACAAACCCGCCAAGAGAGAGATCGACGCCAAGGCCGATTTGCGCGCGGACAGGAATTTTTAAACTAATTCTGAATTTATGGAACACCCTGTATATATATATATATATATATATATATGATACATATTTTTCGATTTAAATTTTTCTATATCAGAGAAGATTTTAGTTTTCTAAGACGAAGCCGACATTCTTGGCTCTTAACATTAATTGCAGTCCTTATCCAGAGCGAGGAGCCATAAAAGTTAATGATAAACTGTGTTGAAGGAATGGAGAGCCTAAGCTATAAGCACTAGTAAGAGGTTCATACTCGAGAAACTCTTCATATCATGAAATTAGACCATATAGGGGCAGTAATCACGTAAATATCAACGTGGGAACGGATATAAGTATCGGATAAGTATCTTGGTAATGAGAATGGCGACAGACTCACGAGTTCGGTATAAAGTCAAGTGCATATAATGATGTAAACCATTCCACTATCAAGTCTCGGGAAACTAGATAAGTGTCCTCAGAAGTATCTGTGAAGTAGATCACGAGTTTTGTAAGTGTTCTCATAATGAGACTATAAAGAGCTGTGCAGAGCGTTTTGGAGCAGAGATCTCAGAGAAATGTGAGAGTTTGATTTTGATTCAGGTAGAGAGAACTCTATCTAGCAGAACGATTCTATGTTCCGATATTTGTGGAACTTATCACAGAAATCTTATGCCTGTAATCATGTGCTGTTAAAAGGCCTATGCATCTCCATTACGGAGAAGAATGTATGATGATGATGAAGTGACGGCGACTGTAAATAAAAAAGCTTCTGAGGAGAGATGCCTCTTCATTTGACTTTACACAGAGATCAGTTCATTTGTGGTGATCCAATATTATAACAGATAAGCCGGCAGGATACTGTTCTGTGCTGATGGAAACCTATCAACAATGGATTTCAAGTCCATTGCAGCGAGGAGCTCTTCCGAGAGATAATGTGAACGGATGACAGATACGAACGGAGCCGAGAGCGCCTGTTTCTCCCCGCCATCAAACGAAAAAAGAAAAGAAGTGCTGACCTAGTTTCGAGTGGAGTTGCTGAGAACGGAGAAATGGAAGGGGAAGACGGAATGCCGATTCTTGAAAATGCCACGGCAAATCAAACGGAGGACGGGATTGTAAATGAGCAGAATGGAGAGGTTAATATGGTGGAGAGCGTGGAAGAGAAACCGAAACTGGGGAATGTGCGTATCATCTGTCCAAAATACAGCGGTGACAGTAAAATGGAGGTAAAGACTTGGATGAAATTTTTTAACCTGCAATGTCGAAAACAAAGGTTATCAGATGAAAGAAAAGGGGATATATTCCCTGAATTTCTAGAGGGAGAGGCATTGACTTTCTTTATTAAATATGCGTCACATCTGACAGAATGGACCAGATTAGAGGCAACATTCATAGACCATTTTGAATGCGGAGTGGGGGAGTCCTTCGAAACTTTTATTCAGATGAAATTAGACAAAGTGGAAGATTTGGACTCGTACTATAAGAACAAGGTTGAGATTGGCCTGAGTTTGGGCCTCACTGAGAAGATTATTACTGAAGCGTTAACCACAGGTCTGAAACCCGAATGGCAACCCATATTTTGTGCCAATAACACAGAGACACCCCAAGACTGGCGGAAACTGGCAAACAACTTAAGGAGAGTGATGAAAGAAAAAGAAAAACCATCCCAAAACACTCGACTGTCGGATCCGGAGATAACACGCAGGAGACCTTGGAGACCACCAAATACAAGTGATCCCAGAGGAGCCTATGCTGGACCTCCCAATGCTAACTATAACCGAGGATTCTATCGACCACCGCCCAGATGGCCGATACAGAACCGGGAACCAAACCCGAGGATTCCGCGACCCAATGGAAACCAATGAGGAACGTTCCGAATTGCTGCGTATCTGGGGAACAATAGAGTGCACATGGGACTTGTTGATACCGGAACAAACATTTCTATCTTACCAGCAAACCAACTTAATTCAGTAAAATATAGACGTATTGAAGAAGCACCTAATGTCCAATTGCAACAGACCAGAGGTCAGGTGAGTGTGAAAAAAATTGTTGAAATTGATACTAAGATTGGACGAATAACTCGTCCCGTAAAATTTTTTGTGATTGATACCAATATTAGATATATTTTATTGTCAGGGTATCAATGTAAACTTTTTAAATTGTATTTAAATTTTAAAAATTTCCACGTCTATCAATTCTATAATGATATAACCTATCGAGGCTCATTTCCTGAATATGAATTTTCATATCATTTTGATAATTATAATAGTGATACTAGCAAAGATGTAAATAATGAGGTCAGGATAAATCAGGAAGAGAAAATTAAATTAACGAAATTGTTGAACAGTGTAAATGAAATATTCTCCAAAGATAAATATGATGTAGGATGTATAAGGTTAGAGCCGCAGAAGGTTACTTTGACTTCTGAGTTGCCCATATCAATGCGACCTTATCGTGCATCACCCAAAGATAATCTAGAAATTAAAAAACAGTTAGATAAGTTACTTGAAGCCGGATTTATTACTCCATCATATAGCGCGTATTCATCCCTGTAACTTTAGCATACAAACGAGACGAAAATGCCAAGAATAGATTTTGTTGCGATTATCGAAAAATCAATGAAATAAGTAAAACCGATAAGGAACCCATTCCTCGGATTGATGCCGTACTGGATCAGTTAGCCAACGCTAAAATTTTTTCTACATTAGATTTGACGTCGGGATATTGGCATATTAAACTTAATGAGACCGATTCTGAAAAGCTGGCTTTCACCACTAATTATGGCTTGTATCGATGGACAAGAATTCCATTTGGATGGAAAAATTCTCCTGCCATATTTCAAAGAACGTTAAGACAAATTTTAGATAAGTATCAAATTCGATTTGCCCTTAATTATTTCGATGACATCATAGTATTCTCTCAAAATTTCAATGAACATATGGAACATTTGAAAACTATTTTTTCCATTTGTGAAAAAGAAAATATTAAGTTAAAATACTCAAAATGCCAATTTGCCCAAAGAAAAATATGTATCATATCCCCCCCCCTCCAGTTTCAAGTCTCGGTCCACCTATACATTACATACATTACACTCTCTACAATACTCTAAATACATTTCAAAATCACACTACAAAAATATTACATAAAAATAAAAGAAGATTTTGTGACAAATTAAAGGTTAAAATAAATAAATTTATTGGAATTCTACATTTATAAATTAAATAACACATAGCGTATTTACATAAGGATATATTAAATTTGAGTGGATAAATGTACTTTAAGAAGATTGATGTAACAAGTTTGTAAGAGTTTATTTCTATATTATATTTTTGTAGTGTGATTTTGAAATGTATTTAGAGTATTGTAGAGAGTGTAATGTATGTAATGTATAGGTGGACCGAGACTTGAAACTGGAGGGGGGGATATGATACATATTTTTCGATTTAAATTTTTCTATATCAGAGAAGATTTTAGTTTTCTAAGACGAAGCCGACATTCTTGGCTCTTAACATTAATTGCAGTCCTTATCCAGAGCGAGGAGCCATAAAAGTTAATGATAAACTGTGTTGAAGGAATGGAGAGCCTAAGCTATAAGCACTAGTAAGAGGTTCATACTCGAGAAACTCTTCATATCATGAAATTAGACCATATAGGGGCAGTAATCACGTAAATATCAACGTGGGAACGGATATAAGTATCGGATAAGTATCTTGGTAATGAGAATGGCGACAGACTCACGAGTTCGGTATAAAGTCAAGTGCATATAATGATGTAAACCATTCCACTATCAAGTCTCGGGAAACTAGATAAGTGTCCTCAGAAGTATCTGTGAAGTAGATCACGAGTTTTGTAAGTGTTCTTATAATGAGACTATAAAGAGCTGTGCAGAGCGTTTTGGAGCAGAGATCTCAGAGAAATGTGAGAGTTTGATTTTGATTCAGGTAGAGAGAACTCTATCTAGCAGAACGATTCTATGTTCCGATATTTGTGGAACTTATCACAGAAATCTTATGCCTGTAATCATGTGCTGTTAAAAGGCCTATGCATCTCCATTACGGAGAAGAATGTATGATGATGATGAAGTGACGGCGACTGTAAATAAAAAAGCTTCTGAGGAGAGATGCCTCTTCATTTGACTTTACACAGAGATCAGTTCATTTGTGGTGATCCAATATTATCACATATATATATATATATATATATATATATATATATATATATATATATATATATATATATATATATATATATATATATATATATTGTAGAATGTGCATTAGCTATCGAATTTAGAAAGTTGACTTTTTCATGACGCTCTTCAAAAATTGCATTCCATTCGGTCATATATACCTCCTTTACCAGATCCTGCCTATGTTTATGAACTGAACATATATAAAAAAAATGCAGTGGTGTGGACAGGGAGGTTGACGACTACCTCCCTTATTGACTGAACAATTATATTACTTCTCCATGGTCAATATTGGAAAACGAAATGTAAATCCCATTAGGTCGTTTGGCTCCATTATATTCTAAAACCAGTGTGATTGCCTACACCAGTTCAACAGGTGTCTACTACGTGCATAATAGCACTCCATTTATTTCCTGTACTTTAATAAAATGTCCATATCTTATACTGGCATTCAAGTTATTAAACATTATTTTACATTAAAATTTTAAAGCAGTCTTATATGGAAAGCACTATGTACAAACCTTTGCCATATAATTTAACTATAATGTCAAACAAGATCACTGCTTTATATAAAAGAATCGACATCAATATAAAAAAGGTAACCTTTCCTTATTTAGTACTTATTCCGAAGCTGCATAAAACACCAGTAAAATTCCGTACTGTTACAGTTGGTTGTAATACATATATTACGATAGCTAACAAAAAATTAATGAAAATACTTCAACCAGCTTATAAAGCTATATTGGAACAAAATTCTATAATCATTAAAAACAGCTATGAAGTTATTAAACGCTTAAAATATTGCAATAAAGATTTACAGTTCAGCAGCTATGACTTCCGGGACCTTTTCAATAACATTGATCTTAATAAATTGTATAAAATACTTTTACTGGTGCATTCTGAATATAATCTCAAAAGTGTAATAACTTTGCGTAGATATATGGATCTAATTCACCTGGTGTTATTTGAGAACATACTGTATAACGGTGAGGTATTTTTTCAACAAATTAAAGGAATTCCCATGGGCGGCGGATGTTCGTCAGTCCTAGCTGACATCTATTTAACCTATTTTGAAAGGAATAATCACGTTTTATACGAGATTCCATATTACAGATTTGTGGACGATGTGATTTTGGGACATTACGCTAATACTCCTGAAATTGAATTTGACTTTTACCCACCGGAATTGGAACTAATTAAAAACCCTAATAATGTAAAAGACGAAGTAAATTTCCTTGATATAACCATAAGATTTAAACATAGAAATGGAATTCATACAGTAATGTACAATAAACGTAATAATTATGAAATGAAGATTAACCAAATTATAGGATGGAAGTCGAATTTAACTAGGAACATTTTCCGTAACATCATAACTGGACACCTCAGAAGAAATCGAAATAATAATACCTTCAAAAAGGATTGTCTCACAAACAATAAACAAATTTTGATGGAGGCAATGAAAAAACATTACCCAAGGAATTTCCTTAAAGTTATTTATAATTCTTTCTTTAAAGAAGAAGAATATTCATTCAATGCAGAATTGGGGATGTGACATCATTTTGATCTTATCTCAGTACGCATGCGTACGGACATGCATTAAAGGCGGCGTTGCGAGTGTTCCATTACTGTTGGTGGTGTAGCTGAAAATTATTTTTCGTCGTTCCTTATCTGTCTGCATTCTGGTGCTTTCATGTTTGCACATGGTACGGGGATCTGTCGTTGAATTGCATTGGTATCCGTGGGCGTTGTCTGACGTAAAAGTACTTTAAACGGGAATGAGAGGTCGCTATCCCTCTCAGCTATTTATATGCAATTCATATGGCTTCCCTCCCTTTACTTTGTATTCGTTTTTCATGGTTATATCCTACTTCAGTTTTTTGAGCGGCATTGCGCCTTTTTCTGAGTAGTATTATATGTCTAATGTTATATATTAAACGTATCTTTTATAGTTGTATATTTATATATATATATATATATATATATATATATATATATATATATATATATATATATATATATATATATATATATATATATATATATATATATATATTGTAGAATGTGCATTAGCTATCGAATTTAGAAAGTTGACTTTTTCATGACGCTCTTCAAAAATTGCATTCCATTCGGTCATATATACCTCCTTTACCAGATCCTGCCTATGTTTATGAACTGAACATATATAAAAAAAATGCAGTGGTGTGGACAGGGAGGTTGACGACTACCTCCCTTATTGACTGAACAATTATATTACTTCTCCATGGTCAATATTGGAAAACGAAATGTAAATCCCATTAGGTCGTTTGGCTCCATTATATTCTAAAACCAGTGTGATTGCCTACACCAGTTCAACAGGTGTCTACTACGTGCATAATAGCACTCCATTTATTTCCTGTACTTTAATAAAATGTCCATATCTTATACTGGCATTCAAGTTTTGGACAAAATCAAAAATGTTAATCAACAAAGTGATATTTTTTATAGTGTGGATTAAACACAAATTTAGACGAGGGCATAAGGATGAACATAGCGAGCATGAAGAGAACAGAAGAGCTTAACATCTTTTATTTTCTATACACTTGAAATCTGTCTACTTATTACAAAAGCTTAATCAGAGTATTGCGCAATGACTTAACTTCTGATAGTGAGACTGAAGTGATGCAATTTATTTTTCTTCACTGAAAACTAGCTATAATTTGATAAATAGCAAGGAATGCCACGGTTTCCTTTTTGTAGTCAGAGTTTAAAAAAAAGTTGGTCAGAGATTGGAATGGCACACAGCCCCAACAATGGCCCTACACTGCCTCTTCCCCCACCAAAAAAAGACGCCGCTGAGGAAATTGTTCGGATCGGAAGTTTTACTTCAATCTGAAATCTGAAGGAAGAGTATAAAGGGTATGCTTTGACTACAAAAAATATGAATTTCTTTCTAGTAGCTGCTTAATGAATAGAGTATCAATTAACCAGTTAGAAGATCCGTGGTTTGAATCCCGGTTGAGTACAGTTATTACACTCGATGTTTACATCTGGCCACTCAACCAGCTGTTCATATCCTAGGGTGAGTCGGGTTGCCTGGATCTTTCATTCGATGTTTACATATTTATAACATATAGTACACACTAGTATTTATAACATATAGTCACATATGAGTGCGATCAAAACTCACGACAGAAAGCGACAACCAAAGTTATTATTTATCACTCTTTGGCGATAACCAGTCAAATCAGCACACTTTCACTCTGTCACTTTCTCGGACATTTCAAGATTGATGATTTCGGGAGTCTACGGAGAACGACAGCCCCCCTGTGGTTTCCGTATCGTCTGGAAATATAACTCGTCTCTTTGACTACAAAAATCCAGTGTATGGGGACCTTAACAGTGAACTAAAAAAGATGATGATGTTAAAAAGCAACTACAATTTGCAAACTCTTTCGTAGACATTAAGTAGCAGCAATATTTTATGAGATAATATATTTGAACTGCTTTAAAATTCTGTCAGGGCCATGGACAGGGGATAATCAGGGGCCCTTCAAGGTGACTGGGGTTCGGGGTTAAAAAATATTTAGGGGCCCCGAGATTTTAGTAATGTAAAAGTAGCAGTGTTTTTTTTTTTATTAGAAGTACGTCATTTAAAATATTCCTTAAATTTAAGATACATTATACTTAAAAAATCTTATTTGCTTAAGAAACAAATGCACAGCCGCGGGAAAAAAAACGCCCCACCCTCTGTTAATCGAGCATTGTTCATCGTAGAGAAAATTGAATGATACCATTCGATTAGGAATAACATCCGCTACAAATTAATGTGCGTAAAATTTGCATAAGGGGCCGTCTTATCTAAACGCGCACAAATTTTAAAATTTCCAATGGCAACACCCAATTTTGACGTCAGCCACAAGTTCTAGACCCCCAAATTAGTTCAAATTCAAATTTTCACGACGTTTCTATCTTTACATCCGAAGATATTCAATATTTCGGAATGTGCAATTTTCTGGGATCAGCTCCTTATTGAAAAGCGCAATTTGAAGGGCGATGTTTCGTTGATTGACCACAGCACTGTTGTAAATTATTGAACTATCCTCTTGACATTCAGCATTATGGCTTACCTCACAGCCAAAGGGTCGCAGGTTCGATTTCTGCATGAGAGGGTGAGCATTTTCATGGCTGGGTGTGGTGTTGTCTTGTGTGTGTGTTTGTGTTACTAAGGCAGTGGGCCTGTAATGAGTAGGATTATGTGAGCCTCAAATAGGGCACAATTATTAGGAGTAAAAAGCCGTACTGGATACGTTGCTAAAAACTAATGGGGTCAATAAAAGAAAGAAAAAATAAAGAAGAATGAAATGTTTATTTTCAAATGTTATTTTTTAATGCTGTTTCAAAAATAATTTATGAGACTAACAAATATCTGCAGATCACGCGACAAAACAACTCAGTTGGAACTTGGTGACGAATTTTAAAGTATCAATACGGTGTGCAACCTCCGTCATTCTCAATCACTGCTTAAAGTCTGCGGAGCATGGGTTGCATGAGGCTGTAAACAATATCCGGGTCTTGTTTTATTGCATCCCATGATCTAGTAGCAGATCTCCAAAGTTAATCAGTGGTTCTAATCCCATCCATACTCATTTGGTGTTTTCACAGCGCCCAAACATTTTCAATAGGGTTCAGATCTGCGGCATTGCTAGGCCAGTCCAATTCCCTAATTTCGTGTTCAAGACACCACGTTTTAGCCACAGTGCTCGTGTGGATGGGGCTGTTGTCCTGCAAATAAAAAAACACACAATTTAAAGGTGGAAAAAGAATAGTTTATGACGATAATGTTTAATATTATTAGGAATTTCGACCCCTAAAGTGGCAGACTCGATTTCCGGGGAATGTTATGCTGTATACTTACTTTAGTACACATATGTTTGTAGTGGTTTGAAATCTACCTTAAACTACAGGTCCCCTGGCGAGTATATTAAATTGTCCGTGGATTTTCCAGAATACTACGCGAATGCTGCCCATTTCCTCTTTGTAAGCTCTCCACGGCGCGATAAGGCAGAAGGTATGCCGATTCAGAACATTCAGAAGTAATCTCTCATGCCACACGCCAAACATCGTTTTATCGCCAGTTCTGGTTTATTCTGGCTACACCTGCAATTGGAGGGGAAAGACGAATTGTTTAATAAAAAATATTGTTCATAATTTGATTGCATATCAGATTGCGTATGAGAATGTCGTTAGATACATTTGTATCAGATTACTTAGTATACAGCATTCTAAGATTTCGAAGATTATTATTTGTACCAGATTATCTAGAAGATTGTTTAGAAGATTATTTGTATCAGATTATTAGGGAAGATGCTAGGAAACTTATCAAAGTATTCAGTAGTATTTCAAATACTGGTTTGATTATTTATAAATCAAATAACAATCCGACTAATGTGGTTTTCAAGTAATACTATTAAAATACATGTATTTAAGAACTTTGTGTGTACTGCATACGGATTGTTTGAAATTAGTTAAAGAAATGTTCGACACACATATACATAATTTATTATTTGAATAAAACGATTCTAAGATTTCGTAGAAAATATATGTGTAGAATCCGTATAATATTCAATTCTTATATAGTACAAGAATCCGTAACGAAATTTGAAGATTATTTGAAAGGAGGAAATATTTGTCATTTTAAAAATGCAAAATTTGTAACATTTTAAGGAAATTTGCTTGACATTTTTCAGTTTGTGGGAGCAATGTTTCTTTTCCGACACACGTAGGATAATGCAGCGTTTTTCAAGATGTGTTTGTTCTGCGGAACCCTTGGGGTTCTACGACGTGATAGTTTCAAGTAAATTTTCTTAAAAATTTAAAAACGGGTAAAATTTTAATGCTTTTATACTTTTAAATTATTTTAATTTTAAATATTTTATTATTAAATTGAAGAATTTTAAATGTTATTGGAAAATAAATAAAAATATTTCCTAATTTAAATATGGTAAACAAATATCAAAATTAATTGCACTTTGCATTTAAAAACTCTCTGGCCAATTACATTTCCAGCAACTTACGTACGTGTAATCGTTCATTCAAATTAATAATATATTTTACAATTATTTTTACGTCTAAGTTTGGCAAAATTGAAATTTTTAATACAAAAAATTATAAAAATATGAAAAAGTCTTTATGCAATGGAAAGTGATGTGTACACTTCAATTTCGAAATAACTATTAAGTATTTCTATACTTTTTAGCACACTTATTTCATACAGTCATATGAATTATTAGAAAAACCAGACGTTACATATTCAGACCAGGAAATCCTTAGTGAACCCTACCAATCCCTCCGGAATTCAATGTTTAATCTACATCAGTCTTCATCTAAGATGTACCTAAAGCAAAGTCTGAAAAACAGATGTTGAAATGAAAATATAAATTTTTGAATAGGAAGTGACTTCTCTCTCCCGAACAAGAAGTGGAAATCCTTCATGAACCCTACCTCCTCCGTAATTTTATGCTGCATCCATATTAGCCACTATATCTTTTTAAACATCTAAATCCTACGAAATAGATGTTTTAAAAAAATTCTTTAATGGCAAATTGTAAAATTTTCCCACCAAAATCTGCATTTCAAAATTATTTAGAGTAAAATTATATTATTATTTTTTGTACACACATGAGATAAATTGTCTGTGACTTACAGTTTTAAGTGGGTTGTGAACAATATACATTTGCACTCAGTTTTATCCGTCACAGAAATGGATCTAATATAACAATTATAGATCTGAAGGACTAAATAAACTTTAATTGTTGTATACCGATTTAAAGATGTATTTATGCCGTAGAATGTAAAATCTCACTAATTTGATATTTATGGATTTTTTTGTGATATATATATATATATGATACATATTTTTAGAGTTTAAATTTTCTATATCAGAGAAGATTTTAGTTGCAAAGACGTAGCCGACATTCTTAGCTCTTAACACTAATGGAAGTACTTATCAAGAGAGAGGAGCCATAAAATTTAAGGATAGACCGTGTTGAAGGAATGGAGAGCCTAAGCTGTAAGCGATAATAAGAGGTTAATACTCGAGAAACTCTTCATATCAAGGAGTTTAGACCAGAGAGGGGCAATAATCACGTAATTATAAGACTTTGGAGCTGAGATAAGTACTTGCTAACGTTAAAGATGACAGCATAACGAGTTTCCATATGGAGCAATTGAATATAATGATGTAAACCATTCCACTATCAAGTCTCGGGATACTAGATAAGTGTTTCTCAGAAGTATATGTGAAGTATATCACAAGTGTATAAGTGGTCTGATAATAGGACTATAAAAGGCCGTGCAGAGCGTTTTTGAAGCAGAACGATGTGAATTTTGAGAGAGAGATCTATCTAGCAGACCGATGTGAATTTTGGAAGCAGATCTATGTTCATATCTCTGTGGCACATAGCACAGAAATCTTATGTCTATTGCAAGATTGTTAGCTGTAATCATGTACTGTTAACATGCCTGTTGAGCTCCATTACGGAGAGTATTGGATGTATGAGGATGAAGTGACGGCGACTGTAAATAAAAGCTTCTGAGGAGAAAGATGCCTCTTCCTTTTGACTTTTACACGGATAGCAGTTCATTTGTGGTTACATTTTATATCACATATATATATAGGGTGACCAGAAAAAAGCGCCCCAAAAGTAAAATGAAACGACAAAAAAACGGGAGAATAAATATGTTTTATTCCAATTACAGAAAAAAAGATATATATTCTAAATTTATGAAATCACAAGTTCGATATTTCTGCCATCACCTGCAATGGCATTTGGTTGTCAGTATTGTTTATTCCCAAAGTTTGAACGATTTATGTACAGTGGTTTCCGAGATATTACAGTTCCTTATTGGGGCGCTTATTTCTGGTCACCCTGTATATATAATATATATAATATATATATATATATATATATATATATATATGTGATAAAATATACACAAATGGTTCGGATTGGTGTTGTTAGCAGTCCAAAGATCAGGGATAAATCCCCTCATAATTCTTTATTCAACTTTTCCATCAATTCAAATCTCTTACAAGAACATAACTCTACATCAGAGCTATACAGATACTTTTAACATTACTTTTCACAATCATTACAAGATTACCGAGCTCAGTGCAACGGGAATAAGTTGTGCAAGAGCAAGCCCTAAGAAAGCGTGCGAGAGAGTGTAAGAGAAGTTGCAAGATGATGCGTCCAAAATGCTCTGCATCGACTTATATACTACACTTCACAGATACTTCAGAGTACTTCAGAATACTTATGAGGGGCCTTTATCGGTCATCCCGAGACTTGGCTCTTCAGTGGTTTATATTATAGCCAATTAGTTACTATCTGGACTCCTTAGTCTGTCAACCTTCTCGTTAGCAAGGCACTTATTTCTATCTTCAATCTTACATTTCCCTCGATTCCTGACCATATATGGTATGAACCACATCATCTGAAGAGTTCCTCAAGTATTAACCTCTTATCACTACTTAAGTTCAGTGCTCTCCACTTTTTAATAAGGTATATAATAAAATTTTATGGCTACTCTCAAGATAAGTATTCCCATTAGTGTTAAGAGCGAAGAATTTCGAATAGTTCCACGAAACTAAAAGATTCTTTTTATATGGAAAGTTAAAACCTAAAAATATATGTATCATATCCCCCCCCCCCCAAGTCCAAGTCTCGGTATCACCTATACATTATATACACTAAATCACATACAATACTCTAAGTATATTTCAAAAAATCACACTACAAAAATAATATAGAGATAAAACTGTTACAAAACCTGTTACATCAATTTTCTTGAAGTACCTTTATTTTAATATAATTTTCATTAATGTAGGGCAATGCCAATAATTTCACTTATCCTAACCCTTAATTTGTCACAAAATACCTTACTTTGTTTCCATGTAAATATGATATGTGTTATAAATGTAGAATTCCTTGATCAGGGGAACTCTCATACACCATTCATTCTTCTCACAGTGTTTATGTTTATGTTGTTATGTTGTTATGTCTAAAAATCCTAATCTCTAATATGAATATAAGATACCCAATATAAAAAATAAGATAAGATCTCTTAAAATTTTCTAGTTCTGTGACTATACTTGTTATTCTCAATTAGATTTAAGTTAATCTCTCTGCCCTATTCATCCATATATAATTATACATACAATTCAAACATTCAACACAAAATAGTAATTCTAAAATTATATAAGATTACCTATGATTTTTCTTGATACATCAATATATAAAATACCTTGACTTTTACATTCACAAAGTATAAAGCTTTATCTTCTTAATTCTAACTTCAAATATTTACATAGTACCTTTTCTTTATTCTCACCCACATCTCATAAGGCCTTTCTAACTCCTTTTTCTAAATCCCTTTATTCCTTCTCTTTTTCCCTATACTCTACATTATCACCTATCTTAATTCTTTATCTCTTCTCTCCTCAACTCTTATACTTTAAATCCAATAACACTGGCAGTTAAAAAAAACAGCTTATCCTCACTTGGGATTGATATATCCTTCTCCCAGTATCAATGCCAAAGGGTAAGTAAACATTTATATAAAAGAAAAAGCTTACAGTCAACATCCTCTCCCTATCCGTTACTTTTTATTTATATGCTTAAACTCTCTGCCAGGTTCACGGATGTCTTATCTTAATTCTCCCTATCTTTATCTAAATAATCTAACCTCTATTTCCTCTTCAATCTATTCTGTTTCAACTTATACATCAAATCATCATCAATACAAAATCATTATTAATACAATAACCTTCCTTACTACAATACACATTATTACAATACATTCAATCTCTACATACAATAATCCCTTCAATTTTGCATATAACAGTTTCTTCAAACTTTATTTATCTTTCATAAAGTGGAAGAAGCAAAAAAAAAAAAACTTCTCACACAATTTCTGATCACTCGGCAGAATTATGGCAGAATTCCAGCATTCTTCTGTCCCAGTATCAAAATAAAATTTTTCTTTAGTATTAGACTAAAGTATTTTGAAAAATGTTGGCATGTATCTCTGTGTATCCTTTCAATAATAAGAAAGAATCCACAAAGCGACACTCCATTCTATAAACTTCACTTATTCTCCTCAAATAATTCCTTACTTCTTAATTTTTCTCCGAATTACTGCTAGTCAATTCGTAAATAATATTTAAAAACAAAACTTTCCTAGAAATCAAGGAATTTCTTCTTCCTGATATCCACCCTAATTAATCAATCATGTATCTAAATTAATTATAACTATCTTATAAAAATCTTCAAGACAATAAGAGAGAGCTTTCCCTGTTTACTATTCTGGTCACAGATATATAAAATAATACTAGATGCCACATAATACACAACATAGTATCCGGGCCAACGGCCGTACCGTACTGAAAACACCGGTTCTCGTTAGATCACCGAAGTCAAGCAGCATCGGGCGCGGTTAGTACTTGGTGGGTGACCACCTCGGAACACCGCGTGCTGTTGGCCATCTCGGGTGCGGTTTGCGCGCTAGATTTGCACGCTACCACAAATGCCGCCGTGTTCATGCGGAGTACGATCACGTTAAACATGTGGGTCCGTAAGTCCTTCCGAGAGGTTGGTGGTAGGGGAAGGAGGGTACGGTCCCTGTGGATGCCTCCCCCACTGGGTTCCGGTCTAAATTGGGTGGCACTTCCCGGCCGTCCATACAGTTACCTTACACCTTTCTGGTAGGTCGGACGGTCTGGGTCTCAACAACATAGTATCCATTGGAGATCCTTTTAATCCTAACAATTATATTCTCTCTTTAATTAATAAGTGTATCTAATCTTCAATTGATATATGTCTCATTTATTAACAAAGAATCTTAATTAATATTTTTCAAGTACCTATCTTATTTAATTTTTGTAATTCAAATGTTTCTGCAGGATAAAAATGTCTCAATCTCGTAGAATGTACAATTTCTGTGTTTTGTTTACTTAAAATGTTTGGTCTATCTATTTCAAAATTTACACTTGAAATTTTCTTTAATATGGTATACGGACCTGTATAAGGTGAAGTTAATTTTCTCGTATTGGGGTATTTAAATTCTTCCAGCATAACTAAATCACCTGGTTTAAAATCAGCTTCCTGAAAATGTATATCATACCTAATTTTATTTTTTAAATGATATTTTTCTGTTCTTTCTTTTGCATTTTTTCGGGCTTCCTCTATGGATGGATATATTTCATAATTATCAAGGGGAGAAGTATATGGTAACTTCCCATACATTAAATAAGCTGGAGTATACTTAGTTACTGAATGTGGAGTATTATTATACTCTGCTGTTACTTATTCTAATAATTTTGTCCATGCAATTTTACCTGGGAATGAATTAATTTTACAAATCAATCTAGTAATAATTGTCTGATTTACTCTTTCATTTTTTCCATTAGATTGTGGCCTATGGGCTGACGTTAACAATTGAGTTATATTATAACTTTTGAGAAAACGTTTAAATCTAGATGCTGTAAAGGCTGCATTTCTATCCGTTAATATTTTTCTTGGCGCTTGAATTTGGAATATTTGTCTTAAACAATTTATGTATGTATCTGTGGTGACACTTTTTGATGGAAATGTCCACACATACCTGGTAGCATGATCAATGACAACATGTAAATATTTCTTTGCAGAGTTGTAGTAGCTTAACCCTCCTACGGTATCAATAGAAATTATATCAAAAGGCTCTATAGCTGGAGGTAAACATCCTAGCAATCCAAATTTTTTCTGTTTTGATTTTTTATTTAATTGACATATTTCACAATGTTTCATATAATTCCTCGTATCCTCAATAATTTCGGGCCAATAATAGTTAGGCGAAATTAAATTTAGCATGGAGTTTACTCCAGGATGACCAAACTCTGAATGAGTTTTCTCTAATAATTTACCTCTCAAGGAATATGGCACCACAATTTTAATAAATCCTTTCTTTTTTACAGTTAATACATTATTAATTTTTTGAAACTTTGAATTATTAAGGTTATCCTTTGCTTGATGTTCTTCAATTTCTCCTAAACTCAATAAATGTGTGCACAACCTAATTTGATGCGCTATGGGATTTCTAATTAGCATATCTGCTTCATAATTAGTAGACCCTCTTTTATATTTAATTTCAAAATCATACATGGATAGTTTAAGTGACCATCTAAACAATCTTCCTCTCGGGTGTTTAATTTTTCTTAACCAAACTAATGCAGCATGATCGATATGAACAGTGAAATGGGTTCCATGCAAATAACAGTAGTACTTGTCAATAGAATCTACTATGGCAAGACACTCTAATTCCGTTATGGCATAATTTTTCTCATACGACCTCAACTGTCTTGAATGATAAGCAATAGGGTGTAATGAACCATCTGGATGCTCTTGTTTGATTATACTAGCAATACTCTCCGATGATGCATCACAGAAAATATGACAAGGATAATTTGGATTAAATAATGTGAGAACAGGTTTAGAAATTAGGATATCTTTAAGATGTTGGAATGCTTTTTGGCACTCTGGGGTCCAATTCCATAACTCATTTTTTCTGAGTAATTTATTTAAAGGATTTCTAATCTTAGCATAATTATGAATAAATTTATTATAGACATTTACACTTCCTGAAAACCTTTGCAACTCTTTAACATTTCTGGGGGGTTGTAATTTCTTTATAACCTCAATATTGACATTAGTAGGTTGGTATTTTCCATTTTCAATTTCATACCCTAGGAAATTAATTTTTCTCTGTGCAAATTGACATTTTGTATATTTTAACTTAATATTTTCTTTTTCACAAATGGAAAAAATAGTTTTTAAGTGTTCCAAATGTTCATTAAAATCTTGGGAAAACACTATTATATCATCAAAACAATTAAGGTCAAATCTTATTTGATATTTATCTAGAATTTGTCTTAGTGTTCTTTGAAATATTGCAGGGGAATTTTTCCAACCAAATGGAAGTCTAGTCCATTTATACAATCCATAATTTGTAGTGAAAGCCAGTTTTTCTGAATCCGTTTCATTAAGCTTAATGTGCCAATATCCTGGCGTTAAATCTAGGGTAGAAAAAATTTTAGCATTAGCCAACTGATCAAGTACTGAATCAATTCTAGGAATAGGTTCCTTATCCGTCTTACTGATTTCATTTATTTTTCTGTAGTCACAACAAAATCTCGTTTTAGAATTTTCGTCCCTTTTATACGCTAATGTTACCGGGGATGAATATGCACTATAGGATGGGGTAATAAATCCTGCTTTTAATAACTCATCGAGTTGTTTCTTAATTTCTTTATTATCTTTGGGTGAGGCACGATAAGGTCGCATTGACACCGGCAATTCAGAAGTCAAGTTAATCTTCTGAGGCTCTAATCTTATGCATCCTACATCATATTTGTCTTTTGAAAAAATATTATTGACATTATTTAGCAATTTTGTTAATCTTTCAGTTTCCTCCTGATTTACCCCTATCTCATTATTTACAAATTTAATAGCGCTATTATTGTAACTATCAATATGGTAAGAAGATTCACATTCAGGGAACGAACCTCGGTATGAGATGTCCCTATAAAATTGATATACTCTAAAATTATTAAAATTTAAATATAATTTTAAAAGTTTACAGTGAATCCCTGACAATAAAATATATGGAATATTAGTATCTATTACATAGAATTTTAATGGATATGTTATTTTTCCTATAGTAGTAGGAATTTCTATAATTTTTTTAACACTAACCTGTCCTCTTGTTTGCTGCAACTTTACTTCAGGTGCGTCTTCAACAATTTTATAGTTTAGATTCTTTAATTGATTGATATTTATAATGGAGATATTACTCCCAGTGTCCACAAGTCATATATGTGGTTTCTTAGCCCCTAACCTCACAGTAACTCGGAAGAATGATCATTGATTGGTTGATGCACTTTGTCTCTGGTTTCTCGGTATCGTTGCCCTTGGTGTGGTATTCCATCTGGGTTGTGCTCGGAAGACTCTTGGATAATCCGAAGTTGGTTGTTCTGGATATTCTCGCCACTGGTTTTGACGCCCCTGTCTCTGCCTCCAATCCATGTCAGGCTGTGGTCTCCAGGGTCTCCTTGGTGGTATCACCGGAACTGATCGTCTAGGTGCCTGTTGCGGTCTTTCTTGCTCCATCATCTGTCTCCTCAGCTTATTGGCTAACTTTTTCCATTCCTGTGGTGTTTCAATATTGGTGGCACAGAACAACGGTTGCCATTCTGGTCTTCATAATCGCAAACTATAAATTGTTATTTTTTCCTTGAAGGAGATGTAAGTTCCAAATAAAGGTTTCCGCATGCACACACACACACTCGCACGCACACACATCAAACACATACATGCATGACTTTGAAAACGTCTGATTCGTGGTCAAGGTTGCTTGAAACGTGCTCTCCCGACAAAAACTGGAATTCAAATTTTCGCCTATATATATGAAAGTAAAAATCAATCCATTGCCTTAGAGCTATAACTTTAACGCATCATTCAGTTATAACTTGAAAGTAAATGCGAAGGCTTTAATGCATTAAATTAATCAAATCCGAAGTATTTGACGCTCTCCATCATTCATTCAGATTTTTTTGCACCCAGTTACCACACTATATTTTGATCGTACTATATTTTGACACACACACAACTCTTTCTCTCTCGTTCTCTGTGTCTCCTTCCCTCCTTTTCACCCGTATTTTAATCACGTTAATTACATGATGATCCACCTAATTCTAATTTTTTCAGAATGCAGCTACATATAGAATTTCGTGGCTGTACGTACTCTCTCTAATTTAAAACCTCTAATTTCGAATAATGTTTTAATCCCATTTATTACAACTTCCTCTATACAATACGTGAACTTCCTCTATACAATAGCATTAAAAAATAATAAAATGATTCTTTATTTGAGTCAATACTGAATTAATTTAATTCTAGTCTAAGAGATAATGCATTTAAAAAGTGTCTATATTGCTTAATTGTAAGTTATATATCGGCTTTTTTAATCTAATCAATATTGTATTAATTTAATTCCAGTCTAAGAGATAATCCATTTAAAACGTGTGTCTATATTTCTAAATTGTAAGTCATATAATGAAAAAATAAACCAAATTGCGAGAGTCCTTTCTCTTGATGTGGCGCTGCTATATTAACCTTGAGAGATAGCTCTCCTTCGCCTATCACGCGGGCGATAAAACAACGTTTGGCGTCTGATTTGAAAGAAGGCTGCCTGGCTTAGTATACTTTTTGGCCTTTCGCCTCCACGGCAGACATTGCCTTCCTTGCAGATCGACCTATTGTAGAGTTGCATGCATAAATGATGCACTCCCGCCATATTCTTAGCCTTCGTTGAAATGAACCAGTTTCGTGGATTATTTTTAAGTTCGGTACAGATTTTTGTAAAAGAGTGGAGAATTATAATTGATGATGAAGACCGGGAGGAAATCTCCACTCTTCGTCAAGGCAAATGGCATGATGTATTAAACAATAAAATCCATACTTATTACCTGCTGAAAGAGAGAACAGCCATCTCTTGGAAGTGGTTGTCCAGGACATCAAGCATCATAACGTGCTCTAGTATGTCGCAGTAAGATGGTCCGTTCAATCGTCCTTGAATCCGGTGTAGAGTACCAATGCCTTGAGCAGATATACAACCCCACACCGAAACAGATATTCTTCCGCTGCGATTAATATTGTGTATATACCGTTGGTCAAATCTATAACTCTTCGGTCGGTATACTGTAACCGCAGCATGGTTGAACGACTGGACGCAGCTCTCATCTGTAAACAGAACTGAACCCCAATCAGAAATCGTTCAGTTCAGATGGGCTGTTGCAAAACGCAGTCTGTGGCACCACGGGCCCTGCTCGGGCGCCGTGATAATATTCCGCTTCACCCAAAGCGTAGGCGGATTGAATAGCTTCGTACATTACCAAGTTTTCCTAACCTTCGAATGTCATCCCTTTGAACTCTTAGAACCCAAGTTTTTGGGATAATTCACTGCATTCGACCATCTCCCCCCCCCCTCGCTTGTTTAGGCATCTGACCCTTCTGTGAATTGTGCAAGGCCCTGCGCCACATTGAGCGCACTCCCACTTCAAAATTAATCTTCTCCTCTCCTTCATGGATTTTATACCCCCTCTAGCATTTTTAAAATTTTAAAATTTTTATAAAAAAAAAAAACTCTTTCTTAAGACTCGGATGATCCAAAATTCTCCGAGCAAGCTTTATAACTTTTTAAACTCCCTTTCTCAGAAATCCCTTTCCTTCGTATTTATTCTTCTTTTTATGCCAGGGGATTAAAGTCTGGTTGTCAAATCCGGACTAAGCACCCCTTTAAAGTACCTGTACCTTGCACCTTGCAGTCTGTGGCGCCGCTGATCATTAGTTAGTGTTGGTTTTGGGGCTGCCACCCAGCTTTGAAGAGCTCCTTCATAGAGAGTGTTACCCAATAAAATGAAAGTTACAATATAGCTCAAGGAGCAACCGTATATATAACCAATATATCAACATTAAAAGTTATCTTACATCCAATTGTAGCTCATTCCTAATTTGAACAGAATTCATAAATGGGTCCGGTACAGCTACCACAACAACCTCCGGAGCCTCATCCCCAGTTAAAATCGGAGGGCGACCACTGCCACTTCGTCTATCTACACTCCCTATGTTTTGATACCTACAAACAATATAAATTCACATAGCAACATTTATTTTCCAATTTGAATTGAAATTGTCATATAAGTCTAACCTAGCATGCAAAGAACATCATCAATCAACAGCCACTAACATTGCTCGCCTATTAATCCATCTAGACACTGTTTTATGGCTAACTTGTAAAATCCGTGCAATCTCCCTCATGTTTCTGCCAGATTGGCACATTCCAATAATTGTGCCCTTGGTCGTCTCGTCAAGTTGTCGACAGGGCCCTCGCTAAGGGGGGGGGACAGGGGGGGAGTCTCCCCCCCGAATGTTGAGAAATCCCTGTACAGTTGGCAAAATCAAGATCCAAGTTGGCAGACTTGGTACATTTTAGATAAAATGATGGATGATATTTTATCATGATATACACTCCAAAGATCCATATAAATGGAATATGGATAAAAAAAAGGCTTTATTGTGTTTAACTTATTTTACATAGACACGTATTCGTCTTTGCTTCAGGCAAGACCACCTTTCTACAGCATCTTCCAAGTTGATTTCGTTTCCAAAGTCTGCTTCGCACTTCGAAAGCATGAAGCAGTTAAGCCTCATGTTTGTCATTGTTGTTCTCAAGGAACATTTCACAATATTTAGCTAACTGAAGGCTCTTTCATTTGTGCTGACTCCATAACCGGCTGTTAAAGTCAATTGGCACATTTTGAAAGCCAGCTTTAAAGCATTTTTGAATTGAACCATTACGTTCTTCAATGTTTCCATTGATAGTATATGTATGTTCCTCCTTGCATATGTTAACGAAGACTTCTAACTCACTTTGTAGAGCATGCATATGAGACCTAGTAGCTGGAGGGAACATCGTAACAGCCTCTTCAATTGCTTCGATTGTCAGATTATCCTTGTTCAAGGGAAAGTTGAAAATTGAATGTAGTGGAGAAATAGTTGTCTTCATAGCAACCACGTTGTCTTTAAGGCCTCTTCATAGTGTATCAAGGACAGTCTTGAACTCTTTTCTATAGCATTGTTTTAGGTCTATGTTTACTTCATTTTCAGCATACTCTTCAATCCTTCTCGGTCTCATTCGTCTTCTATGGTGCAGTTGAAAGTCATGTTCAGGATCAACTTTAATGTTTCCAACACATGTTTCCGCACTTGTGATCAAGTTGTCCATTTCTGTGGTGTTAATATTAATCTCCTCCAAAATTATTACGGTGTTTTCGACTGTTCAACTGTAATACAATCAATCAAATTCAGATCAGGGCTTTTCAAAGTTTCTGTCAAATTCTTCATTTTATACATAATGTTTTTCATAAAAAACAAGATAAAAATGAAATCAAATGATTTCATCTTTTTGCATAACCCATGCGCTTTTGCTTTTGTAGCACAATCTAATTCCTGTTGTGTGGAAATTTCTTCTAATACAGATAGGCTAGGTGCAAATGATGTGTTTACAGCTTTTATAGTCTCTGCTCTGGCTGTCCACCTAGTACTAGATATATTTCTCAAAAGAAGGGCATACTTCACTTCTTTGATCTTATTCCTCAACTGTCGGAAACGATTAGTACTTGAATTGAAGAAAACATACAATGCTTCAAGTGCGTAGAATAAGTCTCTAATAATAATGCTGATACTGCAGCTGTGTTCTACGTCTGTGATCTTGGCATGGAATGTATGGTATATGATGTCCTATGATTTCTGAGAGTTCCTTTTGGACTCCATTAAACTGTCCTGACATTGAACTTGCAAAATCATATGACTGAAAAGCCAGTGAGGGTGTGTCAATATCTTTCTTTCTTAAAGTCTCATAATTTTACTTTGCCATTCCAATACCTGTTTTTCAGCACATTCAGAAACGTCTAACAAGCGTTCTCTTGGTTTGCAGTTTTCATCGACAGTACGGACAACAATCGAAAGCATATCCTTTTGTGAACTGTCAGGTGTGGTATCAGCCATCACTGAGAAAAAATCACAGCTCTTAATCTCCTTAACAATTTTTTTTTCTATTTCTTCAGCAACGAGCTCATTTTGTAACTCAGGACTCATGTAACTCACGTGGTACCGCCATAATTCTCTTTCATCAAACCATGTTTTCAAGATGTGGTTATATCTTGAGATCAGCGATATTATTTGTACAAAATTACCATCATTTGATCCTGATCCTTGAAATGCTATCCCTTGACGTCCTAGGGTCCTGCATGTGTCGAGCAAGATTCTCACTACTTCTCTGTTTTGAAACTGTACTCTTTCATTTTCTATCAAAGTTAATCTCTTGGTTTGATCAAGAAGCACATCAATGTGCCGCTCCTTTATTAAAAAGTTACAATAGTTGTGGAGTGCTGATCTTTGTGCAATAGATGAAAAGTGAGTTTGTAACTTTCCCAGCTTTTGCTTCTCATTTCCCCCCCAATTTCTTACTCCAATCTTCGACCATGCATCTTCACTCTTCTCTTGACCTACTCCATGAGGAAACAGAAAGCACACAAAGCAGTATGCACAATCTTTAATTGTACTGTATTCTAAGTACTGAAATTCTTTATACCAATGGGGATTGAATCTGTCTTTACCATCACTTGGAAAGGATGCCAAAATTGGTTGATAAGGCCCTAATTTGATCAAATAGTTTTTCTGATTATCTGTCAAATCTGAGGATCAAATTAGGGTTACAGTAAATTTTTTTCTCTTTTGGCAATTTTATGATACAGAATTATGCAAAAAAAACCCTTTAAGATATTTGAGTATTGAGAGACATTATGAATACATTAATCATACTGATATATCGATGAATGAAATATCGATATAAAATGTGTTATCGGTGCAAAAAAAAAAAAAAAAAAAAATTACCTCCCTAGACTTTACTTAAGTTGGTAAAAATCATTACTTGACTTGGCAATTTTATCGGCTCTCCCCCCCCCCCCCCTCAATGATAAGTCTTAGCGAGGGCCCTGGTTGTAGAGGCATCCTCGCGTCAAGTACCGAAGCATACGCACAATATATAGCCGAAGCATACGCATTTATAACAAACCCGACTTTCAAACATATATACCGCAGTAAAACTTTAAATAAGAATGTTATTAGGTGTGATAACTCTGCTTTGTAATACAGCTAAATAAGCGAAAATAAATTATAGAATCATTTTAGCTTTGAATAAGATGTTCTTAGGTTGTTGCAATAGCTATCATACTAAACCGCAATTATGCAAATTCGTCTTTTGATGTAAAGCTACGTGTTATAGTGTTTAGTATCACATAGTTTTATAATTTGTTATTGTTTTATATAAATAAACACATTTTGTGGGCGATTTCAACTCGCAGTAGCTCCGGAACAGTACCTCCTCGACAGTAGCATACGTAGATCCCATTTATAACAATACAAGTTTTCACCCTTCAATACAGTAGCAGAATTTCGTTGATTAGTTTGCATCTATACAGCACTGTTTATACAAAGTTTTTATTAAAATTGGGTAAAAATAAATCCACGTTTTCTTAAATAAAGATTGACTTATAATTAATATAACTTTTTCAAATTAGTCATTTTTTTAAAATTAATATACGACCCCTAAAATCATCGTGATGCTGAATATTTAAACATTTCGAAAGAACTAGTGGGAGGAAACACCTGGAATTTTATATAAACATATAAAAATTCTTTGTGAATCAACTTTTATCAAAACGTGTCCAGATTTGTATTAATATTTTTTCGATTATTGATTTCATGATTAATATTTCATACAAACAATTTATTCTACAAAATTAAAAATAACGTAAATGTGTTTGGGTTGTTTAGTAGTAACGTCATACAAATAATCAGCGTGAGCAGATAATTACTACAGAAAATATGAATGGAAGTTTTGGAAACTAATTTAACATTAGGAGCTCAAAACTTTCCATACTCACAACTCAGAAACGCTTCACCCAAATGACTTGAAATTTGGTATCACAGGTTGAATTTTGCTCTAGTTTCGAACTATGTTGTCAAACTTGGGTGTTGCCATTTTAAATTTCAAAGTTTGTGCGCGTTTAAATATGAAGACGGCCCCTTATTCAAATTTTATGCACATTAATTTGTAGAGGATGTTATTCCTAATCGAATGGTATCATTCAATTTTCTCTACGATGAACGATGCTCGATCAACAGAGGGTGGGGCGTTTTTTATTTCCGCGGCTGTACATATACAAGGCGTTTAAAAACAAATGGATTAAACTTTCAGGTGTTGAAGACCCAGACCGTCCGACTCGTCCAGAGGACTTAGAGTAACTAGTTGGACGGCCGGGAAGGAAACTTTCAGGTGTGACAGAACACACCGAAACAAACACTTTTCATCATAGAATGCATGGTCGCAAGTCATGCAGTTACGCGCTAGACGGCGCTTTCCATTTCACTACACGCCAGCAGACTTACGCAATTCAGAAACCAGACTTTCACGAAGCATCAAAATAAAGCTTTATTTAAATCAAAACAAATGCATAGCAGCACTGAAGGATCCCCTTTCAGTCTGTTGGAGGCGCAAACGAGAACGGTGTTGCCATTTAAAATTTCAAGTTTTTGCCATTTAAAGTTTTTGCGCGTTTAGATATAAAGACGGGCCCTTATACAAATTTTACGCACATTAATTTGTAGAGGATATTATTCCTAATCGAATGGTATCATTCAATTTTCTTTACGATGAACGATGCTCGATTAACAGAGGGTGGGGAGTTTTTTTTTTCCGGGGCTGTACATAAAATGTTTTATTCTGATATCGTATCTGAATTTATATTTTGTATCTGGAAAGTATCTGAATTTACGGAAACTAAACTTGGTAAAACTCCTTTCTGTGGCTCAATACTGCCGATGACGCACAAAATAAACTAATTAAATAATTAGATGAAATACTGGTGGGGCAAGAAAATAGACCCATTGAAAATTTCTCCCCTCAGCATTTACTCTGGTCATTCTTGTAACTTAAAATCAAACATGAATTGAAATAGAGTCCCCCATATAAATTGTGGCCCCGCCCATAGAAATATTCATCACTCTATATTTGAGTCTAGTTTCTTCTCTTTATGAATTTTTCATGTCTTCCTTTTTCTATCTCCCCCCTCCAAAAAAAAGAAAAGAGAAGTCGAGGTCAAGCCCCTTCACTCGAGTGCTCCCCACGAATTCACTCGAGTGCTCCCCACGATTCGAGTGCCCTACCACGTTTCCAGGAGAGCCCATAAAATTCAGTCAAAGAATTTCTCAAATATTTCCTTAGACAAGTTATTAATATTAAACCAAAGTTATGAGTTTAAAATGATGATCTAAATAGAGTCAACTTTATAAAGCTGTATTATAAAGAAACTCTATATCTAACGGAATAGTGCTGACATCTAGTGTACTTACGTATAACTAAAACTAGTAGTCACTTAAAATTAAAATTTCCCTTTGAAAACATTTGATATCGCTATTAATTTGTTATATGCTGTCAAAATTTTGTAATAAAAATGGATTTTCAGCATAATCATGTCAGGCATATTCTTGCATTTCTTTAAAAAATACAATAAAAAAATTTCAAAAGTATAATTAGGAAAAATAACAGAAGCAAGGAGGTGAGTCAAATTAGCTCTTTTGTTTTCAGTTGGACTCAATTTGTCTCTGTCTATCTATTATGTCCAACGACTCTGAAACATAGCTTATTATTCCTGAAATTCACGAATGTTTGGATTGCGGTTCGAGTTCAAGTATATTATCCAATAACTTTCTTCTTTTTAGATATACGAGAAAATAAGGAGATTAACCAGAAATTAAAAAAGGGAGTAATAAGAAAAAAAAAGTAATTATTACAGCAAAAAGAAAGTATTTTCATAAATTTTGAGGCAAATGTTTCTAAGAACAAATTTATTTTCAAAAATAAACAGTTAAGAGAAAATGTTAGAGGTTATCCGTCAATTGACCATCTGGATTCTTTTCTGCTATATTTTCCGCGTCTTATTTACTTGAAATACAACAGTGGAAACTATATTTTTAAGTCCCGATAAGTCATAAAAGATATTTACACTAATTTGAAAACAAGTAAAATAAAGTGACAAGGTGAAATTAAAATAGACACTCTCAACAGATGGCGACACTAAACAAAAATTTCTAGAATTCTTTTCTAGAAGTCCTCGTCCTGGGACAGGAATACAGGTTATCGAGGCTACTGAAGACGGCAATGGTTCTCAAACTGTGATAACTGCTACGTCCAAATCCAGCGAGTAAGCAGAAAAATTACCGTAAGCAAAAGGTTAAGGAAAAAATTAAATGCAATGGCCCCACCCACTGGAAAATTTCTATAGAGATCCCACCAACCATATCTGGGTCTGGTGTTTGGAATCAACAATATGCTGGAGAGCATAACGTAATGGATTCTTGCTAGGGGGACTACAAGCTTTACCTCTATCGGCGGCAACGTTACAAGGCCCTGGCCTTATAGAGCCCACCCCCTCTTTACTTTCAAGCCCTAATTGCTCCTCGAAGCGAGAAAATGCAATGCGTAGACGATGGCCTGTTTAAAGTACCTTGGACGATGGCATCTGGTACGCCAAGAAGGGGGGTGAGTTCAGGAGTCAAAGAGCTCAGGTTTTATAAGTGGTAAACTAGTGACGCAGGCCTAAAAAGATTAAAAATATTTATCGTACAATAAATAAAACTGTTGATATCTTTCTTTCGACCCAGCCCGTCCGACCTACTCGAAAGTGTAAGATATGTGTTTAGACCATCGGGATAATGCCATCTAATTTAGACTGGAACACAGTGGGGACGACATCCACAGGGACCGACCCTCCTTCCTTTGCTACCAACCGTTCAGAAGGACTTTCAAACCCACAAATGTAACGTGCTCGTACACGGGGACAGTTTAGGCAATGCCGGAAATCGAACTCGGGTCCTCCAAGTACAATCTCCGAGACTTAACCACTCGGTTATCTCACTCCAAAACTGCTGCATGTAAGACCATAACTTACAAAACTTCCTTGAGGAAAGCATATATGTCAGTTAGGTGACTACAGTTGCTTCGATGGCATTATAATCCCTTTCAGGTCAAAATAACAGTATGCGCTCTTAACAACCACTACTGTCGTCTGTTCTTTTGGCCTGAAGTAGGGGCTTAAAATGACCTCGTTAATTGTGGTCACCTAACTGACATAGGCGTGCTTTCTTCAAGGCGGCCTTGTAAGTTATATCTTTATCGACTTTTCAAATATTTCATATAACTTTATTGAATTGTGACCCCCCTCTCCCCCCCCCCCCCCCCCGAGATTTTAAAAACTCGGCTCCTATGGTATATCTTAACTCATTGGATTAAAAACATTATCGGGCTAGCCCGTCCTGGGCCCAACAAAAGAATGTACTATTTTTTAAGAATAACTCCAAAACTGAAGCAGCTAGAATGTCTAAATTTAGTATAACATTGTATTTTAGGGTATATATATATTTTTTGGATTTTGAAATTTATCAGGCTAGCACAACACGTCTTGAGTCCGACATTGAAATGTACTGTTTTTTCGAGAATAACTCGAAAATCGAAGCAGCTAAAAAATCAAAATTTGGTATATCATTTTCTTTTAGGATAAAGTTTAATACTTTCGAATTTGAACACGGGGTAGCCCGTCCTGAGCCCGACATATTAATGTGCTCGTTTTTTAAATAACTCAAGCAGATCAACTAAAATGCTTTATATATCATTGTCTTTTGGGGTATATTTTATTTTTTTTAGATTTTGAACTTTAATGGGCTAGCCCGTCTTCGGCTCGCCTTAGGAATGTACTCATTTTGGGGGAATATTTCGGGAACGGAGAAGCTAAAACTTCCAAGTTTAGCATGTCGTTGTCTCTTGAGGTATATTTGAACTCTTTGGATGTAGAATTTTATCGGATTAGCCCATCCAGGGCCTTACACAGGAATGAACTCGTTTTTCAGAATAAATCGAAAACCAGCACAGCTAGAATGTCTAAATTTATTATATATCATTGTCCTTTAGGGCATATTATAATTCCTTGTATTTTGAATCTTATAGGACTAACCCGTCTTGGCCAGCCATAAGAATGTATTCAGTTTTTGCAAATTACTCGATAACCTCACTGAAAGTTGGAAATTCCAAGATCAGAATGTCATTGTGTTTTGTGGTATATTCTAACTGTTTGGACTGTTTTCGTTTTTTTTAGCCATTTTTTAGCTAGGCCTTTTCTAGCTCCCAATAAAAATTTAAAATTGAATAAAGTGAAAAGCATTTCCGAAACCATGTACGTTATCAAGGGCCATACATGTTTCGTTAATGCGGATTCTACGTTTCTGTGTGCATTACTGTAAATTGTATTACAGAAATAATGCACATGGCCCGACGTAGAAGAAAATATAAATTGGATCTGATATATATAAGAAATCAAATATAATAATTAAATATACCAGCTTGTGGCTAAGTATTTATAGGAGAATACAATGTAATGAAAAGATAAAAGAATATAATAATATAAATGTATTTACCCCTTGCGCTGCATAGCTATGTAGTTTATATGATACTGACTAAATGACACATGAAGATGAAAAATTATTTAAAATTGTTTGAGAACTATCAATATGTTGCTGTAATTGTAGCAAGGTCTTGAATTTAAAATTAAAATGTGTTTTAATAAAAGAAAAAATAAGGTTTGGCGGGTAGATATTTTGGATAGTGGTGTTGATGAATTTAAATATATGTTCTTTGTAGTAACATGGTGTACTTAATATTTTTATTCTTAATAACTGGTGTTGTGAGGACTGGATTATTTTTATTCTTAATAACTGGATTCAAGAGACTTAATTAACGAATGATAAAATCAATTGAACGATCATATCTCAACACCTGATTGGGACAGACACTCACATACAATTAAAGAGGGGAAATTAATTAATTAAAAGGTTAGTTACTTAATGGAAGGGGATCGTATAATGGGAAATAGAATTTAGAATATCAATAATAATTGCGTTGTGTTTTAAAATATTAAACCATTTTTGTATATGAGCGCCTAAAAAATATTACATAAGACACAAGTTAAGAGATACAATTACATTAAATCCATTTTCTTACCTGAACTTGACCTAAAATGAACCCAAAAACAATCTTTGCTAGCAGTAAAAAAAAATTTTATATACAAATTCATCTAAAAATTCAAATGTTCAAAAGAACCCACACTATTAAGTCAATGAATTATGTTAATGGAATGTCAGTAAACACAAATTCTTGTCGTCAAATTGTTCCTTAGCTAAAATATAAAAATTAACTCTTTTCAACATTTATAATCACTGTACCTAAACATAAATTCATGAATTTTTTTATATGCATATATATATATATATATATTGGACTTGTGCAAAGGCTCAATTCTAAAATTTCAATTTATTGAAGATTGTGATAGTTCCAGGTTGATTTTAGCACACATCTGAATTTCTTTTTTTTCAAAATTCTTTATTTCATTATCATATAAAATTGATATTAACATATTCACTTTAACAAGATGATATAGATTCATTTTTCTTCCCCCCTTTTTTTATGATGAAATCACAAAATTATTATTCTAAATTGAATTAATCACATTTCTCATTCCAAGAAGTGCTGCACTAAAACTGAATGATTTTTATTTCAATCACATATTGATGATTAAATGATGCCTTTTAGCTTATAAAAACAACAACACCAATTCCCTTCAGTAAAAATAATTATTATCAATTATGCAGTCATCAAAACCATGACTGCATTTCCTATCTTCACTCATGCATGAATATATGTTAGAACATCATATATGTATAATCAGCCAGCTCAAAAAAAATCATTAAGCCTTTGAGAATTCGTAAATTCCTTTTTCAGAAATATATTCATAATTGTAAGCAGATATTTCTAAAAAAAAAACAATATCATAGAGCATACTGATCACAGGATTCCAGTTCTGTTCATAATCATAAGAAATGGACAATGAATCTATTTATAAAAAAAACTTTCATAAAAAGAAAAAAAAAATGGCTGGGGCACAAGGCACCCGCTAAAGGGGACCCCACCTATATCACGACCTTCACGTATCACAAATTTTGAGAGAATAGCAAGTCAGCACTTTTTACACAGGAGGAAAAATCTCCCGCCTAATCGGATGTTGCCATCCGTAAAAACCTAACTTAACTTCTGCACAACCAGGGAGGTTAAAAGTTCCATGTCTCGCCTGAAACCAGATTTCGCCAATTGAAACTGTCTGCCCGTATCCAAGCATATTTAAAAGAGGCGTACACCGTACGAATAAAAATATGAATGGATAACAGCACGCTATAATTTAATTTAGTAAAAGAGACAATTGGCCTATTAATGAGTGTATAAAATAAAAGCAATTTTGAATAATAAATTTTAAAATAAAATATTTAATGAATTATAAAAAAAATGTTAATTTTTAATAATAAAAAAATATAACGTGTTGTGATGTGTCACAACAACTGGTTATTAATAATATTTTTAAGTACTGATTTTGACAGATTGGATGAATAATGTTGAAGTTTATTTACTTTGAAGTTATAAGGTTCTGTTTTGTCGTATATTTTAAATTTTAATGTGTCTGCATTCTGAATTTTTAAACTAACGTCTAGATAATTGATTCAGTTTGATGTATATACATTTTCAATTAGTTGTAGATTAGGTGGATAAAAATTAAAGTTTAATATAGGTGCATCATTATATATATATATATAATAAAAGTTTAAAAATCCAATGAAAGAATAGAGAGAGGTTTCAACTCAAAAAACCTCAACATTAAAAAATGTCTTACAAATAAAATGCAAACCTCTAGTCATCAAGCTGAAGACAAACAAAAAACATCAATGGAAAGTAATCGATAAAATAAAATCAAATAGAATCCAAGCATGAAAGCTTTACACGTGGACAAGCCCTAGGCCTAATAATGAATTGTTCATTTTGATAAAACTCTTTATTAAGTCCAAGTATTTTATAAAAAATTCACACAAAATGCTTGTTTCTGATATCAGTGATTGATTAGATCTATAAACACTGATAACTTGGACAACATGCATAGAGATTGAAAAGTAATAGGAAACAAGAATACTCGAAAAAACACTGCATATGTCTGATCCATTGGAGGCTTGAATAAAGAGACCAATGTTGCCAATCTCAAAAAATAAAAAGTTGAGAACTGCTGTCGTTAATCGCGAGAAAGAAATAACAGTAATGCGAAAAGAAGATGAAATGTGATATTCAACAGTGAGAACATGTAAATACATGGTAATGCCTATTCAAGAGAAAGTGGATGTCTGGCTAAAATAAGATACAAAGGAGAGAATTTAAGTATAATCTACCATTCCAAACTTTTTAACTATACTATGTACTAAATAAGCTGGATATTTATATAATTTGCTAGTAATTTTAAGTTTATTAATATGCATGTCATGAAATTTTTTATCAGATTATCTATAAATTCTAAAAAGCTGATTAAGTATAATATTTCTAAACAATTGAATCGAGTTACAGGAATTAAAAGGTAATATTTTAATAATGTTAAAGTTTAAATAGTCTTTTTTATCATATAAATTAGTAATTATCCTATTAGTAGGTTCAATAATAAGATTTAAGTTCAAAAAATTAATGTTATTACTAATAGTGGCTTCATTAGGAATTAGTTCCAAATTATCCGGATAGAAATCTATATCTATGACACAGTTGTCTGTAAAGACCAAACAAATCAGATCATCAACATATCTGTAAATATTATAATCTGTTGAAGTAAAAGATTTTTCATAATGATAAAGGTATAAATTAGCTAATATACTGCTACTACAACCACCTTGTGGAACTCCTGAGACTTGTAAGTATAATTTATTACCTTGAAATATATAATTATTGAAAAGAACAAAGTGAAGAAGTTTAGGAAATTTGGTAAATATAGCATGAGTAGTATGATAAGTAATATAAGCATTATATAGAGCTAAAATTACTACATAAAGATCAAGGATCTTAATATCATTAAAAAGATCTTTAAAATCAAAAGTTTGAAATCCAATTAGTTTACCAAGTGATGTTAATTTATTCTTTAATTCTTTACTATTATTTAGAATAAGGCAGTTATTGCTAGAAAAACGTATACTATCATTTATTACATTTAAATAATTTAGAAGTAATTTACTCGCAGTAGTACAGTAAGTATTATGACCACTAGTTACTGTTCTAAATTTAATAGGATTTTTATGAAATTTAGGTATTAGCGTTATATATATATGGAAATTTAAGAAATTTATAATTAATATTTAAATCACTATACATATTGATAACTTTCAGTTTAATACTATTAATGGAGTGTGAATCAAGTTTAAATAGACTATTGTTATTTAAATAATCTAACAGAAATTGTATATAGAATTTTTTACAGATAATAGCATAATTGTTAAGAGGTTTTATCAGCATAAGTAATAACAAAAGATCTAGTTTTCAGTGTAGGAAACTTGATGTTATCTTAACTCGCTTGCGAATTGGTCACACACGTTTTACCCAGACATTTGCTTGTAGGTAAACGGGAGCTTTCTTATAACTCATATTCAAACATCAGAGTATAAAACTTTTTTTAATCGAGTGAGCAAATTTCAGACATCATTTTAAACACTTTATGACTTATAGAGAGAAAATCCTCATCCTAACCTTTTTCATTTTTGTTAAGATATAGGATTTTTTTTTATCATGTTATTAAAGTTATGTATCCCCATTCATTAAAATTTAAAATCCATTATTATCCCCATTCATTGAAAGACCTTTTACTTCTCACATTGTATAATCCTTTTACTGCATATCATCTAGTTTTGTATTTTACATCGTCAGGTTATGTGTACATCAGATTTTTTAAAATTTATGATACAAGATTATACATTATATTCATTTTTATTGTCATATTCATATTTTGTCATATTTCATTCATTTTTATTGTCATATTCATTTATTATCATATTCATAAAATAAAGCAATGAGCTTTTTATAATAAAAATTACAGTATATTTGCTTTATATAATTTATGGATTTAAATATAACCAGGATTGTAAAAAAAATCTGGAATAAAAAAGACCAAGTGGATTTTTTGGGGTATTGGGATTTGTAATATTGGGTTTAATATTCAAGGTAGTTTTTCATATATATATATACATATATATATATCCAATCGGCTTGAATAGTTAAAAGTTTAAAAGGCCGAAAGGATGAGAGTATGGGATGGCTTCATTTGAATTAGAGTGTGGGCATTCCCACAATTCTGCCGAATGGTGTTGCTTCCAGACTTGTATGGTATGGCCTTCCAGCTGAGTTTTCAGTTCACGGGTTTGCATGCGTTTCTCAGCATCATCAGTGTTTGTATTATTTTTGTTCAAAAAAGTTTTATGTTCAATTTCATTATTGCAGTCATGACCACATAGTCAAAAGTTATTTATTCCCATTCATTAATAAAGATTTCACAAACACTTTTCTTTTTTCAAAGGATTATTACAACCGTAAAATGAATGAGAAGGCCTTTACTATTCTTCAAAAAGTAATAAAGACAGGCAATTCTCAAACAAGGTGGATCTACTTTACTACTTTAACATACTGCATTATGTTCAGCCATGGATAGGAGATTTTGGAAATTCAAATTTAATTGAGCATTTTGCACTAGCACTTTGCAAATTCTATATACAAAATTCGTATTGCATAGATTCTTTAAATGTTGTGTATAAAATATAAAACTGCTTTTAGAAAAAAAAAAGAGGAAAATATTTTTTGTAAAACTTAAATATAATTGCGGTATTGGAAAAATATTCTTTTTACAAAAGTATTTTTTCCTAAAAAGTATTTTTTACACATGGGATATGGAGTGAAATGTTTTCTTAACATTATATTCAATAGAGCATGGGTGTATGTTTGCTTGAGCACCACTTATGCATGTTTAATAGTAAAGATACTGATTTTTGCTCATTTTGAATGCACAAGGATCAAATGATACTTATGACCAACACTTAAAGGAAATTTGGAATCAATATGAATTTGCCACTACTCCCTAAATTCTTTGAACTCGCAGATAAAGTTTCTTTTGATATATACATAAAAACAAACTATGGACACCAATGATTTTCTCCACTAATTTCAAATGTGATACATTAAACTGATATTTCGTATAGCATTTTCTGATCAACAATCTACTGGCTCAGTTATATGACCTGTCAAAGTTTTAATTACAAAATAAAAATATATCAAAAATTGTGGATGTCAAAACTTCGTTCCAATAGATCAGTGATCACTAAATATTCAGACATTTGTAAAAGAAAAAAAAAATCTCAAAAGATAACATTTGCTCATTTTATAACTGGATATTAGCATTTTAGAACTACATTTTTTTTTTAATAAATTTCATAATGTTTGGTTGTTAGCATTAATTTGACACCTCATATATGCTTTATTGCATAATTATACAGATAGCAAATTGAAATGTCTGAACGTCAGCATTTTTTATCATGCATAATTAATTCTTATGAAAGCTTATAAGAAATTCATATTTTAAAAATATGCAAATCAAAGGTAATAAATTTTTTATACAATCATAAAACTTATTAAATATACCACAGTATTAGTAACAGGAATGGTTTTGAGTTCCAGATTTTTATATCTATATCATGTATAATTATTTAAAAGTGTTCTTGTGCACCTGATTTTCTTTATAATAAATTTGTATTTAAATATGAAAACCATGAGATTATTTTGTATATACACTGTTTGAATATTTTCTTAAAATGTAAATAGTAAGATAACATTAAAGGATGGTAGTCTTATAAAATGACATTGCATTATTTGAAATGACAAATTTATTCAGTATGTAAAAATACTTTATAAATCTTAACACACTATACTTTACAAAATAAATTTTGTATAAGACTCAGAATCATGTCTTAGAAGAAATTAATGTTAGTAAGTATAACAATGAAAATATTACAAAAGTATTTTCAGCAAGGATATAGCGACTGGTACAACTGCAACATTTGGACTTATGGACTTTAATCATTTTATACTACTTTAAGCTAATAAACGTGATCTGAAACAAACTTTCGATTAACTTTTAATCATAAATCCTTAGCAGATAATCAACCCGACTTCTGCAAATTCATTCTGCAAAGTATTGTTATTAAACATCAGAAATATTTATAGTATTTTCAATATGAAGTGCAAAGTAACTCTGGGAAGACCATGTCTACAAAAACCACCACCCAAGCTATTTTTTTTTATTCATCCATCAAACTTAATAAGTGCATAAAACATTTCTTCTAATGTGTAATTAAAGTGAGAGGTGCTCGATAGTGGGTTATTTAAGTAGCCACCGTCACCCCAAATTCCCTTCACACTTCACCAATGGTGTACTTATCTCACCCAGTAATTGTACCCAAACACTCTGCTTCCAACTTATTTTGAGGAGAACACTGTACTGCATGCCAGATTGCATTTACAACATAGATTAAGGTGATCATACAAAGAGCAAGTTAAAGGGAACAGTTGTTCAATTTACAGAAACTATATTGAATTAACATAGATTAAGGTGATCATTTATAAAGAGCAATATACAAGTTAAAGGGAACAGTTGTTCAATTTACAGAAACAATACTGAATCAATAAATTTTTATAAATATAAGAGTAAAAAAAAATTGTTTCAATTTTTTTCATAACAGTCAAACTCGGGATGTGAATGAAAGACAATACTTTAATTGTGATTAAAGTTATTTTTATGCAAAACAAGGTTTATAAACAGAAAGTTATAAAAAGTTAAGAGGCCTGAACTAAAGACATAAATTAGTCTAGATCGGCTTTTTACAAGAGGGGGCTAATCATCTCACTTAAAAATTTGATATTTTAGCATTGCATTGTAAAATGCAGCAAAATATTTTCACAAAGATGCATTGAAATAGTAATATACAGATAAAGCTTCATAGTTGACCATTTGCCTAATTTTACATCTTGACAAAGAACAAAAAAATATCTATAATAACATAATGCAGGGAAGTTTTTAACTTGACCATATGCTATATTTCTCACTTGACCACATGTCTAACTGCGGTATTAACTATACAAATAGTTAACATCCAAGTTGATTAAATTTAACACAGAATCTAATAAAATATAACCCAAGCCCATTTATAAGTCAATCACTTATCAACAGACTTTGTTGTTACTAATCCCCTTTGTCAGGAACCACCTAGATCATGTCACAAAAGGAGGCTAATAATGACCTCTTGATCGTCTGAGAGCTGCCTAACTGAGGCACCAATGCAATAAAGGATGTGAGGAGTCGAAGAAACAGAACACATACAAAGATGGGAAGGTCTTCACTCCAACATATTTCATGGGTGTAGTATGCCCACTCCTAAGTTTTGCCAAAGCAGTATGACGCATCCTAGGACCCTAAACAAAGTTACTATCAATATTAACTAAATTAGAAGTTACTCCCCAGAAAGTAACTAATTAAGTTAAAAATTGAAGCAAAGAAAAGGTAACTGATAAAAATGAAATAATTCAGAAAAGGAACTACATTAAAACATTACTTTTGCAATTCAGATTTCAAATTGAAGTTTTACAGCACAATAGTTTTTGAACAATTATAACACAAAACAAATTAACATTGAACTAAACTTCAAAACAACATTACTAAATTTTACAATAATTGCATTTCAAATTGTTTATCTGTATTCTGTAATTCAATCAACTTTTAGGCCATGTGATGACTTTGTAGCCCAGCAATCTGAATGAAAATAACAGGAAAAACATGTAAAAGATAGCTTTTTAATTTAACTGAATTTTCATTACATTTTGGGAAAAAAAAAGTAATGAATTAAATTGAAGGTTAACAAAATAAAGTAATGAAATAAGTGAAAATGTAACATTTTAACTTTTAATGGCATTATTCCTAAGTCTGCTTATCAACATGTTAAAATAGATATTTTAAGACAATCCAATTGAAAACTAGTTTAATGCTTATGAAACTGGATTGTTTCATGGACAATTATATACAAAATCTCTAGTTGAGAAAAACAAGAAATGTTTTGGTGGAAAGTTACCCAAATAAAGGTATATTGTCTGAAAGTACTAGTCGTGAGACGGCTAACACTATTAGTAAATAAAATGTAGAATATCTACTTGCTTTAATAAAAAATAGATAAAGCCAGAAAATTTGTCGATGTGAAAAAGCAATAAAAAGAATGACTGCAAAAGTTTTGAGGAATGGGCAAAATCTAAATTTAAACATAAAAAGTACTTTAGAGTATTACTTACTAGTACAAATATCCGGCATTGTCCAGGATTTAAGATGCAAACCTCAGAATAAGCACTCACTGCATTAATACATATAACAAAACACTACTCAATTTTTTTTTAAAATCCTGAATCTGGAACAATAGCCAGGAAAGTCAAATGAAACAAAGACTTAGAAATACAGAGTGTTGCACATTCTTACATGGGTTAATTTTTACATAATTATAATGATTGTCTATGTGATGCAATTTTCGAAAAATAAAATAAAATTTAAATGCTATCTTTAAAAGTTTATAGCCAATTTAAGTGAATTCTCACTTATGATGAAATAATTGTATACATTTAAAAAATCAAATTGATTAGAATTTCACATTTTAATCCTTAATTGTTCTCATAACAAATGTCTTTTTTGTATTTCTTGCACGTGGGAAAATCATCTGCTCCATAAATTTAATTTGAAAATGGTGAAATTATGACCAATTTTAACAAGTTTAACTTTAAAACTAATTTGAATTTTAAAAAAATCTCGGCAAGGTGTATCATCCAGGGAATTTAGTGACCACTGTTTAGAATTTTGTGGTTGTCTAAAGCTTCAGTTTCCCACTATAGACAATACATACATCTATTAAAAGATTAGCATCCAAAAGTGATGAATTAAAAAATTTTAGAGTCCAATAGATTTACAGTTAACTATTTTTCCAACTGAGAGACAAGAATGAAATTGAGTGTCCCTTCTTTGTGTAACTTCCCAAGGATGAAATTATGTGAGAAAATATTCAAGTGAATTCTAAAGAATTAATCAAGTGAACTGAACCCTTCTTTTGAGTCATAACTTTCCAGAAATTTTCCTTTCAAAACTGCAAAAAAATTATTACTAACTTATTTAATAACAATATACATCTGAAGGATTTAAAAATGTTTTTAAGTGCACTAAAAGCATGTTTTTACGGAATATCATAAGTAACACATATCTATTATAAAATTCACAATGTTTAAATTGCATCTATAGTACTTTAAATTCATATTAAATATGTATAAATATACTTTAATTCATTTCTATGAATTTTCTATTGATTGACACAAAACAGAAAAACATGGCTATTAAATAAATCCTTGAAATTTCTAACATCTTTAAATAATTTATCAATATATATGTATGTGTGAATAAAATATTATTTAAAAAGTGTCTTTAGTATTTTCATAACATTGCTCATATACATTATACTATCAGTATCTGAGACATACATGAGTGTACAGTACAGGCTAAAGTTCCATATTTCTGCATTTTTATAAAATACATACATTATTATTTAGGTACATTCCAGGGCGTGAAATAAATTGCGGCAAATGCCGTGAGCTATCTTAGAGCCATAACAAACAATACTTGATTGTAATTGCAAATTTTGCGGAGAGAATTTATAACTGGGTATTTTTATGGAAAAGTTAAGATGCAAGTTTTGTTGCACCTATCCTGAAATAGTAAAAGCAATATGTCAAACTTGTGGATAATAACAGCAATAAGCACATTACAAGAGCCGCAGTAATTAAAAAATGCAATGCTGAAAACTATTCGAAAAATAAGGGACAATAAAAGTCGAGGATTTTTTTTCTTTTAAGCTTAACGAAAAACATTTTACAATTGAAATGTAGAAATCATTTTGATGTTAGAATTGCTTATGAGATGAATGGTTTTGGCCATTGGCTTGCAAAAGCTCACAGTGGTATTTGCTGCCAGTTTTAAAACCTTATTTCGAGCCCTGGTACATTATGATTATTTTACAGCTACCATATCTTTATTTTCATTTAATGCTGAATTACATCAATAAACCACACATTCAGCATTAATTTCATATTAATCATGGTTTTGATAACTTTCATTATTATATTATCGCATTCTCTATGCATGCTTATAAGCACATATTTTCATTATTTGTATTGACATGAAAGATTATTAAAGTAGAAAAACTCAAACTATTTTATTGTTCAACTAACTGCAAGACATGCAATTATATTTGTTATTAATAATTTTGCTATTCTGGACTTAACTTGAGCACCAAAGGCAAGAGCAGGGATACTACTGACAAGGAAACCATTTACAAGAAAATCAAATCCATGCAACAGCAAAAGATTAAATTTGTATCCCTAGAAGAAAATTTATAACAGTAAAAAATATTCTATAGTACACTGATTAATTTGTAGCAATTGATAAAAATGTATGACATTAATGGCAAGTATTTAATGTGATTGATAACTTTCATATCAATCAATTTCAATATACATATTTTTTACTTAACATGATCTTTAAGAAAAAAAAATTATAACAAGAAACGTATAAGTAATTAAATGCATGCATTAGATCAACATTTTCAGAAATAAATAACTACATCAAAATTATTGGAAAATTCATTTTGATTTATTTCCTTCCCATCAACATACAAAACAGTAAAAGTGTTACTTTTGATGCTAGTAATGCCGTTTTCACTGCAAAATGAAAATTTAAAACTATATTTTATGAAAAAGTTAATTAACACAAAATCAAATCCATGCAAACTACACTAAACTGCCTAACTATACAAAAGTCCATACTAAAAAGTTTTTACAGACTGAATATTAAAAATTTCTAACTTTTGAATGCTTTTATATTGCACAACCGGCAAAGATAATTGAGCTTTATTTTATTATTTTCATTCCATCAAAATTATTGAAAACTTGAAAATGGACCCAGCGTTGCCTGCCTGGGATTTAAATTAAGGATTAATTGCATTCACTCCATTAATTTTTCAAAAGGCATTGATTGCCACCTGCTATATGGATATACATGCGGCTCTGTACCAAATTTTATGGCTGTGAGTTGCTTAGATTTTCTGCAACATGAACAACAGACATATCTTCTTTTATTATTACAGATTACTACAAAATTTGATCACAACAACCTAAAATGCTTGAAACAAATTAAAAATAATTTAATTTTACTCTAAAAAACTGAAATATATATATAAAAAATCTAGTGACAAAGGGCAAAATTATGAAACTTTGGAAAACTACTGAAAACATTCAATATACAAAATATAGTTAAAAACATTAGGATATTCAAAATTCACAAAAATGAAAGTAACCCAAAAATATAGAATAGAAGAATATTTAAATTGAAAGTCACCAAGAAGTTCTCCAAATAAGAAAGCTGCCATAAATTTTTTAAAACCAACTGAAAAACACAGATTTTTTCAGAAATTTGAAAATCTTGTAAGAATTAAGAATTTATAGAAAATTTACAATGATGTATATTTTGCATTACAAAAAAATATTGTTTGAAATTGAAATAACACAGGTCTTTATAATATCCAGCAATTTGTATCATTTGTAACACATGGTTCTCACTCTGTAAACCAAACAAAATTCAAGGACTTTCCAAAACCCAAAATTTTTTTTCAAGGACCTAATTTTTTTCATAAATCACGATTTGAAATAAAATCTATGCGGCATTTGTTAATTAAACAGAAAAGGGATAAATATAGAATTGACTGAATTTACTGCATTATTTACATTGTTAGTCAAAAAGACAACAGTTAGCAAAAAGGAAAAACCATCTAAAATATCTTTTCGTTTATGACGTTTACACTTTGAAGTGGTTAGTCTGGTTCTGGCATATGTCATGTGGCGCGTTATCGGAAGAAACTAGTTCAGACAACAGAGCAAGTGGGAATTACGCAATTATTGGGCAACCCATCATTTCAGAAGGGGAGAAATATAAAAAAAAATTCAAGTACTTTCAAGAACTTTTTCCCGATTTCCGTAATTTTCAAGGGCCCCTAGTTCGGAAAAAAAATTCAAGGACTTTTCAAGGACCATGAGAACCATGTAACAGCTCTAGTATGCTTGCAATAGCATTACAGCTCAATATATTGAATCTCAAAATTATTGGTACACAGAACCCTAATAAATATTTTTATATTTACTTAGAATATATAACTTTTCTCATATACTAGAAGGTGATACATATACTACAAGAAAATGTAGCCGGCATTAATTGAGCTAGAGCAGGGATTAACTGTATCCATTCATTCTTTAAAAAGGTATAGTAACCCACTTCATAGGTGCATTTTACAAAAGAGTCACCAGAATGTCTTTTTGGAGGAAAAGGGGCTATAACTACAATGTGCTTTTAATTTCCGCAAACAGCATTTCTCCGAACTTCAATGGGTTCTTATGACTTCCTAGGGGGTATGACATGGACATCCCCTTTGATTACAGCACTGGCACGATATATTCATTATGCAGCAGAGTCACACTATAACAACCTTGAAGGGATCCTCGCTTCAGGTACATTATATAAAATTAGGTACATTCTTTTATTGAGGGTGTGAGTGGGGAGAACGTGGAAAAACCTTTGCTGAAATACTACCTTTAATGAACTATATAATTTCTAACTACACTAATCAATTTAGTGCAACATACTGCAGAATTAAAGCAAAGCAAAAAGTTATATATTCTACATACTTTCTAAACTTTTATTAAGGAATGTTTTTATTTATATCTGCTGTAAATTCTGTCCGAGTATTCAAAAGTATTATTTTAAATGTTTGATGCCAGAAAGTATGTCACAAATTTCAAGACATTTAAAAAAATTTCAAAGTAGCTTTTTTTATTGGGAAGAAAGCTTGGAGACTTCATTAATTTATTCATTGGAATAATCTACCACTTCATTATTAGAGTTCAGTAAACCACCAAATCCTTGATCCTTTTCGGACATTTCTTAGGTACACTTAAAATTCTCAATGGCCATATAATCCTTAAAAGTATCCATTCTTGTCACAAAAGTGTACGCTTTCCTAGCACCTATAATAAAGTTTTTACCTCCTTCAGAAAGGAAATCATTGGACCAATGCTGATTGTCTGGTCTTGCAACCACAAAATTTGAGATAACCTGAATGATGAAAATAAACTTAAAATTGTTTTTTAAGAAAATTCTTGCTAAGCAGCACGTAACACTAAGAGCAACATTGCTATCCAACAGTCCCAGGAGGTGAAGGGAAAGGATATAGATTCCAGGGCTAAAAAAGAGCTCTTGTAGCCTAATTTGATTTCTAAGAAAATCGTTTGTTTGAGGACTGCCGACAATGGTTTGTTTTTAGCCTTTCAAGCATGCTCATAAGGCTCTTCCTAAGGTGTAATGACATTTCTACCCTGTTTGTGACCGTTATATCAATAGTAAACTAGCATTACACTTATACAAGAATTGCTAGGACCTTCTCAACTGGTCATTAAATTGCAATAAGTCTCTAAATTGAAAATCACTATAAGGCAAGTCTACTGTACTTATTAAAATGAAAATTAAAGAATTGGAACTAAAAAAGTCTTTATACCGAAAAATATTGTCAATTCTACTTGTCATAGACAGTGACTATCTTGCAATTTTAAAATAGTAAACAATGGGATAGAATAAATTGGTTGAAGGATTTTTGAAGATAAGTTGGACTTCCAGAAGCTACACCAGAAAATAGGCCCTCACCACAGGTCAATTACGCACAGTTCGACACCACTCTCTGACCCCCATTCTATTTTAATTAAAAGACTACCCAGAAAGTTTGCGAATTTCCTCCCTCCCCAATTTTCATCTATATAAATAAAATTGAAAGTCTGTCTGTATGAATGTTTGTCTCATCATCACGGGAAAACTGGTGAACCAAATTTGATGAAACTTTGTGAGTAGCCTTGAAATAGCCACACTTAAAATTTAGTCCATGTTTCGAGTTTCTAAAACCAGGGGTTGTTGAGATATTAATGAAAAACGAACCATTCATTTGTCTCATCACCATGAGAGAATGGCTGAACCGAATTTAATGAAATTTTATGGATACGCTTGAAATAGCTCAGTTTCAAGTTTCTAAGACCAGGGGTTGTCGATATATTAATTAAAAATTAAACTTTTTCCTAGGAGTTTTACTCTCTAATTCCCTGGTTCCTCCAAAAGAAAACAGTTGGAAATTGCTGGTTTAAAATGTGAAAGTGAATTGAAACTCTATATCTGAGTTTAGTAGGAGTTATTGCACTTATCAGTCACTTTTCAAAATCGCAGGTTTGAAACATGAATTTAAATGGAAACTATCGCGATTTCATTATTGAATAAGAGCCTGTGAAAAACAAAAGTATTAAGAAATCAAAATGGTTAATTATCAGCATTTTATGAGGAAGATTCTTTCTTATATTATGTTGCTCAGCAATGAAAAATCAAATGAATTTGTTAATTTTTTATTATTTTTTCAATTTGAATAATAAATAAATGGATATAAAAATATCTTATAAATGAATGGTTTGATTCTTTTAATTACATTAATTGTGGACTGTGTACATCACTTTCATTTATTTTGGTAGTTTTCAAACCTACTGTGTTTAGCTAATATAGCAGATTGTTGAAACAGAATAAGAGTAGAACGGGTATATCTCCTAATACAATTTTAGTGTTTTCATTTAGTATATACAAATGAGATCAGGGTGTTTTATTCTTCTGATCTGCAAATTCAGATTTACAAATTTGGCAGGTTATCGCTAACGTGGCAACTTTTCTTAAATGTTACCAAATTGACGGAAATGTCATCAAATTGATAAAAACGACACTTAATCAATGAAATTTTGTTTTGTTAGAAGAGAGTACTGAAACAATGTTTCGGTAGCATTGTCAGTCCAACAGTCCTACTTAGTAACAGATTTAGCAAATTTTTAAAATGTCACCAAATTGAAAAAAATTGTAAATCCATAAAAATATCTTGAAATTAATAAAATTGTGCTAAATAAATTGCGTTTTGTTAGGGGATAGTATTGTGGTTATGTTTCGTCAATTTGTTGCCAAGTGGGACTATCAGTTAGTTCTACAGTTCAACTTAGTGATAAATTTGACATTTTTAAAAAATGTCCCCAAATTGATAAATTTATGCTAAATTTATCAAAATGATACCGAATCAATGAAAATTCAATATTTTGCTTAATTAAGCACTATTTTATAGATATCTGTCATTTTGTGAGAATAAAAAAATATTTTTTTCCAAATTTGTTTACAAACTGGATCAGGATGCTTTATTCTTCAGGTCTGCCTGTGAAGATAATTTTGTATATCGAGCCCACAGATTCTTACATATTTTTTTGAAGAACTAAATTAAATATTTTGAATAACAAAGTAATTTAGAATACCATAGGAATTTACACATAATTGTGAATGTTAAGTTTCTTTATATTATATTTTCCGCACAAAGAACGGATATACTGCTAGTATATGTATATATATATATACACATATGATAAAACATTAATTATATATAAGCATACTTATTGATTTTACAAAAATCCATGATAAAGTGGCAACTGAATTAAAAATGCCTATTGGTTACTTGCAACAAAATAAAAATTCAAATTTTCAAGTCTAGAAGAAACCCTGCAAAAGACAGTTGCTTAGTATACATAAATACTAAATAAAAACACATCAGTCATTTTTAGTACATTTTATTTTATAAACTTTTAAAAATTTTAGTTAACTAGCAATCCTTATAAATTATAGAATACAGTTGCACACGCAGCATTAACACTTGGTAAGGGATGGGGCTATGCTATTTGAAAGCTCAACTTAAAGAGAATGAACGTTGCATATAAAAACTGACACTGGGTAGCATTTAGGAGCACATTTGAGAACTCAACCAACTGGTCACCCTGGTTATGACCATATACATCATGGTTGTTTCTTGGCTATCCAGTTACTCAGCAGGAGGGAAAAAAATCGAGTAGTATTAAAAATGGAGTAGTTAGAAAACAGCAAAACAAATTTTCTACACATATAATGCAACTACATAACCAAATTGATAGGGACAATTCTCAGTCATTCTGGATATAACCAGACTGGCCAAAATTAGATTTCAAACATCAGTGGTTATGACCAAGATAGCCAAAACTAGTTTTCAAATGCACTGGTCAAAATCAGAGACTTTTAAATATACACTAAACTGTACCCTCACACACATTTATCATAGACTGTAGCAGTACAGGAAATTACATACACATCAAATGTAGAATTGGAGATACAGATACACTTTACCTTAAAACTTTAGTACTGAAATATCACACTTAATTTACTATAATATATATATATGTATATAATTTTTTTTTTGGTACTTATCGATTATAGGGACCTTGAAGCCAAACACGGCAACACGTAGGAACCACGCCAAATTCTGGTTTATATCTGGTTTACACATCGAGGACGGCTCAATTATATTTTCAGATTGGTGGCGTGGCTACAAAACTGAAGAATTTGAAGAAGCCGGCTTTCAACATTTGAAAGTAAACCATCAGTATAACTTTGTGGATCCTGAAACTGGAGCTCATATGCAGACCATAGACTCTGGGGATCCGCAAAATGGCATAACAAAAAGCATAGAGGTATTGCAAGACAGCACTTGGACTCGCATCTTGCAGAATTTATGTGGTGAAGCGCTACCGGTAGTGATAAATTTAATGAAATTTTATAGGCAATAACAGAATTTTGGCCACCACAAATTTCAATGTAACACAATATTTTTTTGTTAAATAAAGTTGATCAAACCCCATTATATATTAAATTTTAATCATTATGTTCGTAGTGAATTTCTTGCATCGAATTATATCGCCAATGTTCGTATTGGCGACAACTTGCAAAAGCAGTCGCTAACCCATGGTCTCTATAACTGATAAGTACCTTTTTTTTTGCATTTGGGCCACTAGTAGAATATAAACCATTAAAATTATCTAAAACTATATAGTTTATCACACACAGTATCGTCACCAGAAAAATATTATTGGAAAGGTTCTGTCAACCAAATATTGTTTCCCATTTTTCCAAATGTCATTTCTTCAAACTTCAATGGGTTCTTGGGATATGTTATGTTCAAAACCCCTCCCTTGGTAACACCACTGATCATACAAGGCACCTTTAGTGATATATTTTGCAAGGATACAACTAATTTGATTTATTGCAAAAGCAGATATGAACTTATGACTTTGCTGCTCCTACACACTGGTATTTATGCCTCCTAGATTAGACCCAACCTGGTTTTACTCAATAGACTATCTTAAAAATATAACTTAAAAGACCCAATATATTACCATATAATTTTTGTAAGTACAATGGGATTTTTTGCTGTCTTAACTACTATCCCTTATTATATTTCCATTACTACAATATTGTATTAATGACATGTTTAAGTTGCAATATACAATGAATTAATAATAACATTTGTATTTTTATGATGAAAATGAAAGCAAAAAATTTAGAAGTTTTCTAAAGATTCCTTTTAATTTCATAACTTTTAGGGTTCGATTTAGGCAGTATTGCATCGCAAATGAATCAAATTTGCCAAAAGAGAGATGGAAAATTTTGCCAATTTACAATAATTGTGATACATCTTCCACCTAAGTTTGTTTTGAGGACTACAGCACTAACAAGCACATTTTCGAATGAATGCATGACATCACGAAGCCACTGGATATATGGAGCTAAATTGCAAAACTTCGAAAAAAGTGTGCTTTTAGGGATAGGACCAATTTTAGCTTTTCCTCCATATCATGATTGCACTATTGGTAATAAAAACCTGTTTCAAAATTATTTCTCAATGAATGTCTTGAACAGATTTCTATGTAGTGACATTTGAGTACTCTGCACTGATTGCAAAAATTTAAAAAAATTTCAAATGCAATAGGGTTGAAACTGAAAATATTCCAAATTTCATTTTTCTTGAGTGTGCACAGGTGAGCAGATCTGACAATCATTCAAATTTTCCTGGATTCATGCAGTTTTTCTTTTTTAGTTTACTCCATGAATCAGATTATTGGTAAAAAATAGTTTGGCGTTTCATATCTCTAAAGAAATCAATAGTTTGTGTGGCCTTGCCTTTGATCATGATGCGACACACATTTGCACACAATTAATACAAATTTCTTTAAGAGGATGCAAAAATTGAAAAATCTGTATCGCCTCATCTATGGTATGGAAATACGGTCTGCTATAACTTTTACTACCAATAAATATTGCAGAAACACATAGAAAAAATATTACAGAAACTATAACATGCAATTTAATACTGCTTCAGATATTTAACTTCAATTACTTAAACTAGTCAACATTGCATTTTCTCGTGAAAATGAGATATTTTTATCTTTGTGGGAAAATATGCAATAGTATTAATGAAATTAAGGTATATTTTTTTTTAAGAATAATATTATTAAAACATTTATTTAGGCACTAAGAATGATTTATGCTTACTAGAAATAATTTTGAGAGCACCGTGAAACCCTTCATGTGCATTTTTAGTTTGCTTACTTTTTGAAAAAATGTATGCAATTTTCAATTGCTAATCAAAACCATTGAATGGCTATGCAAAATAGATCTGTATTTTTGCTATGCAATTTTTCCTTACTAAATCAAACCTTGACAATTTCCGACACATGTTATTGACAGGCAGTCTTTCAGGACTTTTGGACTGGGTGTTTAAGCCAATCCAGATGTATGCCTGAAAGAAACACTGGCCATTGGATGCCTGGAAGAAATACAACCCAATTTTCACCAGTGGGTTAAAGATAACATATTGCAATTACAGGTACCAAAATAATTGTGTTTAAAAAGAACAGGTTAATTACAGGATTTGAATTTAGCAGTCTGTCATAAATTTTGTTTTGATCAGATTTTATACCTAGTTGTCATATGACACAACTTTTGAGCTTTTTTTTTGTATGTATAACGTAAATTCTGACTGATTACCCCTTTATTCTCCCATATAACCAACACACATTGTGGATTACATGTTCCCATGCAGTGGATCAAAGGCAGGGCTGCTAATAAAAGACTATTTTGTGAGCCAAATAACAAAAGTAATAATTTCAACATTGCACAGAAGTAGAACACCACTTCTAATTTCTAACCCTGGTAAATTACTATTGAGAAACTACGATAAACATTCTCAATATTTTAGAAACCTAATTTTATACAGTAAAAGGTGGGTTCCCTAAAAAGAAAACCAATAAAACCCACTCAGCATTTTAAAAACTGGTTTTTGCCAATCCTAGACACCAATATCTATGCCGTTGCAAAGCATAAATATTTAGGCCACCAGTAACCGCTGGATTGAGTAAAAAATAACAGGAATAAGATGGTATGTAGCTAGTTTGCTTTCAAGATAGTGAAATTTAAATTAGTTCTTAAAGAGTTTTCAATGGATTAATATTTGGATAAATTAATATTGATTTCTACTATCCAAAGTGATGTAATCTACTGTATTCTGAAATATAATTTCGAAGATAAAATATTTTAAACTTAACTTTTTCAGGTAAATCAGTAGAACAGACCCCCCACTCTTTTTTCCAAGTACAAAATTACAAAGTTGGAGAGTTTCTCAGTGTTTTGAAATTGACTCCTCTTCACTCAAGTGACGCATTATATATTCCAGTGTTTTAAAATAGGCTCCTCCTACCAAAGTGACGTATTCTACAATTTTATGAACTGGAATTTTGATAAATGATAGTGTAATTCAATTTGAATAAAAGTGAATAATACTCAAAAGGATTACAAAATATGATTTTTGTGCATTATAAAAATATTGGGTAATGGCAGAATAATAAACTTTTAAAATTTTAGAAACTATATTGAAACACTATACTCAAAATATTTTTTGATTTTAAATCAATATCAAAAACATCGAAACATAGTCAAAAATTTAAAAAAAAAAGACAATACTTAGAAAAAATACGAAAATTTAAAAAAACGATTGTACTTTAACTAAATTTAAGAAAAAACAGAACTTAGATCCGGCAAATCATGCCAACTTGGCACACTTTCGTACTTTGAAAAAAAAAAGTGGGGGAGGGGTCTATTCTATCGATCACCCCTTTTTCAATTGAAAATCTATACATATCCAGAAACAGGAACTCATGACAATTTTGAATAGAAACAAGAAGATTGTTTTAACTTAAACAGCTTGTTAATTTGTTTTTAAAAACATATTTAGAAATATTTTTAAAACATATAAAAATATGTTAAAATATAAGTTACTTCTAAATTGCAGCAACCTTAAAAGCTAAGTGCTGATTGGGTGTAAAAATCATAGGTTACCAGATTTAGCAACCAAAACCAATCTCAAATCAAACACTTGGCGAAATAGGAGGCTTTTCACCAGTTCAACCAATATTTATATTATAAATACTTGTATATAAAGTTTTCATTTCATTCTGCAAGATAGCACTCAATATTACCTTTCCTATAAAGATTTCCTTATTTGCTCTGGTGTTTCCTTTTGTATGTTTATTAAAAGAATATTTTTACACTGAAATTTATAATTCCATGATTTTACCGATCATGCAATTTACTATTGGCAAGTTCGCCAGGGGATGAAATGGAATTAAAATCATTAAATACCATGAACATACAAATGTGAGAAAAATCTCGACAGTTAATTATTTTATAGAGGCCTCATTTCAATCTTTATATAGTTTAAGGAATAACCTCTATATTTACAATTAAAACAGCATGTAAAATTAACATATTTTCTAAGAAATAATGATAATTAACCAAAATTGGATAAAAATAATTTTCTATTTCATATAATGCATATGTATAAATCCATTATAAATATACCTCAAACATGTTAAACATATGGCATTGCACAAAGTGTAACAAAATTATCCTTAACATCTAGTAAGAGCACAGAAAAAGAAAAACTGAAATGAATCTTTCAATATTGAAATTTAGTTTTTAAAAATATTTGCCAAATATTCTATTAATTAGTGCTAAAAAAAAGAACGTTTTAATTATTTCGTGAAATGTATTTACAAACATGGTCTATGCTTACAATTATATACAAATAAAATTTATTATCAGTAACCTTATTAAAACAAATTTATAAATAGGTACCAAACTCCCAATTTTACATATGTAAACAACCACAATGTAATTCAATAACAGGCACTTATGATTAATAGAGAGCTTTCGTAAAGTGTTATTAACACATCCAGCATTTTGAAATCTATAACACAACAGTGTCAACATAAGTGCATATAAAAATACTGGTCAACTCATTTTCCCAACAGCTAAGTACATCAGATAATTAGTAAGCACGTTTTAGTATGAAACACCTGAAAAATAACATGTCAATTTGAAATTCATTAAAAGGCACTTTGATAAACAATTTGTCTGGAAGATATTATGAATCACCACTTAATTTATGAACCTATGAGTGCCGATCTCTCCAATAATTTCAAGGTTCAGATTCTGTAGCAGACACATCGGCATTTCCTTTAGAATCACCATCTGTCTGATCTTCTGCACTATCTCCATAGAATGTTGGCTTTTCATCCAGTGCAAGATTAGTTAAATCTTTTACAACATCATCCCCTTTACCTTCATCAATCTCATCCTCAGAATCATCTTCACCTGATGAATCTTGGTTAACAATTTTATCATTTGATTTAAACGGAGTTTCTCCCATATTGGCTCGGGCTTTGGACAATGTATCGTAGCAACTCAAACACACTCTAAGTGGCTTTGATGATTGAGCAGGTAACAAAAATTTCTTGCTAGAACATGGATTACAAACAACAGCTCCGCATTTCCTACAGTGGTGTCTTCGATTAAGGACAGTAAACTGGGTTTTTCTACAATGCATGCAAATGGAGGCTTCAGCATCAGGGATCCACACTGCAGCATGTTCCAAAGAAGGTTTTTTACCAGTCTTTTTTAACAAATCATCTACACACTTATTGATGTGTGCCATCCATTCCCTTTTCTCAGTAGCTGTAGCAGCATAAACAGCAAAAGATTTAGTAGGCGTTCTTATTAACCAACCATTTTTTAGTATGCCATCATCTTCCAAATTCTCTAATTTCACTTCTTCAAGAGGTATGATGTGCTGTTTGTTATACTTTTTCTTGTCCATTACAATGTTTCCATAGACTAAAATGTCATTAAAGAGAAAGAACTGCCGTGGCTTGGCTTTCTTTCGACACATTTTCGTCAAAACGCCCTCGCCTACTAAAACTCGTCCCTGAATCGCAAGAGGTTGTCCAGAAGCTCCAAAACAGTTTTCAACAGTAGCAATTCTACGGGCGTTTGCCTCACTATTAACTAGTCGGTCGACCATTTTGGGGGCGTAAAATTTTAGACAAGACTATCAAATAAACATAAATCTTTTCGTGCTTAGAGAGAACATCAGAAATTTATAAAATATATCTAAGAAAACAGACGGAAGAAAATTACGTTAATATACCAAACGAAAAACTCAGAAGCCAAGTGAAATTCCACGGTGGACACAAAATCAGACCGAATTATGAGTAACTAGTAGAATCTACAATAACTTCAGAACTTGACGCAAATAATTAAAGATCTGGACCATTCGGAATGAATGTCTGAATATATACATGGAGATATTAAAAGATTACAATGGGCAATAGCTGTGTTCGTAAAGTCAAATTAGACAAATTGAGTAAACTGGTCACGACTAGCGTCTCCATACAACTTTGGCTGGCTATAGAGCATGAGCAGGTGACATATATATTAAAACAGGATTCTAGCGATAAGTATAGGCAGGAACAGGAGTGGAACCAATGTGAAACGTAACACTCATACGCCACTTCCCTTACGCTCCATCTTTTTCATTTTCTTTACGCTGCAATGGTTATTTTGCTCGATATCATTTTTTAACAAAGTATCAGTTAAGTAAGTGTTACCTTTTAATTATGTATAGTAACGCGTAATGTCAGAAAGACTAAATGAAGACTAATAAGATTTTGATGTTTATAAAATCTCAGCAATTTTTCTAGTGTTTTTTTGGGCTAAATTTTTAATCATATATCTATATATCTAAAAATTATATTGCATGTGTAACTGATACATTATTTGCCAATCTTTATAACAATGTGTACCAGCACCTTTTTACAAAAAACCCCATGTCTAGTAATAAATAGTTAAAAAATGCAGGCGTGCACTCATGTAGATACTTTATAAATTGTAATTAATTTTGCATGTAGCTTTGGACAAACTTTCATTCAACAAGTTTTATTTTAATTCCTTTATTGTTATAATACTCATTTAAAAGTTTGCAGTAAAATTTTATTTCAACATACTGGAATTGTCCAAATATTTTAATAATATTATCTGAAGAAGATATTTATAAATCATTTTAGAAATAAGTAATTTTGTTGTGACTTTTATTTTATTTTTTTATCATTTATGTTAAACAAGACTGGATCCTGCATTGAAACATTCAATGAGTTGCTCATTTATTTTATTGTATGACTTTTAAACAGGTCAAGGGTATGTTTGAAAAGTTAGGTCATTTGAGTTAACAATTGTTTATCAGTTATCCAGGTAAACAAAACAGCATGGTTATTCTGCGCGATTCTAGACAGCATTTCAAGCAAAACAAGTATTCTGTATATCATGTGACTACATAACATTGATGACCGGAGAAAAATTATGGTCGTGGTGGGAAGAATAGGGTGGAGAGAGCACTGTCCCAATTTGTATCACTCCGCACTAGGATTTGGTGCCCAAATTACCGGCTGTGGATGAAACATAGGAAAATTTTGTTTTATTGGGAGTTTTGTTTTTCAGTTTCAATGCTTATAATACTCGAAATTAAATTGTGACGCTATAATTGTGATTTGGGGGCATTTAACTTTCGGATAAGTTGAGCGAAACACTACTATTCATCGTAGTCACTAGCTGTATGCATTAACCATTGTTGGAAAATGTATGTATTAACCAAGACACTTTAGAGTGTATATGCGAGCAAGAGGAGAAAGGTACATAACTAATTTTCTTAAAAGCTTTATATATTTCAATGAAAGTGAATAATTTATTTACCTGTAAATTAAAAGTATTCATGATTTTCTAATTTATATTATCTTGTACATTTGAATTACATGTTTATTTTGCCTTGAAATAAGTAAATAGCCAACAGGCTGGTGGCTGAAAATAACATGTGATATTTCACTCTTTAAAGTATGCTTGTTTGTGACATTTGACATATTTTATTATCAGAAAAGTTTTACATATATTCCTTATTTATATATACCATTTTAACTTCCATCTTTATATATACCCTTACTTAGCAAAAATGTACATACATGCGCGTAGCCAGGGGGGTGCCCGGGCAACCCCTGCTCTGGTAAAGATTACTACAAAATTTCTGCAATAAGACAGTCACCGAAAATTATGACTACCAGATTTAAAAAAAAAAAAAATGCTTCGGCATATAATACAAGCCATATTATTTTGTGGAAAGCAAGGAATCATCAAGAGGTCACCGTGAAAGTCTGGAAGATCAAGAAAATCTTGGAAATTTTTTAGCAGCACTCAAAATGATTTTGATATACAACGAAGATTTAAGGGAACACCTGGATTCTCCAATAATGAGAAATGCGACTTATATCTCTCCTAGCATACAAAACGAGTTACTCAATACTATCGCCCATCATGTAATACAAAAAGATATCATAGAAGAAATTAAAAATGCTAAATATTTATCCATCATTGCAGATGAAGTGCCTTTCCATAATATGTTGATAGCGAGAAAAGTATATAGAGGAATTTTTAGAATTTATTCAGGTTGACCGCATCACAGGCGAATTTATCGCGGAAACAATCATGCGAACAACTGAGAAGCTGGGGCTGGATATAAAAAATGCATTTGGCCAAAGTTATGATGGTACTCCAAACATGTCATCAGAAAGAGTTAGAGTTCAGTTTAGAATTAAGAAGTATGCTCCAAAAGCTATATACGTTCACTGCAATTCCCATTGCTTAAATCTGGTTATAGAGCAATCGAGCAAAATTCCAGAAATAAGAGAATATGTAGACTGAAAGATGTGTGCCTTTTTTTCTGAATAGTCTAAAGCTCCTTTTTGGAGTTTATTACTCCTTACGGAAATAGTAAGCCAGAGCACAGTTTATGATTTAGGCAGACGAAAAGTTCTATTAGACCTCTGCAGAACAAGATGGGCCATGAGGCATAAAGTCTATCAAAACTTCTATCGAAGTTTCATTTATATAGTTGAAGCATTTGAGCGCATCATATATGGCTCAAAGTCAGAATCAGACTCTGACACTACCTGGAGTTCTCAGTGTAAAAGAGATGCCTTAGCATTACTCTATAACATCGCTTGACTTCTATAACATCGTTTAATTTTATAGCAACTTTTGGCACCACCTACCAGTATTTGTCACATTTAGAAGGGATAACCACCAAACTTCAAGGCCGAGCAACCGACATCGTTGAGGCCTACAATCAGATTGAAGAAATAATGAATTTGTACATTTCAGAAAGAAATACAGTGGATGAAGGTTATGAAAGTATCTATCAGCAAGCAGTTTTGATGGGTCAAAAAATCAATATAGAACCATCAGTGCCACGAACAGAAAGGCAAGTTCATCGAAGTAATGTCAAGTGCAATTCATCGTTTAATTTTTATAAATTAAATTTAGTCATACCGTTACTTGACAGCATAATATCAAATTTGAAATCGCGAAAAAAAAAAGCTTCATCCTTACTATCCATTTTACCTTCAATTTCATTGAACGAAACTAAAGAAAATGCTTTGGAACAATTGAGGGAGATTTATAATGATGAATTGCCAACCCCAGAACTCTTAGCTCAAAAAATGAAGCGCTGGTGTGCACATTTCAAATCTAATTCCCAATCAGATCTTCCAAACGCACAAGCTACAGGTTTAAAATATATACACGAAAATTTCTTTTCAAATATCAACGTTCTTCTTCGTAGTGCAAAAACCCTTCTTGTGACATTTTGCGAATGTGAACGTTTGCAGTTTGAGGAGACTGAATAATTACACTAGAGTTACAATGATTGAAGAAAGAAATAGTTTCCTTCCTTTAATCCATATTCACTGCAGCAAAAATATATCAATTGACAGAGTAATTGATGTTTTTGCTAGTATACACCCAAGAAAATTACAGTTAGGAAATATTTTAAATGGCTAAAATAGAGTAAAACGACCTTTCAGTTACCGCAGGCCATTTCCAGATTCAAGGGCTTTTTTATTTTTATTCTTATTAATGTATGTTAAGTGTTTTAAAAAGTTTCCTGTTTTCATTTGGAAATGAAGTTACTTATCTTGTATACAGGGCCTGATGAAAGTATTTTTTAATACATTTTTTCAATTGAAATTAATTTTTTTAAATATTTTTATTCATACATTTCGAAAAGTCTTTAAAATCGGAGTGTGGCTTATAATTGAGCTCTTATAAGAATTTTTTCCCTTACGAATTTTTTTAATCAGGGCATCTCCCCGCGCCAACAGCTGGCTACGCCTATGACATAGGATAAAAGGGATGGGCGGAGCAACATCTGTATTTATTAAAATTCAATTGAAGTAAAATTAACGTTATATATGTTAATTATCTTTAATTCCAGTTGTCTGCAACTATTTCATAGTCAAAGTTTGTTGGATCTGGACTTTCTAGTGAAATCAACATTAGATTATTCAGAGTGTTCCGCTTCATATGATTAAGTAGATTTTGATTCGCTGTAAAACAGATCCTCTGTTTCCTCTTTTGCACTGAGAAGTGCCAAGGCCACCTAGAATAAGAGGCCCGGACATTGACAACTCAACCGCAGTAACGGAGGGAGCGTATCTTCCGTGCATACCACGTACGGGATCTGACACAGATGAATTTCTACTGTAATAAATAAGACTAATATGAAAAAATATATCTCTAAACTAACAAGTAAATTAGAATAAACTTCAAACTGTGATTCTAAAGTAAAAAAGGATCTACACTGAGAACAAATGTTTTTCACTCTCTTCTGTAAACATTTATGTTAAAGTTATATTAACATAATAAACAACTATATTAATATTTATATAATATTTAAAAATAAAACTTATAAACCTTAGAAATTTAAATAATATTTTATAACTATAAATTAGGAGGAAAGTAATTACATATTATTCACTATAATGGGAGGAACTGCTGACACTTACCTATGACTTTAAAATACATATTTTATTAGCTAACATACATATATATATCTCCAGATTTAGCATTTAGTTTTAAAATATAAGCAACATAAAACACAATGAAACAGTTATGAATATAAATTTCTAAATTTAACTTTTCTGTTTTATAACAGTAACTTGTGCAACATTATTACTTTTACACTAATACTATATTTCAAAAACTCTTGATACCTACCTAATTAACTTGAACAACATTTTATACTGTAAATCTAGAATTCATAAAAAATGCAAAGAAACATGCCTGTTTAAAAAATCTGAAAATTCGTCATTTAAAATTCAAGCAAATTTGTGCATAATTTTCTGTCATACTTTAGATAGGAAAATAACTTAGTGGAAATTTGTTAATCATTTTAACTTTCTGACTAAAAATAAAGCTTTTTAATTTAGTAATGAAAATCACCACAAAAGTTACACCTCAGTATGCATGCAATATGCTAGTATACACCATTTATTGATTTATATTTATATCTTCATAAAATTTAAATAACCTTTTTCTTCTTGAAATGTAAATTACCTTAACTTGTAATGACATGTAGTGTATGTACAAATTTTAATTATCCATAAGTTAGGTTAACACACTAAGTAGAAAATCGCTGACTTTCTACATGAAATGAAACTATTTAAATTATTAAATCCAACAAAAAATGTAAAAGTATTTCTTCAATTAAGGAAGTAAAATACAAAAAGGGCTTTTATGAGTTATAAAAACTTTTTATCTTACAAATCTAATTAAGTGACATTAAATTTATATTAATAAAATGTATCATACTGTATACTAAATGTATCATACTGCATAGGCGACAGCGGCTACGGGAAGCCGTCAATCTATTAGGACAAAGTTTTAGATATTTTCTTTTAGGTTCGGGCGATTTTGGGAGAGAATAGCTTACAATTTAAAACTAGAATTTATATCATTTTGTTTAAAACTAAATTTCGAATTAAATGAAAATTATTACAGTTTTCAATCAGCAAGTTACACAATTATTAGCCAGCAAAAAGGAAAAAATAAATGATAAATAAGCAAAATTATGACTTTAAAATATTCATTCTTTTCATATTTTTCAATCAATTATAAAATATTCATTCACATTCATTGGAATAACTATTATCTACTATGTCCGAATCACTTGAAATGTTTTTACTTGAAGAAGAGTCTGAATCGCTATCCGACAGATTTATCACTAATTTCTTCACAATATTTTTTATCAGTCCATCTTTCTTCCAATAAATATTCTCTAGGTTTTCAATGTGTTTGTTCACAGTGTTTTTTCCATTCATTTTGTGTTACTTTTAAAATAGCTTCTTTAAGCAATAACTGTAAATTGTTCAAATAGATAAAATACTCATCTCAGTGTCATTAAGCGATTTCCCCTCACGTTTTATCTTTTTAACTGATGACGCTGAAACGCCTGTCGCTTCCGCAGTTCTCTTCATTGCATTTGAAATTGGTATTTTTAGAGAATTTGCGATTTTTCCTCTTCAAAAAATGCCGTAACATTGTGGACTATTGCACATGCTTGCGAATGCAAAGTCTTTCCACTTTTAAATGTAGCCATTTTTCAACTAGACAAAATCCACAAAGTGTGCAACACAGTACAAGTTACTTCACAGCTTTAAAAATCACAGAATGCGAGCATCTAGCATTGACTCCAGTACAAAGCGAAATGCGACTTTCGTCGGTTCTATCTGCTCCAAATCGAAAAAAGGGCTTTCCGTCACACCTAAAATGCAGTGGAATAACCTGTTTCCATAGCGACCGCCACCAAAACGTCTGCTGTCTGGGGACTTTCTCGTGGCGGTAGGACAGTATGCAGCAATAAATAGCTAGATTTTTATTTTGTCTGAAAAAATTATATTTAAAATTAATTCAAATTTGCAGAGTATCTGAGTACCATGTATGTGTGTATGTTTTAACTAGTACACACTATTAATATTGCTTTGAAATGTGAAATTATTTATTATTCTTGTTGAAATGTGAAGTTAAGCAAGTAAATAAAATACAAAAAGAAGAGCTTTTTATGAGCATATAAAAACTTTATTACAGCACCCTTGGGAAATGCTGCATGGGCTCTCATAGGAGAGAGCGAGGGGGCACTTGCCCTCCTTACGATAATCAAGGTTACAAACCTAGGTCTCAAGTTGTCAATATTGTACGTCTCCTCCTGAGTTTGTCGCCACTGAAATTAATTCTATGTGTGCCCTTGTCATGGGCGCACATAAGGTGTCACGTATAAGTGTGGTTTTATTTTTAAGTAGTCCAGTTTTGTCTTTTCATATTTATTAAAAGCACACAACACACATATACATAATACTCGGCCACAACGCCGAATCATATTTTTGAATATCAATTTGGTTCGATTACATTTTCCGTTCTCTCGTGTGTCTCCGTCGGGGAAGAGAAACTGAAGACGCGTTTTTTCCCTTATAGGGACTTAAAGTTGGAACATCCCCCCCCCGATGAAGACATTCATCTAACATCATTAATCAAATAACACTAAAAGTATAACATTTAACTATAATTATCAAATCGAAAAAATAATACATGATATAAAAATTGTTCAAAAATACTTTCAAACTTAATATTACACAAATGTATATGCAATAACTGAATTTCAAACCATTTTGGAGAGTTCCAGATGATACAACAGCTGGATTGGACGTTTTGAAACACCTGAAGCTGTCTTTAACGTCACACTTCTTACCTTACCGTCACGACCTCGATGGAGTTCTATCACCTTGGCTAGTCTCCACATCTGACGTGGTAACTTCTCTTCACCTATTAAAACTATATCCTTTTCATTAAATTAACATGTTACATTAATTGGTTTGACATAATTTACACCCTTTAATTGAAGAAGATACTCTCCCTTCCATCGTCTCCAAAAATTGTTTAGCAGTCTTTCTCGATACATGTATCTTTTGATTAAAATCCTTTTGTTACTCGATAATAACTCTTTAACATAACCGGTCTGGTGGGGTAATGATGTCAATCTTTTTCCTGTCAAGAAATGGGCTGGGGTGAGAGGCAATGGTTCTGACGGCTCATTATAGGCATAGGTAAGAGGTCTAGAATTTAGAATAGATTCTATTTCTGCTAGAATAGTTTGTAACTCTTCAAAAGAAACTAATGCCCTTCCCAATACCTTTCTTAAAACAATTTTTGTCATTTTTACCATTCTCTCCCAGTATCCACCCCACTAAGTCGCTTTTTCAACAATGTATCGCCATGTTATTCCGTGCTTTCCAAAATAAGTTTGCACTGCTGGATCTGTAATATTGTCATATAACCTCTTGAGTTCTAAGTCTGCCCTTTTAAACGTTTTGGCATTATCAGAGTTTACAATTTGGCAGACTCCTCTTCGTGACACAAATCGTCGAAGTGCTAAAATAAAATGCTCTGTGCTTAGGCTGGATACCAGTTCTAAATGAATTGCGCGAGTAACTGCCAAGTAAATGAAGCAATATATGCTTTATCAATATCCTTTGTATATAAGGGTCCAGCAAAGTCGACCCCGGTAACTTCAAAAGGGTTCGCTTTATGAATTCTGTCAGCTGGTAGTGGAGCCACTACCTGATTGCCTTGTCTAGCCTTATATTTCCTGCACACGAAACAATTATATAAACATGATTTTACAACTTGCCTACCTCGAATTATCCAATATTTCTCTCGAATCTGAGTGAGTGTATCTGAAACACCTGAATGAAGCAAATTTTGATGCTCTTTCATTATCAATAGTTCTGTGAACTTAGATTTGCTAGGAATAATCCACGGATGCTTTTCTTGAATTTCAAATTCGGATTGTTGAGTCTACCACTCAGGCATATAATTCTGTCTGCAGTCAAACTTGAATTGAGCCCATATAGTTTTGAACCAGAGTTAATGGGTTTATTTGTTTTCAATCAAACATAATCACCTTCGAACTCGGTTTGCTGTATGCAACGCACCCAGTATAGTTCAGCGTTGTACAGTTCTTCTGCCGTCGGTGCCCCTAATATTTTTTCAGAATTCGGTTTGCAATTGTTTATAAACCTTAAGATGTACGCCGTGATTCTTAAAACCTTATTTAGATCACTGTACTTCTTTAGATTCAGCAAGGGCTCTGTTGATTCAACGCACGTTTGCAGCGCAACACACTTGCTTTTCTTTTCTTTCTCTACTTCTTGCATGTCGATATCAAAATTAGACATTGTTTCATCTCTGGTTACATCAATCTCTAGGAGCCAAAATGGGCCCTTCCACCAAATCTCGTCATTAATTAGAGAACGTGAACTTACTCTCCTTTAAGTTTATCTGCCGGGTTGGTTTTTCCGTTGCAAAAGTTCCAATTTTGTGGATCTGTTTTTTCCTTGATTTCTACGACTCTGTTACGAACAAATGGTTTCCATTCATCAACATTACCTTTAATCCAGTTTAAACATATTTGAGAGTCAGTCTACAAGTAAATTTTACTTTCTTTCAGTAATGGAAATGTCGATTGTAAATAAGACGACAATCTCGCAGAAATCAATGCACCTAATAGTTCTAAGCGCGGTAGAGTAGTTTTCTTAAGTGGTGCTAAACGATTTTGATAGTATGAAACTGGTTGCAATTTTATCTTTATATTTCACCTTAAAGTATGCTACTTAACCATAAGCCTTTGGGGTCGCACCTGAGAATATGTGCACTTCCAACCGTTTTACTTGCAATTCATCAAAATATGTTCGAGGTATAACAAGTTTCTCAAATTCTGGAATTTCATCAATCCACTCTTTAAATATGGATTCTAGTTCTATAGGAAGAGTCTCATCCCAATGTATTCCTTTCTCCCATAGAATTTGCATTATCAATTTAATTCTAACCGTGAATGGTGTCATCAAGCCAAGAGGATCAAACAGCATACCATACGCACCCAGCACTACACGCTTGGTTGGCATCACACCTTTTAATTTCGTAAACAAATTTAGTTCAACTTTCAGAGTGTCCTTTTCATTATCCCATATTAAACCTAGGACTTTCAATGGTATGTTTGACTCGTGAGATGGCTGTCGGCACGCTATTTGAGTGTCTTTCCGTTGTTCGTTTAAGATCGTGGAATTCGATACCCACTGTCGCAAGTTCATACTTGCCTCACTTAATATATAAGTGGCATCTTTAGATATTGATGCGGCCTCGCCAATGGTTGCCGCTCCACTTATTAAATCGTCCACATAAAGCTCCTTTAACATAGCACAATCTTCACTGTACGTCGTTTCATATTTCTTGAGATGCAGTCTGATAGTCGCAGTCAGAATGAACGGGCTGCATTTCACTCCGAAGGGGACCCGTTTCATTCGTATAACTCTGATATTACGACCACCGAACTCGAGATCTGCCATTTTCTCTAAATTTCCCCATAAAAACTCTAGAATTTTCGGTCTTCCTCCACTATACCGATTTCTAAAAACGCTCTTTGTATGTCTGCGCAAAATGCAATCGCATGGTACCGAAATTTCAAAATAATTTTGAGTAAGTCGGGATATAGATTGGGACCGCTATCTAAACTATCGTTGAGGGATTGTTCATTTCTAGTTTTTGACGATGCGTCGTAGACAATTCTGACCTTCGTACTTTCCTTTAACTCACGTACTACAGCATGATGCGGCATAAAATATCCTGTGTTTTTATTATCGTTTGAATGAATTTCAACTTGCTCAATAATACCGTCTCTTAATTGCTCATCAATAATTTCTTTATACTGAAAGTATAAGTCCGGATTATGCCTAAATTTGTTTTTTAAACTTACTAAACGTCGCTCTGCAACCTCATAATTGCTATTCAATCCCTTGCAATTATCTTTCCATAATAACTTAGTTTCATATCTGTGATTATTATACACTGTGTTTCTTTCAAACATGTCAATAACATCATTATTTGATCGCGCAATTTCCTCATCCTACTTTATTCCTATTGCTTCCAATTCCCATAAATTCTTAACTCTTTCGCAATTTAGCCCTTCTTGTACTACAGCTATATGTTTCACAAAAACCTCCTTACAGTCATATTCTACTTCCCTGCTTTGAATTATAAACCCAAACATACTATCAGTCATGACTAATCGTTTACCTATTCTTACATGTCTTTCATATAAAATTTCCTAGATGAAATCTGCCCCAATTAGTATGGTTATCTCTTTTGTGGTTCCAGTATCCACTAGTTCAATTCCCTTCTCAAAAGCAATGTTTCTAATCCATTGAGAAGGAATTTCGATATGGCCACGTGTAATCGACTCAACGACTACCGCCTTTATGGTAATTTTCTGAGTAGGGTTAATTCTATTCTGCAAGTCGAACTTCACGATATCGTAAATCTGTCCTGCTTGAGCTTGTCTTCCTCCAAAAGCATAAATATTAATCACTTCACGCTTAATAACATTTAATCCTAACGAGTTCACTATATTTCTTTCAATAAAGCTGCGAGTGCTACCCCCATCTATGAGAACTCTTACTGCTGCCCCCCAACTTCTTCGTGTTGCCTTCATTACAGCAGAAAATGTTTGCAATAACACCGGCGACGCGTTAGCTCCTTCTTTACATTTATTTTTATTTTCATTTGTAGCTTTTAATCCAGATGGCATCTATACATTAGTCAACACATGCTCGGTTTCAGTATTTATGGGTTCCGTATGAACCTTCGTAGGGTGTGACTTTTCGCATATTAAGTAATTATGAGGCTGCTTGCAAGTTTTACATATTAGATCTTTTCTCCAGCAAAATTTTGAGATATGTCGGCGTTTAAAACAAAGAAAGCATTTACCATAGTTTTTTAAAGCATTTTTTCTTTCACTAATTGATAATGGGCATTTTTGACTTGCATCTGACTTGTCGAAACAAAAATTACAAATTTCATTTACTGTCGTTGTTAGTGTGGTCGCGGATGGAAGGTTTCGTTTCGGACAGTAATATTTGTTTGGATTTTGATTCATTACTTTGTTACGTGCCGAAAATTCATTCCCATTTACGCCTTTAGGGTTTGCTAAAAGAACAGATGCCTTTCTGCATTCTACTTCCTTTCTTAGAAATTCCATTAAGTGTTTGATACCAAATAATTCTTTCGTTTCATGTTGCCTATTATAATTCAAGTTTAATTCTTCCGGAATTTTTTGTAATATCACCGGGCAGAGGAGATTACCATAAGTGCCTGCTGCAACTTCCAGAGATTGTAGTGATCGAATCTGGACCTCAATTGCGTCGTACAATCTTCTCAATGCTGAAACGTTTGAACAGAATTTGACGGGCTCAATCACTAACAATTTGTTCATATGGGAGCTGATGATCAATTCCGATCTCCCAAACCTTTCTTTCAATAATTGTATTGAGGAATCATAATTTTCATTTGCTAGTGAAAATCCTGAAACTGCCGTTAGCGATAATCCTCCTAAATAACTTTTCAGATACGTAAATTTTTCGATTTTACTTAAAACGTCATTGTTATGAATAGCTACTTCGTACGAGTTCCAAAAATCTAGCCAAGAGCTACAGTCTTCATAAAATTTTGTTCTGTTCAATTTTGGAAGTTTAACTACATTAGTTTCATTTCTCTGTTTTTCATTTCTTAAACTCCCGACCCTTTTCTCCGATTCATTATCCGAAATTTCATTTTGCGGTAAAACATTCGAAAATGTTTCAAATTGCCTATCCAATTTCGTTTTCCACCTTACACCGCGTTCCTGATATTCTTCACTTAAAGTGACTTCACCTTCCAATTCCTCCATGCTAACATGCATTTCTATTTCATTATCTAACTCTTTAAGATTTTTTATTTTTTCGATCAACTGATTTCTTTGGTCGTAAAGATCCTCTAATTTTTGTTCATTAGTATAAGTTTCACATAATGATTCATTTAGCGTACTTTCAATCTTAGTTAAAAGTTTAGAAAAAAGAGTTCTAAAACAAGTACGTTTCTTTTTTACTTTATCTATATCCATATTTAGATTAATTACTTTTTATTGCCTTATGTTAAATCATATTTCTTACTTAATCTAATCAATCCATTTAAATCAAACTTCAAATTGAAATCGAAAGGGACCTACCTCAACTCATATGCATGGTTGCAACATCAGAGCGTTTGCAGAGTTCTTTATCACGTCCGGGTCACCAAAATGTCACGTATAAGTGTGGTTTTATTTTTAAGTAGTCCAGTTTTGTCTTTTCATATTTATTAACAGCACACAACACACATATACATAATACTCGGCCACAACGCCAGATCATATTTTTGAACATCTATTCGGTTCGATTACATTTTCCGTTCTCTCGTGTGTCTCCGTCTGGGAGGGGAAACTGAAGACGTGTTTTTTCCCTCATAGGAACTTAAAGTTGGAACATAAGGGAACGTAAGGGAAACTTGCCCTCCCTTGGACGTTTAGGGGAACAAATGTAGGTCTCAAGCTAGTCGATATTGAACGTTTTATCTTTGAGTTTGTCCTCCTGGAGAAAGTTACATGGGCGCCCATAGTGGATGGCAAGGATACTTGCCCCCACACAGACGTTCAAGGTCAGACATATAGGTCTCAAGCTAGTCGATATTGAAAGCCTCAACTTTGAGTTTATCCACCCTGGAAACAGTTCTATGGGCGCCCATAGGAGAGGGCAAGGGGTGCACTTGCCCTCCCCTAGGACATTCAAGATCACAAATGTAGATATCAAGCTAGTCTATATTGCATGTATTATAATTCAGTTTCCACCCCTAAAATTTTTTATGTGTGCCTTTGCCATGGGCGCCCATAGGGGAGCGCTAGAGGAGCTACTTACCCTCCCCTGGACGTTCAGGGTCAGAAATGCAAATCGATTTTTAGTCCCATCCTTTAGTTTGGCCACACCAGGAAAAAATTTATTATCGCCCTTGAATTCTACTCCTTTGAAACAAGGTCGACCCCTCACGCAATTACCACACTATATTTTTAACACACTCTCTCTCATACGTTTTCTAATCACGTTAATTAAAAAATGTCCCACCTAAATCCAATTGTTCACAGAATACATTTACATGAACTTCATGGCTATACGGGTCCAAAGATCTGTCTCTTTTTAAAATCTCTAGTTTTGAATAATTCGTGTTTTATTCACATTGATTACAACATGTTCAACCTGTTTTTAATTTTCTACAGCGTGCATATAAATTTTCATAGTAATCTGTGCATTCACAGACACACACACTCTGATTGAAATATTTCTAAAAATGTGTTCATGATGTCTTTAAATGCCTTTTTCGTCTAAATGTCGAATTAAATTTTTCGGGAACTTTATCTATACAATAGTATGATAAAGTAATAAAATTATTTTTTAATTCAGCCAATATTGAATTATTTTATTCTAATCTAAGAGATAATGCATTTTAAACGTGATTAAATTGCTTAATTGAAAATTATACAAATATATCCACATTAAAAGAGAAAAAAGTTGTAAAACTTTCTTGCGTTGTTTGTGTAACTTGGGCATGAAAAAAAAAATCAACAGCACACTAAATTTTTTTTATAGCTTTTACAATAAAAGCAGAAGTAACTAAACTAGTAAAACTAACAGTTCGATAGTCTTGGAAAGACTTGGAAAAAAATATTAGAAAATAAATGATACAAGAGAAAAAGGTAATAAACAATATTAAAAATAAAGTAAAATTTATATATATATATATATATATATATATATATTCAATATCAAATTCGCGCATAGACGAATAGAACTGTAAATTTCCGCATGAAGAGACCAAAGAACTCTTGTCATTCATTTGCGGCCACACAACTACGTAACTTCACACAAAAAGATCCAGTGAACTTAAGTGAAACTAACTCTGTCGGATTGGCGGAGGTCTGCTGAAAATCGCCAAAAAATCAAAACATTTAATAAAGTTGTGCAAATAGACATTTCTTATGTAATTTTTTCTTAGAAACCGATTGACATAAACTTTAGAACTCTAGCACGAACCGTTCTTGAGATATTGCACATTTTTTAAATACATTTATCAAAAAATCCCATAAATTAAAAAAAAATATTAACTGTTGAGAAACATGCTCACTTTTCATATGTAATATTATGCGATAAATTTGGTGACATCTTTTTCGTGGATCTAGAACGTTTCATTCATGAGAAAAGACACTTTATGGCGCCAACTTGGCGATTTTTTTTAAATGTTGCCAAATTAACGAAAATTTAATATCTTGGAAAGAATATAAGTATCTACTATACGAATAACCTATTTTTTTACGGTAAAAGTAGTAAATTCATTGCATTATATAAGGAAAGTCAAGTCATGTGCTTTTCACATCAGATTTTTGAATAGTTTACAATGTTAGATTTTAATTTATATATTATTACTTACACACATAGCATTCATTATAATCCAGCTGATGCCCTATGTGGCTAGATGTATGTATAATTTAGTCATTCTACATTGAAAACTTAATTCATTCTACATTTCAAATACATTGAACCCTATGGGACCTAATTTTTCAAACATTTTTTAAGCGAGTTTAAAATTCACAAATTGCTTCGACAGTTTTAGGAAATATTCAAATTATCCCATAAAATATATACAAAAAATTTCAGAAAAATATATTCAGTAGTTTTTTAAATAAAAATTAAAATAATAATTACGCCCTTTATATGAAGAGATCACGTGACCATTATATGAAGAGATCACGTGACCCACTTTAAAATAAAATATGGCATCCATCTTGGCTCAAAATCGTGATTTTTAAAGTTCCTTTTAATTCATATTTATTGTATCCGTCCTAAAATCGCTTTATTTTAGCTAAAATTCTGTGCATTTACATACTGAAACAACGCAATTACAATATATTTGAGTTTAAATGATTTCTACAACGAAGCCTAATTTTCACTTATGGAAAATGTAAACACCAAAAGATGTAGAATGAGTTGTATAAGAATTGCTGCATTTCTTTAACGCAAAATTATTTAGTTCATGGAGTCTGCAATATAGCTGATATGAATGAAACATTCATTGATTTTACACAGAGAACCCAGACGATTTTTTAATGAAGTGTTAAGCATAGAGTTAAATTACTTGTACCTCCATGGTTTTAAGTTTTTAAATTAAATAAATTATTGTAGTATTGTGATGAATGAAAGTATTGGAAAAATGTATATGAATGAAATGCTGTTTTTATATAGAGCCGATTTATATTTCGATGACGCCATTTGAATAAAGTTCATTTGTTTTCGATGAAGTTTTGAAATATAATAAATTATTGTAGTATTATGATAATTTTAAAAATATTACCGAGGAATGTATCGCATTTTAGAGATGTTTAAACCAGGCAATTTATATTTCAATGCCGTCATTTGAATGAAGTTCATTTTTTTCGATGAAGTTTTAAGTTTTCAAATATAATAAATTAATGTAGTATTGCGATAATTTAAAAAATATTATCGAGGAATGTATCGCATTTTAGAGATGTTTATATAAAATTGCATGGAAGTTGGAAAGTGTTTCATAATTAATGCTATATGCATGATTGATCTTTCTTGTTTAATATAGTAACTATTTTTACTTTCCTTATATACATAGTATAATGAATAAGGAAAGTATTGTGACGGGGTCGAAAATTCAATCTCCCGTCGAAAATTCTCGAAGGAAGAGTACGTTGCAAGCATCCCTAATTACGAATCGAACATTTTTGAGGTGATGTCTGTGTGTGTGTATGTGTCAGTGAGTCTGTGGAGACGATATCTCCCGAACGAATGGGGCGATTCGACTCGAATGAAATTTGGTACAAAAATTATAATCCATGAATACTGGAAGCTTATTGTTTTTAAACACAATCAAATGTTCAGAACCCCCCCCCTAAATTTTTGAGTGAAATTTTGAAAAAATCATCAAAAAATCAAAACATTTAATAAAGTTGTGCAAATGGACATTTCTTATGTAATTTTTTCTTAGAAACCGATTGACATAAACTTTAGAACGCTAGCACGAACCGTTCTTGAGATATTGCACATTTTTTAAATACATTTATCAAAAAATCCCATAAATTAAAAAAAAATATTAACTGTTGAGAAACATGCTCACTTTTCATATGTAATATTATGCGATAAATTTGGTGACATCTTTTTCGTGGATCTAGAACGTTTCATTCATGAGAAAAGACACTTTATGGCGCCAACTTGGCGATTTTTTTTAAATGTTGCCAAATTAACGAAAATTTAATATCTTGGAAAAAATATAAGTATCTACTATACGAATAACCTATTTTTTTACGGTAAAAGTAGTAAATTCATTGCATTATATAAGGAAAGTCAAGTCATGTGCTTTTCACATCAGATTTTTGAATAGTTTACAATGTTAGATTTTAATTTATATATTATTACTTACACACATAGCATTCATTATAATCCAGCTGATGCCCTATGTGGCTAGATGTATGTATAATTTAGTCATTCTGAGAGCAATTTGCTGGTACAGATGAATGCTAAAAGCGGTATATATATAGTATATATATTTCAATTTACTTAAAATTTGCTCAAAAATTCGAACTCTATTGTGCTTTTCTTTACATTTTAAACCCAAATACGAGATTTTATGTGCATTTTGACCAAGTTAAAAAAATAATATGAATTATGATAGATTATACGTACATATGCCTATGTATAAGCCTAAATGTACACACCCGACATAGAAAATACAACACCTTGAAGCTTTGGCTGTATTTTTATGCAAATTGCGAGGCAAACGCAGCTGGCCGATGTGTGTTAATGATCTGAAGTGCAAGTAGGTCACGTGATTAGAGCGCGAGATAAAAGTAACGGAAACGGTAGATGTGCTAACAATTGTAACTGTCTGTCCCCTACGGAAACCCGTTTTCTTAGCTGTTTTTCATTTCATAAGACACGCGTTGTTGAAGAGATATCTGACCGACGCCGCCGAAGTTCGTTTCAGCATTTGGATGATCGTGCGAGGGGATTCATTTTAGGCCTACGCACGGCTGGGTGGTCGTACCGGCGTATCGTCGCTAAAACACGCGTGGATGCGTATACTGCGCAAAGGATTTGGAGAAGATGGATTGAAAGGCATGTGAATCGTCGCAGTGGTACAGTTCCATCCAGACGTATGTCAACATGTGTTGATCGACATATTTGAAGGCATGCGGTGGTGGCCCCACAAACGACAACTGTCGACGTTCTGCAAAACTTGCAGGGTACTTTGGATCTCGACGATTGGCTGAAAGCTGTTTGCACTCAAACCGTCCTTTACGAAGACTGCCATTAACGACAAGACACCGACGTGAGAGATTGCAATATTGTCGGGTTCGAGTCTCTTGAACGACTGAATGCGACAGGGTAGTGTTTAGTGACGAGTTTCGGGAGGCGACGTGGAAATAGATCCAATCCTGCTGCGACTGTTGAACGCTATACTGCTCGACAACGCGGCATCATGGTTTGGGGTGCCATCTGCTTCAATAGCCAGTCACCTCTGGTTCGTAGACGCCGAAGTCCATTTCAGCATTTGAATGATCGTGCTAGGGGATTCATTTTAGGCCTACGTACGGCTGGGTGGTCGTACCTGCGTATCGCCGCTGAAACAAGCGTAGATCCGTCGTCCACTGTGCAAAGGATTTGGAGAAGATGGATTAGTGAAGGTCATGCAAATTGTCGCAGTGGTATAGGTCCATCTAGATGTACGTCAGCACGCGTTGATCGACGCATTCGAAGCTATGCGGTGGCTGTCCCACAAACGTCGACTGTCGACATTCTGAAGAATTTCCAAAGTACATTTGATGTTCCAATATCAGAGCGAATAGTTTCTCGACGATTGGCCGAAAGCGACTTGCACTCAAACCGTCCTTTACGAAGACTGCCATTGACGACAAGACACAGACATGAGAGATTGCAATGGTGTCGGGCCCGAGCCTTTTGAACGACTGAATAGGACAGGGTGATGTTCAGCGACGAGTTTCGGTTCTGTTTGTCGAATGACAGTCGCCGTGTGAAAGTCTGGAGGCGACGTGGATCCAATCCTACTGCGACTGTTGAACGCTACACTGCTCGACAATGTGGCATCATGGTTTGGGGTGCCATCAGCTTCAATAACCGGTCACCTCTGGTTCGTAGACGCCGAAGTCCATTTCAGCATTTGAATGATCGTGCTAGGGCAGGGGTCGGCAACCCATTGAAACGGAAGAGCCAAAAGTTGCAATTTACAAAATTTCCCAGTTTTTAAAGAGCCACTAAAAATTCTCGTTTCAATATTATAGTATTTGCTTATATATATTGGATTTTGATTTAAAATAAACGGCTTTAAATAAGGAATAATATTTATTCATATAAAAACACAAATATAGATAGTTACATCAATGGGAGCATTGGCTTTCCATGCCTTTTGAAAGTTTGATAAAATCTGGCTTATAACTTGTCATTTTAAGTTTCAAGCACGACTCTAGATTTTTATTTGTTAGTTGACTTCTAACTTTACTTTTTATTATATTCATGCAAGAGAACGCTTGCTCGCACGAATATGTCGATTCGAAGATCGTCAGCACTCTAACTTCTTCACCTCACTGTAGCATTCTGGAAGACTATTCCATGCGCCGAATATGAGGGCCTCAACTCGCGGAACTTCTTTTAGAGCTGTCCACTTGTGCTGCGCGATGTGCATGCATTTCTGGACCCCCCAACTCTTCCAACTGGCTCTTGAGTTCCGTGAACTTACCACTCCACAAGTCTTTCCTTTTCAAATCTAGCAATTGCGTTTCGAGCGATCCAGCATCAATTCCAAATGGCTCAATGTTGATCTCATTTGCATTTGTGTTGAGAGGATTTACTATGAACGCGAGAGTACTTTTGTTTGTTTTGAATTGCTCGAATCTCTCAGCGAATCCATCCTTCATGTTTTTTAAAGTTAGGCTGAAGTAATTCGTGTCAATAGTTGCATTAGTCTCATCGCGATATTGCTTCAGATTTTTAAAATGAAGTAATTTACTGCTTCCCATGTCTTCAACAAAAAGAAGTAATTTTTTTTTGAAACAAACTACTTCTTCAAGCAAGGGGTAGGCTGGGTTGCCCTTTCCATGCAGTTTTAGATTTAGTTCATTTAGTTTCATTGTGGTATCTACCATGAAGTTGAATTTTTGCAGCCATTTGTCTTCTTCCAATTCGGGATGGTCAATGCTTTTTTCATTGAGGAATATTTTTATTTCACTCAAGCACAAAGCAAAACGTTGCAATACGTTACCTCTGGAAAGCCATCGCACTTTATTGTGCAGAAGTAGGTCAGAAAATTGGCTATCTATTTCTGCAAGGAAATCTTTAAACTGGCGATGGTAGAGTGCTTTTGCCAAGATGCTGTTAATAATCTTAATTACCAAGTTCATGACCTCAACTATTTCGGGCGGAAATGTTTGGGCACATAGCGCTTCTTGATGAATTATGCAGTGAAACGTTAGAATTTAGTGGTTTATTTTTTTTCTGAAGAATTGATGTTACCCCTCTATGTATTCCTGTCATACTTCTGGCTCCATCAGTTGCTATAGAAACGATTTTATTTATATCGATTCCATTGTCTTCCAGGCATTTTTGCACAGCATTTGCTATATCTTCTCCACGAGTTTGCCCTGAGAGCGGTAGCAATCCTAGCAGTTCTTCTTTTGGACCTTGGGACGACATATACCTGACGAAAAGGGTAACTTGTGCCATATACCTGATATATTGGGACGACATATACCTGACGAAAAGGGTAACGAAAAGGGTAAAGGTAGACTTGTGGAGTGGTAAGTTCACGGAACTCAAGAGCCAGTTGGAAGAGTTGGGGGTCCAGAACTTGTGCCGTGTCTTTTATGTCGCAAGACTCATCTATAGCAAGTGATAAGGCAGAAGCCAGTTGAATGTCTTCCACTTGCATATGTGTTACATTTGAAGACATTTTAGCAGTTCTATCTTGTACTGTTTTGGCAGATAATGGCAAATCTTTGATTTTTTTCATGATTTCTGCTTTGTTTTTAAAATCACGAAACAGTTCTCCAGATGCACGTATAAAACAATCTTTGACGTACTCACCATCTGTGAATGGTTTTCCTCTTTTTGCAATTTCTAATGATACTGCAAAGTTTGCCAGATTTACATTATTGGAAGATTGCGCCCAGTTACTTAGCATGGAACTTGAGTGTTGTTGTTTTTTTGGAGCTCTTCAACAGCTTTTTTTCGTGCGTCACCGGTTGGATATTTACCAGCAAACTGGGTATGTTTTGTAGTGAAGTGTGTCTCCAAATTTGACCTCTTATTGTGTGCGAGTTTTTCGTGGCAAATGAGACAAGTCGGAAGGCCATCTGTGTTGCATATGAATGCAAACGACTCCGTCCAATCCTGATTGAATTCTCGGTTTTCTTCTTCAGTTCTTCTCTTTCCTTTACCAGATGCCATGCTGGCGCGTAGTTGAAAAAATGGCTTTTTAAAATTTTACTTAGCTATCTAAAACGGCAAACAATTTATTTACCATTATTACTTCGTTAGCAACGATCCTCAGATATGTAATTCAATTCTGTTACTGATTTTATTATATTATACGCGTACATACATTTGAGAAGATAATTCGCTTCTAAATCGTATTCTTCTTGAAACAACAAGCGAATAAACACGCAGAAACCTCAAGCGATTAAATTAACACACATGCAACGTAACGTCGACCGCAATATCCGAGGATGACTGACTGACAACACGTCTAGAGCCTAGACGTGTTGTCTAGACTCTAGACGGTGGCTGTTTGGGTGAAATGAAATTCAATTGGCTGAATGATAAACATGGTCACGGAGTCTCATCTCTAAGAACAAAACAATAGTTCAAATTTATCTCATTACGGTCATGTTAAGCGTAGCGATTTATATTTACCGATTATGAAAATAGAAGCTATTGAGAAATTAGGTACTTAAAAATATATTTTCTTATTTTTAAGGGTTTTGATAATAAAATATTAATTTTTTCGTATGGAGCTGGAGAGCCGCAACTTTACATCAAAAGAGCCACATGCGGCTCGCGAGCCGCAGGTTGCCGACCCCTGTGCTAGGGGATTCATTTTAGGCCTACGTACGGCTGGGTGGTCGTACCTGCGTATCGCCGCTGAAACAAGCGTAGATCCCTCCACTGTGCAAAGGATTTGGAGAAGGTGGATTAGTGAAGGTCATGTAAATTGTCGCAGTGGTATAGGTCCATCTAGATGTACGTCAGCACGCGTTGATCGACGCATTCGAAGCTATGCGGTGGCTGTCCCACAAACGTCGACTGTCGACATTCTGAAGAATTTCCAAATTACATTTGATGTTCCAATATCAGCGCGAATAGTTTCTCGACGATCGGCCGAAAGCGACTTGCACTCAAACCGTCCTTTACGAAGACTGCCATTGACGACAAGACACAGACGTGAGAGATTGCAATGGTGTCGGGCCCGAGCCTTTTGAACGACTGAATGGGACAGAGTGATGTTCAGCGTCAAGTTTCGGTTCTGTTTGTCGAATGACAGTCGCCGTGTGAGTGTGAGAGTTTGGAGGCGACGTGGAACAGATCCAATCCTACTGCGACTGTTGAACGCTACACTGCTCGACAATGTGGCATCATGGTTTGGGGTGCCATCGGCTTCAATAGCCGGTCACCTCTGGTTCGTATCAGCACGATATGTGTATCCACGGCACGATATGTGGATAAGGTGCTCCGGCAAGGTCAAACTTTAACAAGAGGCCTGCTTCTCCCAAATATGACGTCACCATCGGTGGCTGAAGCCACTGATGGTGACTGGAGTGATGGAAGGTAATTTTTCATTCCATCACTCCAGTTTTGACTTTATTTCCCAAAGAAAAACAAAATTTAAGGGAGAGGATTTATAAGTTATATAAAGGTTAATATTTATAAAACGAAATTCACTAAGAAATTCTTCCCAAATTGTAATATCAATAAATATAGGAAAAAAGTAATGGGGTTAAAATACTAACTACTTTAAAATGAAAATCCAAAAGGAATTGTTCATACAAACATAAGAATACAGTACTTACTATTCAATCATTGACTACACTACATGTAAAAAACTGAATATTTATTAATCTTATGAAAGACATCTGAAATTTCAAAAAAACTTTTTACATTCCTTACAGCATAAAGTCTATAGCTATGTGATTGATATACATACACATATTCTTCTCAGTGGTGCGCAGCGACGGGGGGGGGGAAAGCCTTAAATTAAAAATATAAAAGTATTAGTCAAGGATATGATGGTGCATCAGCCATGAGTGGCGATTTCCGTGGAGTGCAATTACATATTAAAAACCATTTTCCAAATGCTTTGTATGTTCATTGTAGCAGCCATTCCTTAAACCTGGCTATATCTGATTCATGTTCTTCAACCTTTATCAGAAACTGTATCGGGACCATAAGTAAGGTGTATGACTTTTTCCATACGCCTAAACGTCAAGCTGTATTAAATAAATTCAGTGAAAATTACTCAAAGAAACTCAAGCAGCCATCCCCGACTCGATGGATACAACGACATGACGCAATAAACATTTTCGCTAAAAAATACAATTCAGTTGTGAAGGCCCTTACAGAAATATAATCTACATGGACAGATAGGGATTCTTCCAGCAGTGCAAACATTTTGTACAATGCAATTAACAAGTGTGAATTCGTTATTTCCCTACATGTTGTTAAAAAACTATTTTCGTATAGTTTACCTTTGTCGAAATATTTACTATCTGAAAAAATTGATCTTTCCAAAGCCATTGGTTATGCTGAAGATACACGAGCAATTATACGAAGTTTAAGGGACAATTCTGAAAAAGAGTTCGCCGTGATTTTTAAAGATGTTGAAACATTTTGTGAAAATTATGAAATCCCCATATCAGTACCAAGAACTGTAAAATATCAAGCTACACGAATTAACGTCGACTATGATACTCCTGAGGTATATTATAGGAGAGCTGCTTTTATACCTTTTATAGATCATTTTCTAATACAGCTCGATGAAAGATTTGTGAAACATAAAAATATATTATCTTCTTTTCAAATCCTATTGCCGAACAAAACAGCTCAAGACCAAGACCTTACAAAAGAAAGCAGTGAAGACGCTATGTTCCCGGTATTCAGAAGATATTGGTCATATCACATGTGAAAATTTGTATGGTGAGTTAAAAATATGGCACAGCAAACTTGTACGACTTCAGAAATATTCAGATAATGCTTTGGAAGCTTTTCATGAATGTGATGAAATTATGTTTCCAAGTATACGAAAACTTCTGCAGGTAATGATTACACTTCCAGTTACAACATGTACCGCAGAGAGATCTTTCTCCACCTTACGATATTTAAAAAATTATTTAAGAAATTCGACAGGTGAGCACAGATTAAATGGACTGTTTATGTTATATATCCACAAGGACATTGAAGTAAATCTTGAAGAGGTTTTAAATGAAATGGCTAAGAAGCCTAGATGACTTGATATTAAACTTTGAATATTGTATACTTTCATTTATACAGGGTGAGTCAAAATTGTTTTTACAAAAGCAGAGGGGTGATAGTACCCCCACCAGACGAGCAATAATTACCATGGAACATAGCATTGCACTCTGAGAGGCAGAAAAGAGGCACATCAAACCGCGTCGAGCATGACGCAGTCAGCGCCTCGGACGTCTTTGTGTACCTGCCTACATAGTATCTCTTAAGCCAGACACGACCGCAGTTACCGTATGCAAATGTCCAGGGAGCAGAATCAGCATAACTGGCTCCTAGTAGGTTCCGGTGATAGCTAATCAGAGCACATGTTGCCCTTTAAAAACCGGCACAACTTCAACGCTGCAAGTTATTCCCACTGAATTTTTTCTTCTGGGGCCACATGAAATCTTTAGTGTACGAGACGCCTGTGGACTCGGCGGAAGATCTCGTATCGTGCATCGTTGTTGCCGCAGACCACATTAACATAACACCCAGAATCTTCGAGAGAGTGCGTCAGTCATTCCTTCGCCAGTGTCAACGGTGCAATGACACGCGTGGTCGCCACTTTGAGCACTTTCTGTGAGTTTGTCGCTGCACAATAAATCTGTTTGTGCAACGCTTGGTATCGTTCATTCGCTTTCCCAACACTGGTGTACGTGCAGGTTCGTATTCTAATTTTACTCTTTTCTACCTCTCTGAGTACAATGCGACCCTATGTTCCATGGTAATTATTGCTCGTCTGGTGGGGTACTATCACCCCTCTGCTTTTGTAAAAACAATTCCGACTCACCCTGTAGAAGTTATCAGTACTGTTCTTATTTAGTAAACGTAATGTTAAATAAATAAATCTATTCGGCGATAAATTGATTTATTGCAATATATTGTCATTTGACATACGTAATAATATACAATGAGGTTTGACCCCCCCCCCCCAGAACGAATTCCTGACTGCGCCACTGATTCTTCTAAATTTCCAGTATACAAATCCGGCATTTGGGGTAAACAAATTCTCCCTTAGGGATTACAGGCTTCACCCAGCTGCAAGCTGTAAGAAACCTAATAATCTCCCAAGTGTTTGAGCGCACGTATTTTCCATGTGAACTATACATTACTGCAGAAAAGACCTAATTACAGGAGAGAAAACGATTCCGAAAAGTTACATCAATTTCATTAAAATGGCACAGAGTTGGTTTAATTGCGAAATTTTTTTCTTTGAATGCGCCCGCAACAGTCATTCTTACTACACCTAATTTCACTTCCAAATGGCCGCTCCTAATTCGGCTGCCATGGGCAATTGCCCACGCCTTAAACCGGGCCTGATAGAAATACAAAGAAGAGAGCGATGCAAAATATGTCAAGGAAGTTTATTTACATAAAATAAAAATGCATGAATGCAAAAATGTTTTCCATTTTTATTTCCAAAATTTTCCCTATCCATCATAGTTATCTCTCCCCCCCCCCCCCCTCATTTTCAGTATGTATAATCTGTTTTTCAAATGTTGGAAAAATTTCATCTTAATTTTTTTGTGACCCCAGGGAATTTTTTCTCTTTGGCATTTTCTGTGCTCCTGCTGCAAAGTTGCTGCAGGCCAAAAATACCAGCAACCGCCAAGGCTATCTGGAAGAGGCTTGGTACTGGATCCATGTCACGTGAGCTGACGTCACAATCGGTGTTTGGCGACAGCGGGTGATTGTAAACAACATGTGTTAATTCTGTGTCTTCTATCTTCTTTTATAAAAAAAAAAGTGCTTTATAAATATGTAAATATAAAACAAAACGTCGTTGACAAATATATTTACTTGTTTTATTAAAGGCAATTGATGTTTCCTTCAGTTCTGTGAATTCTGTTTATAAGTATCGTGCAATCTACATCCAAGCCAATATAGGCCTATGGCTTTATTCAGTGTGTGAATTTTTTTACGCAATGTAGACCTTTTCGTCGTGTTCTAGTGAGTATAATTAACACTGATTAAATTAAAATGATGAGGAAATGTAGTGTACCTTGCTGCCGTTCAAATTATGACGGAACTGATGAACGTGTCTCCACGTTTAAATTTCCAAGTGAAGAAGGTTTACGGCAAAAATGGATTAAAAGTATAAATCGAAAACATTTCGTTCCAGGGAAATACTCTTACGTTTGTGCAAAACACTTTTTGCGAAATTCATTGTTTTAGAAGACCGACTAAAAAGAACAGAAGGCACAGAGCTGGTTATGAAAAGAATATACCCAACATTAACTGAAGAAGCATATGCCACTATTTTTCCCCAACAGCCTTCTTATCTTTCAAGAAAATTGCCCACAAAAAGAAAAACACCGGAAGAAAGAGAAGTCGAAATAACTGAACGGTGTGAGGAAAAATACCAGAAATGGTGTAACGCTGATAATATATCATGTTTGGAAAATTTTATCGAACTGTACCCAGAAAGACTCCCAAGTACATGGATACCGGTACAGAAAGATGATTCGATCATTTATCTTAAGCTTAGTGATGCTGATTATCCCGAAATACAAGTGTCACTGAAAATTGGTAGTAATTTAGAAGTTCAAGTTTTTTTTCAAGGTTGTGTTTGTTCTCTCTTCAGATAAATTTCAATGGATACTAGGAAATGAACTAATATGTGATAAATGGACAAAATTTGAAACTTTACTGAGCCATCTAAATAGTTACAAATTAGAGGATTCTAATATAACTGATAAGTTGAAATTGATTTTGAAATTACTGCAGGGTTATGTAAATGAAGAAAATGTCAGTTCACAAAAAATCTTGTTTCTCACTGAGCAGATAGAACTTTTGGTTCAAAAACAGCATCGATATTCACCAGAAACAATTGTATGGGCTTGCTCTTTATTCTATTCAAGTCCATCACTTTATAGAACATTACGCAATAGTAATAATCTAACAATATAGTAGTATATACAGTATAATAGTAATAATCTAACTTTGCATTTTCATGCATTTAGATATTGCACAGCAAAATAATGTACATATTATAGAATGAAAATTTGATTTAAAAGCTGCAAACACTTAATAGAGTCATAAGTAATTAACACTTTTCAAGCATTAACATAAGTAATTAACACTTTTTGTGCAAGGTACACTACATTTCCTCGTCATTTTAATTTAATCAGTGTTAATTATACTCAATAGAACACGACGAAAAGGTCTACATTGCGTAAAAAAATTCACACACTGAATAAAACCATAGGCCTATATTGGATGTAGATTGCACGATACTTATACACAGAACTGAAGAAAACATCAATTGCCTTTAATAAAACAAGTAAATATATTTGTCAACGACGTTCTGTTTTATATTTACATATTTATAAAGCACTTTTTTTTTATAAAAGGAGATAGAAGACACAGAATTAACACATGTTGTTTACAATCACCCGCAGTCGCCAGCCACCGATTGTGACGTCAGCTCACGTGACATGGATCCAGTATCAAGCCTCTTCTTCCAGACAGCCTTGGCTCTGGCCGGTTGCACTGCCCTACCTTTAGTTGTTGCAAAATGCTGTTTTCCAGCAAGATAAAGCGCGACCGCAGCCATCAGAAGACAAGCATTGAAAGGTATCCAGGCGCTTCCTGATCTCTCACCCATCGAACATGTATGGGACGTGATTGGCCGTCGTTTGACTGCCCTGCTCCCGCCTCAGAGGACGACCTGTAGAGGATGGTTGAAGGCATATGGTCATCCATCTCTCAGGAAACTATCCGCACGCTCATTGCATCCGTCCTCGTAGGGTTGCTGCTTGTATCACCGCAAGAGGTGGTCCCACTGATTACCCTGTCTATGCCATTACTGTATTGCATCATCCTTCTGGAATTAACATTACTTATTTATATATGCCATCTCTGTCTGTGTATCCTTTGTCATCGCACTCTATTCACTCCTTCATGGTGTTGCATTTTCTGTGTCGGGTGGTGTGTTTAATTTTCTGAAAAATTCATGGAAGTTTGAAACTAGATTTGGCTACATATTCATGTAATATTATTCTATATGAAATTTATGTAGTGTTTCATTTTCCCAACTACTTAATTTAGGTTGCCTTTAAAAGTGATAGATATACTGCTCGACAGATTAATTATAGAGTTAATTTCAAATAGCCCTACTGTATGGCTTCAAAACTAATTTCTGAAAACAATATGTAAATTGTAATCTATGAAGTAGGCATCCATTAATTAATATTTAATAGTCAGTATTAAGTGTGCTATACTAGGTATTCGTATGACCCAGAGGATATTCCAATTATATAAATTTTTTTTCGTGGAATTCAAATAAATGATACATTTCAATTTTTTTTTCTAAGCAATGCATTGGAATTTGTGGAGTTATTGTAGAAATTGTGCAACAGTTGCTGAGTCAGTTGCCTTTTGAACTTTCTGTAAAATTTATCAATAACAGAGTTTTGTCTGCAACAAATTTAAGAAAAATTGTTTGTATTTAAGATGAGTTATTTACATTTATTTTCACTACATATCCAAATTTTATAAAATTCGGTTGAGGTCATAAAGTTATCTATATACAATGTACATCAGTAGAGGGGATATAGCATGAGTAATTTTTGCACGACTACATTCAGTAATGAACCTGATTGACCTGTACAACATTTATCTTCATTATATATCCAAATTGTAAAATATCGATGACGCCCTTCGCCCCCCAAAATTAAAATAATATGGTATTTTAATTACGTGCTAGATAAATCACAAGCAAAATATAAATGTTATCAATTGCTAAAATATTTCAGAGAATTTAAGAAATATGTGTTTAACAAAAACATAAGTAAAATATAATAGCCTAGGATGAGCTAGCCATATATTTAACAGCTTTCTAACAAAAACAGCACCCTATTTGTTGCATAATAGGATGGGGGGAAATTTTAATTACAGAAATATTAGCAGGATTTATACAAAAATTTGATTTCGAATGTATTAAATACGATAGAAATTTCAGAAATATTTATTATTTTCTTATAATGTGTATAGAGATTTCCTTAATAAATTTTTAATTAAGTGATTTTAATGGGAAAACAAGTTTTAAGACTTGCTGAACACATTTCAGAAAAATGTCTATGACGTGAGGAGATGATAACTCAAGATTAAATATACATAAACTTGCATAATGCAAGTGCCGCTTCGCCAGCCAAGAAGTCTAAAATAAACATTTTCCTACGATCTTTCGACTACTGAAGTCGCGAGTTCAAATCCCACCTGCGGGCATGAATATGATGTGTTGTTGTTGTTGAGACCCAGACTGTCCGACCTACCAGAAGGTGTAAGGCAACCGTTTGGACGGCCGGGAAGTATCACCGCAAGAGGTGGTCCCACTGATTACCCTGTCTATGCCATTACTGTATTGCATCATCCGGAGACCGGAACCCAGTTAGACCGGAACCCAGTGGGGGAGGCATCCGCAGGGACCGTACCCTCCTTCCCCTACCACCAACCTCTCGGAAGGACTTACGGACCCACATGTTTAACGTGATCGTACTCTGCATGAACACGGCGGCAGTTGTGGCAGCGCGCAAACCAAAGGGCTACCGCGTCCGAAATGTGCCAACAGCACGCGGTGTTCCCAGGTGGTCACCCACCCAAGTACAAACCGCGCCCGATGCTGCTTGACTTCGGTGATCTAACGAGAACCGGTGTTTTCAGCACGGTAGGGCCGTTGGAATATGATAGTGTTGAAGTGTTGTCGGAAAGGGTATACGTAATGTGTTCTGCCCTTGTGGTGATGTTTGATGTTAGAATGGTTCACGCTTTGGCAGCTATATAGGGAAATGATTAACATCAAGAACCTGACCATTGGAAAAACATTAAATGTATGTTTGTTTAATTCTAGCATAATTGAATTTAATAGCACAGCCAGAAAATGTTTCTGGGGTGACAGAATTTTCCAAGGGTTTTACCTGTAGGAATGAATGTTTATATTAAAATTTTAAAACAAAGTTTGCAATATTTAGAAATTTTTAAGTTGAATTTCTCATCTAAGTCACGCTTTCAAGAATTGTGGTTGGTTGTTGTTGTTGAGACCCAGACCGTCCGATCTACCAGAAAGGTGTAAGGCAACCGTTTGGACGGCCGGGAAGTGCCACCCAATTTAGACCGGAACCCAGTGGGGGAGGCATCCACAGGGACCGTACCCTTCTTCCCCTACCACCAATCTCTCGGAAGGACTTACGGACCCATATGTTTAACGTCATCGTACTCCGCATGAACACGGCGGCAGTTATGGCAGCGTGCAAATCCAGCGCGCAAACCACCGGGTTACCGCACCCGAGATGTGCCAACAGCACGCGGTGTTCCCAGGTGGTCACCCACCCAAATACTAACCGCGCCGAATTGTGGTTGGTGTCTGTTAAAATGCTGTTTTCAGAAAAAAAACCATAACTAGTTCAATATGAAAAAATAATCGGCAGTGGCTCCAGTTCAATGGAGCCAAATGGTTCTGCGTGAATAACATTTTGTAAAATAAAACTCCAGTAAAGTTTGATAAGTTTATTCGATTTTTCAGACTCATTTGTGTCATTTACAAACTTTCAAAGTGCTGTGAAATTACTGGCCGACTGTTTATAGCTATATACTTTTCAAAAAGTACTTGAATACATACACTCCATCTATTCTGTTCTAACCTCATTAATTGTTAAACATCTTTAGAATCCCAAAGTTCATTTAACCTCCTTATTTTTTAAAAACAAAATGTTTCATGCTTGTGCACCAATATTTCACCCATGAGTACTAAACACATTGAACTGCAACATTTATGACATTTTAAATATTACAGCTTTCCCACCCATTGGTAAACCCAGGTTAAAATACTAAAATATCAAAATTATAACCACTATACTCCGAAAACTAAGAGCTTGATCCAAAATCCAATTATATACTTATAAGGCTTTCAAAGAACGATAAATTCTTGCTTATTGTTCATAGTTAGCACTTTCTGTTTTTGAGATATAAGCATTACAAACTTGGAAAATGGACAATTTTCAATTTTCTTCAACTTGACAAGACAATTACTTGAAAACTATAATAGTTTCCTGACAAGGATATACATATATAGATCTAGAAGCTAGATTTCCTAATACATATTTTGTCACTTACTATTTATATCTAACTTTTATAGCTTCAAAGATATTTCAAGCGAAAGTAAGAATTAATTGAAGTGTATATCAACTCGACTTTCTTATAGAATCCATTTTAAGCAGCATGTGATTCTTAAAATTTTTATAACTTACAAAATGTTTCTGGGGTGACAGAATTTTCCAAGGGTTTTACCTGTAGGAATGAATGTTTATATTAAAATTTTAAAACAAAGTTTGCAATATTTAGAAATTTCTAAGTTGAATTTCTCATCTAAGTCACGCTTTCAAGAATTGTGGTTGATTGTTGTTGTTGTTGAGACCCAGACCGTCCGACCTACCAGAAAGGTGTAAGGTAACTGTTTGGACGGCCGGGAAGTGCCATCCAATTTAGACCGGATCCCAGTGGGGGAGACATCCACAGGGACCGTACCCTTCTTCCCCTACCACCAACCTCTCGGAAGGACTTACGGACCCACATGTTTAACGTCATCGTGGGGGAGACATCAAACATCACCACAAGGGCAAAATTTTTATAAATTTTACAAGAAAATTTTTGAAAAATCTGTATTTTTGCTTCAAATGATCGAAATTATAATAGCATGTTACCTTTCATTTTAAAGGACTTAAAAAAATCTTTCGATTGATACTAAGTTTGATATAATGATCTCATAATGCAATAAATTTGAATAGAGTAGATAAGTTTCATTGTAGTTAAATATAGAAATAAAATTAGGTGTAACATATTTAAATGAAGGTGGAGGCAATACTTTGAAAAAGCGTGTCTCTGAAGGTGATTATTATTTTGCTTTTTAATTGAATATGTTGTTGCCAATTTAGTTACAATCATTTTATATGCTATTTGTCATTGGTTAGAAAATGAATAGACTCATTTTTGAGCACTGACATGAAATCGTCTTTAGATACTACACATTTAATAAATGTATAAACAAAAAATTTATACAGTGGTTCTATTGGTCAGATTATGAGCGCTATTGATATCTGTCAATTATTGTGACTTGTCCGCATAGCAGTCCTTTGTAATACTAACTTTTTTTTAAATCAGCATCTAGCTGTGGATACTGTACCTAATATAGCCAATGTATGAGTAGAGATATCTTTTCATTTCTGTTTCAAAAAATCTGATGTGGGCAGCATATGACTTTCCCTGCAGACTCATATTCACGTTCTCTTTATTTCTTCAATAATTCCTTATATTGAGTTTAATGGCACAAATTTACACCCCGGGTTCGATTCCAGCCACTGCCAAAACTGCCGCCGTGTTCATGCGGAGTACGATCACGTTAAACATGTGGGTCCGAAAGTCCTTCCGAGAGGTTGGTGGTAGGGGAAGGAGGGTACGGTCCCTGTGGATGCCTCCCCCACTGGGTTCCGGTCTAAATTGGGTGGCACTTCCCGACCGTCCAAACAGTTACCTTACACCTTTCTGGTAGGTCGGACGGTCTGGGTTTCAACAACAACAACCCATAATTATTTAAAATGACACTGAATATGCACGTTTAATTCAATTTTCGTTCTCCTTGGGTAACATGACTTATTTTCAAAGGTGGCGTAGCGAAAATGCGAAAAATCTAAAATATCTAGAGAACGGCTAGTTCTAATGCAATGGGGTTGGTCTTATTCTTTTCATAGTTAAACATTACGTATAAAATAAGCCTTTAATCGATATATTTGAGTATACGCAGTTTTTATTTTAAATTTTGACAATTTTTGCGGGCCATTTCGCAAAAAGAAAACCAGGATATTTTTTTCCGAATCGTACCAAATTCTAATCAGCACCAGGGTAACCCACAAGTGACTTATCTACCAAATTTTGTAAAATTTAATCCCATAGTTTTTCAGCTAGAGTGGATACAGGCAATTTTTGCGGGCCATTTCGGAAAAAAGGCGGGCTCTTTTATCCCAAATTGTACCCAAAACTAATCAGCACCTGAGTCGCCCACAAGTGACTTACTTACCTACCAAATATTATGAAAATCGATCAAAGTGTTTTAAAGGGGATACAAAATCTGCACAGCCAGACGTCACACTAAAAATGGTTTCTTCATATTCTTGAGGTGTCAAAACGTGTAGATCCGTCGAAAACTCGAGTTGGATTTTCGGTATGATTCCAATACTTTCCCTATACATTACCATGTATTGAAGGGAAAGTAAAGAGGGTCATCATTGGCACACAAATTTTTTTTTTTTGACAAAAATAAGAATTTGCCATAGTATGAATCGTATGCAGATGCAATATTTGCTGACAAATAAAAAAATCTGATGTGGGCAGCACATGACTTTCCCTGCAGACTCTACTTTATATTTTCTCTATTTCTTTAATAATTAATTAGATTGAGTTTACTTGAACCAAATAACACTAAATTTGCATTTTAATTCAATTTTTGTTTTTATTTGGTAACTAGACTTTTTCCGAAATCTGCGTAACAAAAATGCAAGAAATCTCAAATATCTTGAGAACGGTTAGTTCTAAAGTATAATGGAATGTGTTATATTATTTTCCTCTTCAAAAATTGCGTATAAAATAATTTAATTGATACATTTGAGCATACACTACTTTTTTTTTTTTTTTTTTTAGATTTTGGCGGGTCATTTCGTAAAAAAGGCAGGTTGTTCTTTTACGAACCGTACCAAAATCTAATCAGCACCAGAGTATCTCACAAGAAACTTATCTACCAAATTTTGTGAAATTTGATCAATTAGTATTTTAGCTAGAGTGGATACATGAAATTTTTGCGGGCCATTTCGTAAAAAAGGCGGGTTCTTCTTTTCCGAATCGTACCAAATTCTAATCAGCACCAAAGTATCTAACAAGTAACTTATCTACCAATTTTTGTGAAATTTGGTCAATTTGTATTTTAGCTAGATCGGATAAATGGAATTTTTTAAAGTCATTTCGCAAAAAAGGGCGGGTTCTGTTTTTACGAATCGTACCAAAAACTAATCAGCACCAGGGTCATATCCAAGTGACTTACCTACCAAATTTTATGAAATTCGGTCCATTAGTGTTTGAGTTAGAGTGGACACACACACAGACAGACACACATAGACGTCACACTAAAAATAGTTTTTCGTATTCTAGAGGTCTTGAAACGTGTAGATTCGTCGAAAACTCCGAGTTGCGATTTTCGACATGATTCCAATACTTTCCCTATACATTACCATGTATTGCAGGGAAAGTAAAAAATACTGCTAATTTTGTAATATTTACTGCAATTTATTTTTCATGTCATTTGATTTATGTATTAAATGAACTCGCTTTAATATATATGGCCAATTAAGCTGGAACCTCAGTGTATTCAGGTATTGATAGTTTATTTCTGATAATTTAAACACTTGACTATTCCTTTTCCATAAAATATTTGAAAATATCCAATTTTTCTTCTGGGAGGAATTTTAACCCCGAAACACCCAAAGAAACTTTTTACAAGAAACAATACTGTTTGTATTCAAAGTACAATTTTATTTCCTCTATTTTAACACATTTCATTTAATCTTTCTTCTACCATCTAACACTGCTCACATTGTAACTACACATACATATAAGTGATTTGGGTTGAAAATAATCCACGTTATTAAAAGTTTGCCCTATACACATTACTTAAATTATAATTCTGAAGTGTTTAAAGAATAATATATATCAAAAATATTTAAAAAAGTTAAATATGTATTTATTTTCAATCATCCCAATTTTTGTTTCAATCTTTCATTCTTTGACCATATAGAAGCATTCAACTCACTCAACTTTTGTGAGTACTAATAATGCGATTTTTGCATACTTGCTATTGTCAGTTTTCCATCAACATCTTTTGCAAATTCGAGAAAATGAAGGGGTCGTTTCTTAAGAAATGTATTTTAAATTTACATGCACGAAACTCAAGACAGGTTTGTTGTGCTCGAATTGTCAAACTCCTAATGTATGACTTTTATTACTACCACACGAAGAGCCAATATGAAGAAAAGTAAGTTTGCTTTTCATAGACATTGACTTATCAGATTCAAACAGATGACTTCTATTAAGATGTGGGAAACATCTACAACTATATGATGCGTCTGATTATCCTCCGACCCCCCCCCCTCCCCTTAATTCAACACAGAGTAAAAAGATGATTGGTAAAATGAAGGATGAATTGAATGAAGCACCTGCTTTGGAATTTGTGGGATTGAGGCCCAAAATGTATTCCGTTCTCCTAGAACAGGGTGAGAAAAAAATCTGATGTGGGCAGCACACGACTTTCCCTGCAGACTTATATACACGTTCTCTTTATTTTAATTAAATTTAATTCACCATTAATTCAATTTTCGTTCGCATTTGTTAAGTGGACTCATTTTCAAACGTGGCTTAGAGAAAAAACGAAAATATCTAGAGAACGGCTAGTCCTAGTGTAATGCGGTTGGTCTTATTCTTTTCTTCGTTAAAAATAACGTATAATATAAGCATTTAATGGATATATTTCAGCATACGTAGTTTTCTATATTAGATTTTGTCGATTTTTAAGGGCCATTTTGCAAAAAAAGGCAGATTGTTTTTTCCGAATCGTACCAAAATCTAATCAGCACCAGGGTAACCCACAAGCGATTTATTTTCCAAATTTTGTGAAATTCAGTCCGTTAGATTTTCAGCTAGAGTGGATACAAACTTTTGCGGGCCATTTCGCAAAAAAAGGCAGGTTCTTTTATCCCGAATCGTACCCAAAACTAATCAGCACCAGATTCGCCCACAAGTGACATACCTACCAAATTTTATGAAATTCGGTCAATTAGTTTTTTAGTTAGAGTGGATACAAAATCTGCACAGACAGGCAGACACACATACAGACGTCACGCTAAAAATAGTTTTTTTTGTATTCGAGAGGTCTCGAAACGTGTAGATTCGTCGAAAACTCGAGTTGCGATTTTCGACATGATTCCAATACTTTACCATGTACTGCAGGGAAAGTAAAAATCTGATGTGGGCAGCACGACTTTCCCTGCAGACTTATATTCACGTTCTCTTTATTTTAATTAAATTTAATTCACTTTTTATTCAATTTTCGTTCGCATTTGTTAACTGGACTCATTTTCAAAGGTGGCTTAGAGAAAAAATGAAAAAACGAAAATATCTCGAGAAAGGCTAGTCCTAGTGTAATGGGGTTGGTCTTATTCTTTTCTTCGTTAAAAATTACGTATAATGTAAGCATTTAATGGATATATTTCAGCATACGTAGTTTTCTATATTAGATTTTGTCGATTTCTGAGGGCCATTTTGAAAAAAAAAAAAAGGCAAGTTTTTTTTTTCCCGAATCGTACCAAAATCTAATCAGCACCAGGGTAACCCACAAGCGATTTATCTTCCAAATTTTGTGAAATTCGGTCCATTAGATTTTCAGCTAGAGTGGATACAAGCTTTTGCGGGCCATTTCGCAAAAAAAAAGCAGGTTCTTTTATCCCGAATCGTACCCAAAACTAATCAGCACCAGATTTGCCCACAAATGACGTACCTACCAAATTTTATGAAATTTGGTCAATTAGTTTTTTAGCTAGAGTGGATACAAAATCTGCGCAGACAGACACACACACAGACGTCACGTTAAAAATGGTTTTTTCGTATTCTAGAGGTCTCGAAACGTGTAGATCCGTCGAAAACTCGAGTTGCGATTTTCGGCATGATTCCAATACTTTCCCTATACATTACCATGTATTGCAGGGAAAGTAAAAACGGCTAAGGGTGTTAGCAGGCATGTTGTACAACAAAAAATTAAGCATGATCATTACAAAGAACGCCTCTTCAATCTAAAGACGAAAGAAAAACCGATTAGAATTTATTAAAACTCTGATAGAAGTGAATAATTGTCCCCCTTCAATAATAAACGCTTTATACTGTAAGATGGTATAAGCAGTTTAGCTTATGGACACTACAAGATATAGGAAGATTGACTTTAAAAACAAAATTGTGGTGGTGTTTTACACCGGGTGGAGGTGGTAACAATTAAAAAAAAAAAATACTTTTTTTATCCTATTAATTATATAAAGATTTCAAGTAGGTTTGAAAAATGATTGTATCAAGCCATGATTTCAGTTTACTAAAATCCAAAGAATTTTCAGCCTATTACAGAAATGAGGATTAAAAGATAAATAGAAGATAAAAAGAAAACTCTATAGCACTCTATTAGTTGCATTACTATTACAGAATCGAGATCTCACTGGAAGAAGCATGTGTGACGGGCATTTACATTGAGATCCCACCTCATCTCCTCCAAGTCTCAGTGGAGGGGTGTATTATTAGCACTCCCCACTGCTACAGAACTATTTTTTATAACTTTCAACTATGTAGGTACATGCCAGCAAAAATTCGTGGTCTTTCTATTGCTAGTCTGTCCAAGATGCAAACTCGCAGATCAAATATTTTTGTTGACATTAAATATTTTCAAACTAAAGTTTAAACCAATAAACGTTTTATTTCAGCGTTGGTCTCCAAACAACGCTGAAAGTGTACCAAATTTTATACTTTTTGTATGCTATAGTTTTTGGGGTACGAAGCAGAGAAACGAGAAATTTGTCAAACAGCAGCATCAGTTACTTTTACCTTATCAAAAATTCATTTAAAAATATAGGAGTCTTTTGAATGTGCTAAAAAAAATATAGGGTCCCAATTTCACAGATTATAGCAATTATACTTCATTCTTTCATGAATCACATCCATACACACACAGCCATCATTTAAATATTCGATTTGAGTTCAGGGATGCTTAAAACATGTAAATCCATCAAAATATTGAATTCGAATATTCGATCATAATAATTTCTCTATACATTATAAATTACTATATATGTTGAAAATCCAGGCCACCTAACTCACCCTAGGGTAAGCGTAGCTGTTTGAGTGGCCCGATACTATATATGTTGAAAAGTAAAAACATAATTTATGCAGCATAGTGAGGAGAACCCACTGCAGATCAATTGGTTTCACGCTTTTTAGTACTCTTCAGCACAGAATAGGGAATAACTGCAATAGAAGAGCAAGAAAACCATGCAAAACAATTTTATGAACCTCTATAGTGAGAGTGAGTTTTAATATTCTCTGAATTTTAGTAATTTTCTTTATTAAAAACATTCATTAGTATTTTTTAATGCAACATAATTTAATATAATTTTTTGTATAAATGATTTTTTAAGGCCGTTGATGAAATAAATTTGTATAACTTCAAAAAATGGGTTGCTACATTCAATTATTTTTATATTCTAAATTCTATATATTTTTTTATTCAGTGGTCTTCAATTAAAATATTTTAATCAAATGCTATTTGAATTTAGTAGATGATGTTAGATTATATATAGCTTCTGAAACCAGTTGCTTCTTTCAGTTTTTGTTATATTATTTATAATTTTTCCTATTCATTCACTGGCATTTTAAAAATAGTTTGATCACTTTCAATTTGATTACACTAAATGTAATGTGATATGTTCAATTCATTTGAGAGATATTGTGCTCACAGATATCATAAAAAAAATGCCCAATTCCTTTTCAGGGGTACTCAGGGGTATTATGTAAATTAATCAAAATTAGTCTAATTTTTAACCTCATTACAATACTTTTTTTCTATATATACTATGTACTAGCTGCCTTTTGATGACCAAACTGGTTGCTTTTTGAGACAGCTTTACGATGGCTTCAGTAGACCATACTCCCTTGCTATGTAATAGCTTTTCCCGTCTCTCATCCCCATATAGATATGTGCCTATAATAACCAATGTAAGTAGCCTCCACTGCCACTCCTGTGATCTAAATTTAAAATAATATTCCTAAATAATATCAACACAGATATAGGTTGCAAGTGATGTCATATTTTTGTCTACATTCTGCATATCATATGCCAGTGTTTCCCAAACTTTTTTAACTCGCGGCGCACTTTACAACAAATGAAAATTTTGCGGCGCACTTATATATATATATATATATATATAATCCAAGAAAAAGAAGAATTAAAGGAACTTGGGATAACCAAATGCTTTGCATTTAATGGTTGGGGAGGATTGCGACTCCCCCTCCCGTTTAAAGCTGCTTTTCCAGCCTAGGCAAACGCTCACGGTACCAATACAAAGCAAAGGTTGGTCCCCATTGCGTGCTAATACGAAGGCACCCGAATACGGAAGAACAAGACCAACCAAACAGAAGGAAACTGGACCAAAAGTGAATCCTGCCCAACTCGCTATCTTATATATGTTCATCTTACGCATGCGTGCAATCTTAGCAGGTACGCATAAACTTTATTTACTTGCAGATTGAAGAAGTAAACTGTCAAAATCTGCCTGATCCTTGAAAATCGATCTATAACAATCCTTTAAGAAATATAAAGGATAATGTTTATATAAAGCCTCTTTTATGATTTTTATATTGCTATTATTGCAATCTTTTTTAAACGTGTTGTAAATTTGATTTCTCTTGAAGTGTCCGAGTATGATGTTTCTGAAAATATTTTTGGTAAGGTTTGTTTTCCAATCGATGAGATGATTGATCTTAATTTTATATAATTCTCTTTTGTCATATAACGTTGTATAATGACCATATAATCCATGTTTTTTTATTGAGATGTCCAGAAAATTTACCGCTTCATTTTCTTCTTTACAATTTTCTATTAATTCCAATTCCGGTGGGTAAAAAGTGAAATCGTAATTGGTGGTGGCTTCATAACACCCCAATAGCACATCGTCAACAAACCGGAAATATGGTATCTCAGACAAAATATGGGTTCCTTTTTCATATGTTGTGAGGTAAATATCAGCCAAGATTGATGAGCAGGCTCCTCCCATTGGAATTCCCTTAATTTGTCGGTAATAATTTTTTCCGTTATATAGAATATTTTCTTTTAATACTAGTTCAATAAGGTCAAGGTATCTTCGATAAGTAATAAAATCCTTCAAATTAAATTCTTCATATAATTTTTTCAAGATTGAGTATAAATTAGATAAATCAATGTTGTTAAATAGGTCGCGGAAATCAAAGCTTTTAAAACAAATATCTTTATTACAATGTTTTAATCGATCGATAATTTCTATTCCATTTTTGATCATGACATGATTCTGTTTTTTGATATTTTCCATCACAAACTTGAGGATGTTCAATAGTCGTTTATTAGCTATTGTAAGATATGATCCACAGCCTACGGTAACTGTACGGAATTTTACAGGCTCTTTATGCATCTTTGGAATGAGGATTAAATATGGAAATTTAACATTTTTTATTTCATTACTGATTCGTTTGTACATAGCTTTAATCCTTTTGGATAGAACATTTCCATTATTGTGTAATGGGGTGTACATAGTATCGTCTAGATAGCAGTGGAGAAGTGTATCTATGTAAAACTTTTTGCATGTAAATGCAAAATGTGATACCATCTTGTCTGTATAAGTTATAACAAGATTTTCTTTTACAGTTTGTATAGCTGCAGGTATTGAAAGATTCCTAATTCTGGTATCTTGTCTGATGTAATGAAACTGAATTTCTTTTAAAAAATTATATTTCCATTCTTGAAAGGCTTGGATAGGTAAACTGTGTTTTACTGCTATTTTATAAATGAATTCTTCTAGATCTTGATTGAAATTTTCGACTACTTGGTTATATTCTTGTGATCTGTATTTAGTTCCGAGTTTGAAAATATTTTTTAGAGTGTTATCTGAGATAATATTCAGATCACCTGTAATGATGTGATTGTGATAAGGATCTTTAAGTTTGCTATCATGGCATTTGCATTCTGTTGTTTTAGTATCCAATTTTTTACATATATTGTTGTAGTTGAAGAATCTTCTACCGTTTGTGCGTACGAAGCGGTAAGTCATTTTTACCTTAAGGTCCTGAACAGGTAAGAAAGTTTTAATACTATAGATTATCGATTTAAAGGGAATTCCATCAAATTTCTTATTTCGGAATGTGGTTATAAAATATTCTATAATTTGTTTGTTCTGTATTCTGGGATTTAATCTAATTTGAAATTTTCTGGCCTTTAATCCTCATTCCAAAGATGCATAAAGAGCCTGTAAAATTCCGTACAGTTACCGTAGGCTGTGGATCATATCTTACAATAGCTAATAAACGACTATTGAACATCCTCAAGTTTGTGATGGAAAATATCAAAAAACAGAATCATGTCATGATCAAAAATGGAATAGAAATTATCGATCGATTAAAACATTGTAATAAAGATATTTGTTTTAAAAGCTTTGATTTCCGCGACCTATTTAACAACATTGATTTATCTAATTTATACTCAATCTTGAAAAAATTATATGAAGAATTTAATTTGAAGGATTTTATTACTTATCGAAGATACCTTGACCTTATTGAACTAGTATTAAAAGAAAATATTCTATATAACGGAAAAAATTATTACCGACAAATTAAGGGAATTCCAATGGGAGGAGCCTGCTCATCAATCTTGGCTGATATTTACCTCACAACATATGAAAAAGGAACCCATATTTTGTCTGAGATACCATATTTCCGGTTTGTTGACGATGTGCTATTGGGGTGTTATGAAGCCACCACCAATTACGATTTCACTTTTTACCCACCGGAATTGGAATTAATAGAAAATTGTAAAGAAGAAAATGAAGCGGTAAATTTTCTGGACATCTCAATAAAAAAACATGGATTATATGGTCATTATACAACGTTATATGACAAAAGAGAATTATATAAAATTAAGATCAATCATCTCATCGATTGGAAAACAAACCTTACCAAAAATATTTTCAGAAACATCATACTCGGACACTTCAAGAGAAATCAAATTTACAACACGTTTAAAAAAGATTGCAATAATAGCAATATAAAAATCATAAAAGAGGCTTTATATAAACATTATCCTTTATATTTTTTAAAGGATTGTTATAGATCGATTTTCAAGGATCAGGCAGATTTTGACAGTTTACTTCTTCAATCTGCAAGTAAATAAAGTTTATGCGTACCTGCTAAGATTGCACGCATGCGTAAGATGAACATATATAAGATAGCGAGTTGGGCAGGATTCACTTTTGGTCCAGTTTCCTTCTGTTTGGTTGGTCTTGTTCTTCCGTATTCGGGTGCCTTCGTATTAGCACGCAATGGGGACCAACCTTTGCTTTGTATTGGTACCGTGAGCGTTTGCCTAGGCTGGAAAAGCAGCTTTAAACGGGAGGGGGAGTCGCAATCCTCCCCAACCATTAAATGCAAAGCATTTGGTTATCCCAAGTTCCTTTAATTCTTCTTTTTCTTGGATTACATTCTGCTTCGGATTATAGAGCGGCTTGGCGCCTTTTCCTGAGTAGTGCCTTTGATTTTTGTGGATATGCATAGGAATTCTATTTGAATTTGTTTACTGGCTTTTATATGATATATATATATATATATATATATATATATATATATATATGTGTGTGTGTGTGTGTGTGTGTGAACATAAATATATACATGCGAACATAAATAATGAGTATTTATACATATGAACATAAAAAATGAAACTAAAGAAAATTATTAAGTATAGTACTTACTTTTTGTTCGATAAATAAAAAAAATTATCAATGTGAAACATGGGTTTGATGTTTTTTCGCCACATTTTCTATGTTTGGAAGTATTTCAGATAAACAGACCCTCACTTCATCTTCAATGCAATGAAGTCTCTCTCTTTTTTTACATTTAATGTGTGAGCGAAGAAAATCCCAATTCACATAACTATGGTGTGGAAAACTGCATCAAAATGGATAATGTTTTTTTAGCTACCGAAGGGGTATTCTTCTCTAATAGAAATCCAAAATGCATCAATGGGTAATTCTGCATGCTTGATTTTAAGTCCCCGATCACTGGAAATAGAAGCCAATTCTTCATCTTCTTTTAAGTTCAAACCAATATCAGGTAAAATTTTTATGAATGGATTTCAGACCCAGTCATAATCTTCTGTATTTAGTGATGGAAAATAATAGTTTAATTTTTGTTCCAGAATTGTCAAATGCTCAACTACAATAGTAGTCACTTCTTTTATGTTGGTTTTACCAAGTAATGAGAACATTTCAAAGTTACCATTTTTAGCTCTAGTTTTCCAAATTGCTTTTTTTTCCTGAAATGCAATTAGTTTATCTGTCGAAGTAAAAATATTTTCAGTTTCACCTTGCATTATTGTGCTAAGATTATTAAGATGTGTAAATATCTCTGTTAAACATTCCAGTCTAGAAACCCAAAAATTTCATCTTAAATAGTTACAGAAACGTTGGTGTTTTTCTCCTTCAAAGAAAACAAGTAATTATTTCTAGAGTTCATGTATGCTACTTAAAACCTTTCCTTTGGATAGCCACTTGATTTTCGAGTGTAAAATTAAACATTTATGCTGGGAATCATCGGCTGTTAATAAATCAATTTACAATTTTGCATTCGTATTTGCTTTTTCCATGAATTTTATTTATAATGAGTAAGTAGATTTTTAATTAACTTATAACATATTTACATAAATAAAATAAATATACCAGGAATTATCATATGAATTTTTTAATCAAAATTAATAAATATTAAAACGTATGAGAACAACTACCAGCGACACATGACAGACGTACCAATTGTGATCATTAAAAACACTTTTATACCCAAAATACCGTATAAGTGTAAATTCATTATATAATATGTTGGAGGAATTAACAAGCATAAGGGTATGTATTAATAATAATTATATGTAATTCAACATCATTATATATATATATATATATATATACGGTATATAATTTTTTAAAGGAAACTAACATTCGTATTGAACCAAGCACACCGCATCAAACATGCAAGACTTTATATTATTTTAATATTAATGATTTATATTAAGAGTTTTATTTCATATTTTACTCATTTTTAATATAATTTTAATTCTTTCACGACGCACCCAACTATACTTCGCGGCGCACCAGTGCGCCGCGAAGTATAGTTGGGCGCACAGTTTGGGAAACACTGTCATATGCATTCATAGAAGTTATTTGAATGAAGCTTAGGAGATAGAAAAGGTAAGTATGGAACTCTTTCTTTAATGCTGGCCCTAAGTATTACATCAAGAACTCCAGTGTTTAAGAGTGATGGCCAGCCTGTGTTTTTGACACTCCCAGTCTCGCATGAAATTTAACAATCCCAGTACACACTCCCAGTCTCACATGAAATGTAACAATCAAACGTGATATTGTTGATTTATTAGAAATTGTAGAATGAGGAAATGTCAGCTGAAACTAGTCTCGTACACACTTATAATATATATGCAAGAAATAAGTTTCAACAATAAACACTCATTCATTCTTAGAAAATGGCATAGGTGACACAAAATAATTTAATGGATGCTTTAAGTAGAGATATTAAGGTTATTATAACTGATTATTTCAGTTGACTTTGAGTGTAATAGTACCAATGGACTAATAATTTGACATAAAATTTATATCCACCTAAGTTTTACCATTTTAAATGTTGGGTGGCATTATTTTTTAAATACACTGTATATGATTTACAGAAAAGGGGAAAATTTGGAATTTATATTCTTGTTGATTCTTAGTAGTAACAGCAGATATATGTACATCAAATCCTGTGATCTGTCATTTTGTCATATCTGCAAAGAGCCAACAAGATAATGCCTGCATGTCCATGGCTTGCCTCTCCCAGGAGTATCTTTGATATTAAAAACTTTCCATAGCTATCTCAATTGAGAACATCTAGGACACGGTGGGACATCAATTGTAGCCATCACCGAATGTACCAGATCTGGAGCAGCAATTGCAAAATACTTTTTTTGTTGTCAAAAAGTGTATATTAAGTTCAGGAAAGTAATTAACATATTATACATCTAAAATTACATACTGTAACAAAACTACATCGAATACTCACTCAAAATAACACATTTTTTCAAAATATATATATACTTAGAATATGGCAAAATATTAGTGAAAATTTAAAATATTTGTTATAACTTATTTAATACAAAAATTTACAGTACGTATTAAAATCAGACTACTTTTTGATAATTTTTTGTTCCAATCAATTTCAAAGAAAGTTAATTTTATTTCAACATACTCTCAAGAGATTGAACAAAAGAGTAACTAATTTCAAGGTCTAATTGAATAATGTTGCTAATAATGAAATATAGTTAGGTAGGTTTCAACAAGGTTCATATAACAAAATAATAACCAAACTAGACAATAACAGCCAAATAGTAAAAGCCAAAACAATTTTATTTCAAACATTAAAGAAAAACTATTACAGTCTCATTAAAAATCTTCTGTCTCAAATTAATTCCACTAAAGTAGGAAATTCCATCAAAGCAGGAAATTCCAAAATAGGAAATTCTTGCTGACAGATTACCTAGAGCCTAGGATTAGAGATATTGCACAACATTATTCAAATATATATAAAACACATAACTTGACATTCAAAACATGGTAAAAAAAAAAAAAAAAAAAAAAAAAATCAACCATCAAAGTGAACCTAAAGTTAAAACCAAAATGGTGATTTAAATTTAATGAAATTTTTAGTTTCACATTTACTATTCCCTCAAGGGAATGGATGCTCAATTCAGCCATTTAGATGTTTCAAACAATTTAGAAACAACTAATGACTATAGTAAAAGTTAAAATAATGAATTCAGTAACTGAGTTGGATTAAGAATCTATAACATTAATGATTCTAAGACATAATTAAAGTAAATAAAAAAGCCGAATTCCACAATATACTAAAACTATATTGCTAATAAATTGACATTATATTAGCAATGTCATATTTTAAAAGGAATTAGTAAAAATTAAGAGACAACACTAATATGCACTCTGTTGGCAAAAAAAACAAAAAAAAAAAACATGCACCCATAAAAAAAAAAAAAAAAAAAAAAAATTGAGCTACAGCCACGAAACTTGGCGGCATGTAAATATGATTTTAAGAGTTATGCCAATGATGAAACTGTCAGTGCTAATGATGCTATAGGGATCAAGCAACGTGCATGAGAATGACGCATTGTGCAGCATTTAAAATGACTGGTGTTTTCACTCATAGGCAATTGGAACTGGGTTTTCTGCTTTGATACTGCAAGTTGTGTACAAAGATGTCTTTGAGACATACTCGACAGTGGTATGAACAATATTCGAATTTAGAGAGTGGTCGCATCATAGGCCTAAGGGAAACTGGTTGGCCCAACAGACGTATTAGTCGCCATCTTGGTTGAAGGGATATGGTAGTTGCTCGGTATTGGCAACAGTGAATCAGAGAAGGTACATGTAACCGTCGCAGATACTAAGGTTGCACTAGACAGACAACTGCTGGACAGGATCATGCAGTCAGCAGAGGAGCCATGTCCACAATAATGGCATCGCTATCCTCAAAGGCATTTGCTATCCTCCATGCAGCCTGCATCAAGGGATATTATTCGGAGATTGGCAGAAGGTGGAATTAGATGTTCATGTCCATTAAGGCATCTATCACTGCCTCTCAACAGACAAGAATTGTTTGGATTAGTCCAAGCTCAGTCAGTCTGGACAGTTTCCAATTGGAGGCATGCTGTCTTTAGCTACGAATCCTGTGTCTCTCTCAATGCTGAAGACCGCCACATGTGTGTGGAGGAGGACTGGTTAGCTTTTCAATCCTCCATTTGCTGCCAAGCAGCACATAGTCAGCACATGTAGTGCGATAATCTGGGTAGCCATCTCGTGGGACAGCCGATCTCTAGTTGTGTTGCAAGCAAATTTGACGGCTAGCTTTTTATCGACAATATTTTGCAGCTGATTGTTCTGCCTATGCTATCAAAATGCTCTGGTTCCATTTACCAATATGACAATGCTCAACTACATGACTTTCTCAACAATGTTGCCGAGAATTAATAACCTTCCATAGCCATTCAGATCCCCAAAGCTATCATTAATAGAACACATCTGGGATATGCTAGGACGGCAATTTCTGCTTTCCCAGAATACCATTCAATTAGCTGACTAGTTACAATATTTGGGGTAGAATCTTCTGCAGGGGTACATAAGCAACTTAATTGACTCTATAGCACAACAAATATATATATATATATATATATATATATATATATATATATATATACAGGGTGTCCCAAAAAGATTCAAACTCGCTTTAATTCTTTACCTGTTGGAGATAAGTGGGCAATGTAAACAATGTAAATTGCAAAAAGGTTGAAAGTAAGGTACAAAATAAGACTATGTTAATGAAATAATCCTCCTATTAATTTTCAAAAAGTTACACTTTTTTAATTTTTATATGACCCACTTAGACAAATTTGGTCAATCAGAAAACTTTTATTTTTAATGCAACAAGATCATTAAAAAAAAACAGCATATCTGTATCTTTAAAATTAAGTGAGTTATATTTAATTGAAAATTGAACACTGTGAATGGGGACAATATATCAAATTAGAAATGTAAATTTGTGATATATCCAAAAAAAGATAAAACTGAATAATACATAGGATACCCAACCGTGTAATGAGTACCACTGCTTAAACCCCATCTGTAAAAGAGGGCAGAGATAGGCCCTAACCCTCCAAAAAATGGAGGCCATAGGGTCCCTCCTGGTCTCATTGTGTGGGCTATAGGGGGTTTCCTATACAACAACACAATAAGTACAGGGTGTCCCAAAAAGATTGAAACACACTTTAATTCTTTACCTGTTGGAGATAAGTGGGCAATGTAAATTACAAAAATGTTGAAAGTAAGGCAGGAAATACGACTACGTTAATGAAATATTCCTCCCATTAATTTAAAAAAAGTTACACTTTTTAAATTTTTATACAGCCCCCTTAGACAAATTTGGTCAATCAAAAAATCTTTATTTTTAATGCAACAAGATCACCCCCCCCCCTCACGTATCTGTATCTTTAAAATTGAACGAGTTATATTTAATTGAAAATTGCACATTGTGAATGGGGAGCATATATCAATTAGAAATGTAAATTTGTGACATATCACAAAAAAGATAAAGCTGGATGATAATACATAGGATACCCAACCGCATAGTGAGTACCACTGCTTTATACGATCTCTGTCTGTGTAATGCTTTTATTTAGATGCATTTGTGATAAAAAATGTTGACACATTAACATATTTTTGATCTAAATAATTTCCGCCATCAATTTGTTTATGATCCCTATTTTCACTGATGAAACAGCCTTTCATATGGTACAAAAAAGTGGCATAAGTCAGATTTTTTCCTTTATCATAATTAAGTTGATTTTAAAGATACAGATATGCGGTTTTTTTAATGCTCTTGTTGCATTAAAAATAAAAATTTTCTGATTGACTAAATTTGTCTAAGGGGGTCGTATAAAATTTAAAAAAGTGTAACTTTTTGAAAATTAATGGGAGGACTATTTCATTAACATAGTCTTATTTCCTACCTTACTTTCAACATTTTTGCAATTTACATTGCTTACTTATCTCCAACAGGTAAAGAATTAAAGCATGTTTCAATCTTTTTGGGACAACCTGTATAGTTAGCTGCTATAGTTTGTGAGATATTAGCCTGACTTTCCTTGTAACCCTGTATATGTTTTTTGGCGAATTAGAATGTCATGGTGCGTCCTGCTCGGATTTTTTTTTTCAGTAATAATTGCTAAATAATAGGTATTAATCAATGTAATATAGCTAAATAATTTCTTAAATGTTCAATTTTTAGGTTTTTCTAGGTGTTAAAATATAATTCAGTTATTTCTTTGGATTATACAAGGTTTATATAAAAAGAATCGGGAAAAATTTCGGAAAAATAGATTTATTACAGATATTGCTACAATACCTCAAAAGTCTTCAAAATACATCCCTTGAGCGTCGACACACTTTTGCCAACGGCTTTTCCACGACTCGAAGGCTCCCTGGTAGGCGGATTCCGGTAGGTCCTTAAGGGCAAGTGTGCAAGTTTCTTTGACGGCATTTAGGGTCCAATGGTGGTGTCCTTTGAGGGAGGATTTCACTTTTGGGAAAAGGAAAAAGTCTGCTGGTGCCAAGTCGGGACTGTAAGGGGGTTGAGGAACCGTCACGATGCCGTTTATCGTCAGGAAGTCGGTCACCTTGGAGCAGGTGTGGCTGGTTGCATTGTCGTGATGCAATTTCCAATTTCCGGGGATGGCTGGCCTCACCCGGTTGACCCTTCTCTTCACTCTTCTTAGCACTTCTAGGTAAAATGCACCATTCGCTGTCTGCCCCTCAGGAACAAATTCATAGTGGATGACCCCTTTGCGTTGAAGACAATGATCAGCATAGCTTTCACTCTGGATTTGCTCATTTGAGCCTTTTTTGGACGAGGTGATCCCGCAGTGTGCCATTCCGAACTTTGCCGCTTTGTTTCCAGGTTGTATTCAAATATCCAAGTCTCATCTCCCGTGATGACGATGTCCAAAAAGCCGTGGTCTTCTTCAATGCGTTGCAGAAGGTCCTCGCAAGCAGACACTCGCCTCTGCTTTTGCTCGTCCGTCAAGACCTACGGGACGAGTTTAGCGCAGATTTTTTGCATCGCCAAATTTTCAGTGATAATGCTGTGCACTGTCATCTTATCAATGCCAATTTCATCTGAAACCATTTGCACACTTAAACGACGGTCTGAATTCAGCACTTTAAGCACACGTTGCATGCTGTCGTCGGTTCTTGACGTCGATGGCCGTTCAGCGCGAGGCTCGTCCTGCACACTCTCTCGGCCATCTTTGAAGAGCTTGTACCACTTAAAAACGGCTGTTTGTGACATGCTTTCATCCTTGAACACTTGGCGAATCATGGCCAACGTCTCCGTACCCGATTTCCCCAATCCAACACAAAATTTGATCGCGTACCGCTGTTTAATCGTTCGCTGCATTTCGCGCTTGCACCGATTCACTCGACAGGGGTCCACTGAAAACACGATGTAGCCTGAACGAACACTCGAAGGTGACTGTCGCTTGGCGCGTCTTGAAGGTCACACTCTCCACTATCGAGCATGCGCGCTGCGAGCGTGCTACGACGTACACTCACGCCAGGAAAAAAATTTTGCTGATTCTTTTTATACAGACCTTGTATTAACGTTTTTATTATATATATATATATATATATATATATACAGGGTGTCCAGTGCTATCGGTGCCCAATGGCTATTTCCTCAACTGTTAGTCACAGAGATACACTTCCAATTACAAAAATGTTTTAAATTTTAAAATCTATTATCTTAGAACAGTTTAAATCAATAAATGCATTTCTCTGAAAGAAATACGAAATATAAATTTTTATACAGTCTCTCCCGGTCCTACCAATTATATTAGGAAGATCATCCTCATACAATTTTATGCAAAATAAAAAAAAAATCATCCTTTTACAACCAAAATTGACCGACTTATAGCTGTTTAAAGTTGGAGCACTTTTTGTGCTGAAAAATGGTCAATATGGTCCCTGATTGGTTGATTGCCTGGAGAAATGGTCAATATGGTCCCTGATTGGTTGGCTGCCTGAAACGGGACATTTTTATGCATGGAAAAGCGACTTAAGTCATAAAGTTTAATGCTTCATAAATATGTGAATTTTGGTCATAAAAGGAAGTTTTTTTTTATTTTGCATGAAATTGTATGAGGATGGTTTTTCTAAATATAATTGGTATGACCGGGGAACTGTATAAAAATTTATATTTTGTAATTCTTTCAGAAATGTATTTATTGATTTAAACTGTTTCTAAGATAATAGATGTTAAAATTTAAAACATTATTGCAATTGGAAGTATTTCTCTGTGACTAACGGTTGAGGAAATAGCCATTGGGCACCGATAGCACTGGACACCCTGTATATATATATATATATATATATATATATATATATATATATATATATATATATATATATATATATATATATATATATATATATATATATATATATTTATTTATATATATATATATATATTTATATATATATATATATATATATAATATAAGGGTATTTAAAATTGAAAACTATGCATTAACAACTGCTACAACTAACAACCCAACTCTAGCACAGATGTTGAGATAAATTTTTTACCTTGGTAACTATAGAAATATACAATATGGAATTTATTAGCAGGTAACTTATCTATAAAGGGGGAACAGTATGGTGGATTGGTGAACAATTGAATAAGAATATACAATCAAAAAAGACATTAGAATAAAGAATATAAATATAAAAATATTAAACAATTCAGGACAGTACATACATCCTAAATTAAAGCTGAAATACTAGCCAGTTTCGAACAATGGCAATAGTATATTACTATAAACCCCATTAGCACTGTCTACTGGTTAAAGGTAGGATATAAAGAAAATCAAAAGAAATGAAATTCATAAATGCATACTTACATGTGCTATATCCATATGGTTAAACCAGCTGGCAATATACACGCTTGAACTTGAGCAGGATTGTACTAGAGAGTGAACCGAAAACATTTAATAGTTAACAAATGTATGATTCAGCTTAGAACTCAGAACATGAATATAGATATGGAGTAAAGAATGGGTGATATCTATAAAAATGTTATCTTCAACCAAGGATAAAGAATGCAATTGCGATATTACGATGATAAATATTTGAAATTACTAATAATATTATTTACAAAATATTCAGGATAGTGGTAATTTTAACAAATGCACTTAAGATTATTTATGTGGAGATAGCAGATACTGAGGATCAGATCTGCTGAAATTAGATAGTCAATGTATTCAAAAAATCTGGTTTCATATGATGTTTCTTAACAACAGATTAGAATTACAAGACCAATATGATAGCAGCTTAATGATTTTGAAGTTATAAGAACTTTTTTGTCGAATAGATTGGTAATAATATAGTTATGATAGGTATCTAATTTTAAATTTATATCTAAATAATTAACATTTTGACTAACACTAGGCTCATTAGGGATTAATTCTAGGTTAGAGGGGTAAAAATCAATATTAATATGATTGGTATCATCAATAATACAAATTATGTTGTCTATATATCGATATATAATATAAGTACTAGAGATAAATTTATGTTCATAATAATAAAGATATAAGTTATCAAGAATACTGCTACTGCATCCCCCTTGAAGTACACCAGATGTTTGTAAATATATGTTATCACCTTGTATAATTTAATTGTTACATAAAACAAAGTGCAATAGCATAAAAAAGTTATTAACTTTAAAAGGAACTAGATTAGAAGTGAGATAATCATTATAAAGAGAGATAATAACTTTATATATATCTTTAATATCTATATTATTAAAAATATCTTTAAAATCAAAGGTATGAAAACCAAGAATATATGGTATCTTGCTAATGTGATTAACTAAATCAAAACTTTCAGTATTAAACATCTTGAAGCCTTATATTTAAGAGAATCATTAATTCTATTTAAACAATTACATATACAAGGGTGGGAAATTATTGGAAATTCTTACCAGCCAAAAAAAATTTCTATCAGCCAGAAAAAATACCTATTAACCAGCTTGCATGCACTGATCAAGGTTTTCAATTTTTATATGTAAAAAGAAATAAGAACCCAAAATGCATTTTTTACATATACTTTAACACATTTCACATAAGTTTAAATACAATACCAAAATAACAAAATTATGCAAAACTCAACTTTCATAACTTTTTCTATTAAAATGTACAATGTGCACACAACTTAATGTTTGCTATAAATAATCATTGAAAATTTGAGCACATATCTAAGTATATGTAGCACTAGCAGCAGCATTAATGGAACATACATTGAATGGAAACCATTAGAATAACAAATAAATTTATTTTAAAATTTAGTACTTTATGATGTAGGAACGTTAGCTGCAACTTTCATGCATAGCGGAGGTGTACGATCGACTGCTACTTCAGGAACTACACCGTCAACTGTGGCTTACAAGCATAACGGAGGTGTGCGATCGACAGTGACTTCATGAACTGCATCATTAGCCATGACTTTTTCACAGAGGTGCACAATGAAAACCTACTTTATGAACTGTCCAATTAGCCATGACTTACAAGAGTAGTATAGGTGCATGACCGACTGCAACTCTCTCATTAGCCTGACTTGCATGCATAGCATAGGCACACCATCGACAGCTACTTCCAAAAAGCTATTAAAAGTTAAGAGTTTTTTAAAAAGTAACAGGGCTGGTCGCTGGAGGTGGTTAATAAATAACATGAGGCAAATACGTTTTTCCATATTTCATCAAAGCCGGCAAAGATTGAAGCTACTGAAAAGAGCTAATCAACATAACTTTTTTTTTCCTTCAACCATCCTATGTTTTGACAGACTCAACATAAACACATAAATGTTCTGAAAAATAGTGGTGAAAAAAATAGCTCTAGTCTAGAAAGTTTATTTAAATATTGAGCAAAAATGTTTACAGAGATCAAATCGTCAGAACTTTTTACACCACGTGCATACCAAACATAGAATAATTTAATGATTATATTTGGTGCTGGTTGAAAATATTTGAAGGTGAAGGAATGTATTTTATGCAAAAGTAAAAGCAATTTATGCATCCATGATTACATTTGGTGCTAGTTTTAAAATGCATTTGAATTAAATGTGAACCCTTGATAACAGTTGGTGTCACTTGAATTAGAATTTGAAAACTAGAGGCTTAACTAAGATGTTTAACTAAAATAATAGAAATTTGATAGAGATATTGAAATCAAGAAATTTTTCAAAGAAGGTACTGAAAGTAAAACTAATAAGAGTAAATTGCATCCTCGATTAATTTTTATGATGCACTGTTTTTAAGTAAATAGAAGCTAAGAATTAACAAAAAATTTTTGCAAAATATCACAAATTGTTTTCAAAAGTTCAAAACAATAAATCTGAATCAGGATTAAAAAGAATTTTGCAGGAAGTTAATAAAAACTTAGGGAATTTTACAAAAATTGGTATCTGAATATTATGGAGGAAATATTGAAACTCAAAATTAAAATAATAATAATAAAAAAAAAAAGAATTGAAATTGCATTGATAATTCAAAGGTGACATAAAATTTAAATGAATTAGAATAAGGTGTCAAAAGTACATAAAACTTGAATGATTAAGTGATAAGTAAAATTATAAAATGTTGTTTTGAAAATCTGAAACTTAGGATTTACCCAGAATCCACGCCAAAATTTTTAAAAGTACAAGGTACTAGCAATTGAAAAGGTCAATAAGTTGCATTTAAGCATCACTGACAATTCCAGTAAATTTAATGGGATTTACTTTGATATTTCATGGTTAAAGATAGGATGGGATTATTAATTACTGTCGCAAATTGGTTTAAAAGAAAATTGAAATTTAAAAGCTACTGAATACTTTTTTAAAAACTTAACAAGCTTAGGTATAGACAATGTGTTGGTAAAATAGGAAATTTGATTGAAAATATACATTGAATAAATTAAAAGTGCATTATGGCGAATAATATGAATGAGAAGGAGAATTCTACGACAAATTCGGAAACGGAAAAGTTAAGAAAAATACTGAAGCGATTGGTTACATCCATGAATGAGCAATCTAGCTTGGCCAACATGCCCGCATTGCAACTAATTCCAAAATTTGAAGGAGGTGAAAATGAAAATGTAATTGTATTCCTTAATCAATTTGAAGAGAGAGCAATTTTATCAAAATGGGATGAATTCCAAAAACAAATTTTAATTAAGACCTTATTAAAAGGCAAAGCTCTGAAATATATTACTGAACATGAAAATTATAACTTGTGGAATTACAGTAACATTTGGAGAAATTAAAGAGTAAATATACTAAGAAAGTTAACTTTGCTGAATTACAGCAGAAATTTAATGCCATCAATCAAGGCACTTCTCAAACTATTTCTGATAAAGAAGAAGCTGTGGAAAATAACACAAACAGGTATACTATGGATCTTGATCAAAATAATGAAGAAACTAGGCAATTTATTGACGACCTAAAGCTCAACAAATTTTTAGAGGCTATCAGGCCAGATTTAAGGGTGGAAGTGAAAAAGCAAGGCCCGAAAACATTTAAACAGGCAGTACAGATAGTGAAACAAATTGAAAATGCAATAAGCGAGGAAGTAAATAGTAATGTATACAATAACAACAGCATAAATAGAATGCAAGATTGCCACAGTGATAGTAATTTTATGTTATAGAATATTTTAGAACAGGTGAATGCCATGAATATGAGAAACTAAAAATAACACAAATGAAATCAGATTGCAAAATAGTGAAAATTCAGTTGTAAACAAACCCTGTTGCTCAATGTGCGGTGAGGAACATGCAACAATTTCATGTAAAATTTATATAGAATTCATGAAGCAATGGTAGTAATGCTATACAGGCGAATGAAAATATGCAAAGTGGAAATGTAAATAATAGTAATAATATAAATGAATATGATAGGCAATATGTAAATAATAATTATAATGGCAATAATAATCAAAATTTTAACTGTGTAAACAATGGAAGATATGCACAGAATTTAAGATTAAAAAATAGAAGCAGTTATGCAAATAGCAACAACAGAAATGTTAGCAATAATGCATTGAATAGAAATCATCCATATAGAAAGTACAATAATAACAGACAGAATGGCAATAATAATAGCAATTTCAACAGACCACAGCACAGGCAATCATATGAAAATAGACAATATTTTCCTAGTAACAGTACTAGAAGTCATGAACATCAGAGATATTCGAACAGTTATAGTAGAGGCAAGAACAATGATAGTAATCATAGAAATCCACAGATGAGAAGGCATCAAAATGCATTTAATATAGGCAAATTTAACCCAAATTCGGGAAACGAATAAGGGAAAACTTAAGGAATGGTCCAGATAGGTCTTCCCACATTTTCAAAAGGACCAAGGTCATTAACAGAAAAGTAAATTATGCATCAAAAGCTGATTGTAAAACCAAACATGTCAATTTGAATTTAAGAACTAAATCACAAGTGAATATGGTAAACAAAATAATCCAAACTGATGTAGTAAAATCCAAGAATATGGAATCACAAACAAATAATTTATTTTCTAAACAAATTAAAAATTTGTCAGAATATGAGAAAAAATATGTGGAAATTATCGCCTCATGCCAATCAAAAGAAAATGATAATAACAATGAAAATCCACCAATGTTAAATGTAGAATTTAAGAACATTCATGCTATAGCAATGATTGATTCGGGATCGACTATTAGCTTGATTAGTAATAATTTTTTCAACAAAATAAAAGAAACTAAAATTAAAATACATTATCTTTCAAACTGTGTTTCAATACATGCGATAAATGGCACTAGGATTCAATTTAAGCACGCCACTGAAATAGGATTCAAAATCAAGAATAAATTTTTTAAAAACACATTTTTTGTAACGAATGAAACATGGAATACTACATATAATGTAATTTTGGGCTACGACTTTTTGAAAATTAACAAAATAGTCATGGATTTGAATGATAACAAGCTGATCATGGGAAATAATGAATTCGAAATGGGCATTGCACATGAGATCAATGATGATGAAGATCAGTCAGTACAGTTTGAAAACAATAATTACAATAAAATTGAGAATAACAGATATGAGAAAATTGAAAATAATAATGGTGAAAATTTTGAGAATGATAATTATAAAAATTTTGAAGTTAATAATCATGAATTAGGTGAAGAAGACAGGGATGATCAATATGTAAATAAAAATAAATTTGTAAGGAAAAGTAAAAGGTACAATAATAGAATGAATCATAAGTATGTAAATAATGGTATAATGAAGAAAAATTGTAAAGAGGCTTACTTAACAGCAATCAGAACAATTTTATTAAAACCAAAAGCTACTGAGATCATTGTAGCAAGGTGCAATGAAGATATTATGCCTGAAACAAAATTCTTAATGGAGCCTATTAAGAACAAGGGTGACATTGAAATTGAGAGTGGATTAATTAAAAGCAATGAAAATGGAAAATTTTTAATACTGGTTACCAATAATTCAGATAAAGTAAGAAAGGTACATAAAAGATTTAAATTAGCTCACATTTCTGAGAATTTCATAATTTGTAAAAACAAGAAGAAAATTGAACAAGTAAATGTATTAACTCAACAAGAGATTTTAAGATTAAGAATAGAACAGTTGAATATAGAGAATTTTGAAATTGAACATCTACCTGATTTTCAAAAGTCGAAAGTAGAGAAGATGCTTCTCGACAATTTTGCAGTGTTCTCAAAAGATTACGAGACACTCGGTGTAACTGACAAGGTGGTACCAGAATTTAATCTTATCAATGAATACCCCATACAGTGTAAACCTTACAAAGTGCCACATTTACTTAAATCAGTTGCACATCAGGAGATACAAAAATTATTGGAAGCTGGAATTATTGAGGAAACTAATTTGAATTTTGCGTTTCCTGCTTTATTTATCCGCAAGAAGAATTCTTCGAAATCAGACAAGCCTGAACAACAAAAGCTGCGAATGGCCATTGATTATAGGCTATTAAATTCGTATCTTGTGAAATTTAAGTTCTCAGTCGACCAAATTCATGATATTTTACAGGAGGTATCAGGCAGAAAACTTTACTGTGTCCTAGACTTGAAGGCGGCATTTTTCCAGAGAAAACTAAGAGATATTGACAAAAGTAAGCTCGGATTCATAACCCAATTCGGCTCATTCCAACCTACTAGATTACCTTTTGGTACAGCAAATAGTACCAGCTACTTTGCAAAATTAATTGATAAATGTCTTGGAGACATAAGAGAAAAAGGAGTCGGATATTTTTTAGATGATATCATCATTGCACGCGACACTTTCAGTGAAGTTCTAAGCACATTACAAGTGGTATTCGATAGACTAAGAAATTTTAATTTAACTCTAGATGCTAAAAAGGTTCAACTATTTAAGAAAGAAATAGAATATTTAGGTTTTAAAATTAATGAAAATGGATATTCTCCATCAGATAAAAACATACAAAAAATTAAAGAATTTCCTGTACCACCTAAACAAGTCAAAACTTTACTTGGTATGACCAACTATTTTAGGACATTAATAAAAGATTATGTACAACTATTAATTACATTGACCAAGAAGTCGAACAAATTTAACTGGAATAATGAATGTCAACAAGCACTGGAAAAACTGCAAAGTATTATACTGAATGAACCAATTGTTAGAAATGCTGATTTCAACAAACCATTTTGCCTTATATGTGATGCTTCAAATATAGTTATTTCGGGGATTCTTTTTCAAGAGTACAATGGCAACATGCATCTGTAAAATTTTATTCAAGAAAACTTAAAGAATCAGAATCACGCTATTCCAGTATGAACTTTTGGCAATTTACGAAGGCATGAAGCATTTTCAAGATTATCTAATAGGTGCTGAATTTGAAATTAAAAGTGATGCCAAAGCACTGTCCTACCATCTATCTTTAGAAAAGGCAAGTGATATTGAGAGCAGATGGCTATTGTTTTTATAGTCATTTAAATTTAAAATTACATATATTGAAGGACAACAGAACCCAAGTGATTACATGAGCAGAGAAATTTTTCCTAACAACAAAATAAAACAACTGGTGAATAATTTATTTGAAACAGAAACTAGATTAAGTAATGAGAATATTCTAAAAGAACAATTAGCGGATGATAAATTAATGAAAATTAGAAACCTTATAAATGAAAATAGAAAGAATGAAAAAGTAAAATGTTACAAAATTGATAAAGACGATAATTTGTTAAAATTGAAATTGAAACCTAAGAAATATAGTAAGAATAAGGAATTGATAAGAACAGTAATTCCCAAAAAGCTACAAAGAATAGCAATTCAAGCTGCACATGTAGCACACTTTGGTATTGGAAAGACACATAATAAGATAAAAAGATTATACTTTTGGAATGGTATGTTTGCAGATGTAAAAAATTGTTGCTTAAACTGTGAAAAGTGTTTAAAATTTAAAAACAAAGTTATTAAGAAGCAACCCATTCAATTACAGCCAAAGAAATTTAAAGTTGGTGAAACTATAGCGATTGACATTGTTGGTAAATTAGTGAGATCTACAGGACAGCACAGTTATATCATAACAATCATAGATCATGTGAGTAGATATCTGGAGGCAATACCTGTTAGAAATATCTCAGCAGAGTGTATAGTCAGTGTTTTATCTGACTATTACAGCAGATACGGATTTTCAAAGGTAATTTACACAGACAATGGTTCCCAATTTACATCTAGTATTTTCACAGAATTCTTAAGAAAACTGAAGATCAATCACCACAAAACAAGCCTGTATAGACCACAAGGAAATGGATTATTAGAGAGAGTGCATTCTATCCTGAAAGCATCTTTAGCCTGCCTAGCAAATGAATCCTTTGACTGGCACAAGAAACTTTTAATGCTCAAAAATGAATACTACAACTCAAAATACATAGTTACTGGATTTACTCCTGCATAAATTTTCTTCAATAGAGAACTCAGAACAACATTCGACCTGAATAAGGATGTACAACTCACCAGTTTGTCATTTCAACAAATGGTAAAGAAAACTGAAAAAGCACACAGGGAGATTCTAAAACAGGTTTATGCAAATCAAGCCAAATTCAATAAGGATAAAGAGAAACATTTTACTCAACCAAGAAATCATGAATTCAAAGTAAGAGATAAAGTATATCTTAAGAATTTCATACCTGCAGCTTCTTTAAAGCCAAAATATTCTGGTCCTTATGAAATCATAAGAATTTTTAGAAACAACAATGCATTAATTCAAAATCAAGAAGGAGAAAACATAAAAGTACACTTCGACAAATTATTCATAGTTCCTGAGTTAAGAACTCACTTGCAACAGCAATGGAATTAATAAGGCAACGTGCAAATGAGGCAAATTATTTGTTTTTCTTCTCAAAACCTGCAGTAATGAAAGAAGACAAGATGTATTTATTAACGCTGGCATAAATAAAACATCAACTCAAATTTGAATTTTAGAATTTGCTAAAACACATAATACTGTCTAAACAAAATTGTCTAACTTAGCGGTGAACTTAGATCTAAACTTGAGTAATTTAGCAGCTGTAAAATTTAATAATTTGTAAAATAATGAATTAATATTAATGGCTAAAATTAAAAAAATTTTTTTTTCTTTAATGCATTTAAAAAATTTAAGGTGAAGGATTGTAGGAGTACTGGTTTTGCTATTGTGTATGGTGATTAGGGACTGTTTCGAAATATGGACCTAGTTAAGGGTAGCATGGTGATATTGTTGACATTTTGAAATACATTAAAATTCGAATGGAAGGGTCAGTGATAGCTATCTAAAAGGAATAAAGAAATGTTATTAAAATAAATTGTGATACATGATGGTAAATTTGATTTAAAATAACTGATTAACATGGAATAAAATTAAAATTTGAACTTATTGATAAAATTGTGAAATAAATTGACACAAAGGTAAAAGTTATTTAAGAACTTGAAAGAATGGGAATGTTAAGAGAATCTGAAATATTGTGGTAAATTTATTCAAACTTGGAATAATGATAAAATAAAAAAAAAAATTTTTTTTGAAAATTTACAAACTTAAAAGTATATGCAAAATTTAATAACATGAAAATAAATATAAAAAGAATTTGATAATGATTGAGTACTGGAGATAATTCGAAAAGACAATTTGAAAGTGTATAAATAAGGTGTTATAGTGTATGTGTATATAATATGTAAAAAGGTAGAGTGATGAAAGTGATAAGAAAGTGTTATGTTGTGATATAATGGATAATGTACTGAAAATAATATGTGATTAATCAATGGTGTATATAATGTAAGGAGGATTTGTAAGAATTAGATAAGTTGTATCGACAAAAGAATTTGAGAAATTTTGAAAAATGAATTGAAAATTGAAGGAAATTGAGGAAAATTCAAAAAATTTAACTGACGAGTAAAAAAAAAAAAAAAAAAATGAGTTTGAGGATAACTTAAAAATGAGATAGATAAAATAACTTAGAAACATATAAGATAACTCAAGACATTACAAGTAAATTAATATTAATAACTGAGTAATTTTATAAAAATTGATCAAGGAATGAAGTTATTTGTGTAATATTAATGATTGAATGAAAACTTTGATATACATTGTTAAAAAAAAGTATTTTAATCTAAAGCAAACTCGATGATAAATGTTTAAATATTAAAAACAATAGAGTAGTTAACCTGAATAAGGGGATGAAAACTTAACTCTATGTTAGAGATATGATAACGAAGAAATAAATCAATGACACAAATTGTTAAAGTAAAAATTTTTGTGAAAATTTGAACAAATTGAGATGGAATTTCGAACAAATTGAGAAAATGAATTAAATATGATAAGGTGGACACAAATTGGTGATAAAATTTTTTTTTGAATTGAATAATGACACTTGTGAAAGAAAATTTGAAGTATAAAATTAAATTGGGTGAATTTGTAAAAAGTGATGAATTGTTAAATTGAATTGTGATATGATTATATAATATGAGTACTGTATTAGAATTGATATGAATATGATGGAATAATTGAAAACATTGAAATGCATTGTGTTATTAATATGATAGTTGAATTGAAGAAAATTGTAAAAAAAGTGAAAATTAAATATTAGTGATGAAATTTGTTTTTATGAATTGATGTTGATGATGAATTGAATATGTATATAATATGTGATATTAATTTTTGTCTTACAATTGAGAGTAGATTGACCAAGGTGAAACTTGTATTGTGAGAATCAGTTGTCGATCATTTTTTGTGGAATAATATTGGATGATGTGTTGAGTTTTTTTTCTTTCTTTATGGACCACGGGGATTATGTCGCAGTATGATAAGCACACTGGACATATTTATGCATATGTAGTGTATATTTTCATTTTATAAAAATCTATATTAATTTGTGAAAGGATTGAAATAGATATGATATGGCTACTCAAAGGCTAAGAGCAAGAAAACAGGTGCACTGACATTGACCAGGTCAAGGTTAAAAGCATTGCACGAGAGGTGGAAAATACACCTGGAGTAATCCATAAAAGTGCCACTTGGCATGATTGATGTTAGACATTAATGGCACAAACCAAGATGCAGAGTAATGCTTGACATACAAGCACTAAGGGGACTTTGCACTTAATGGATATTTTATGACAAAATGAAAAGCCTTGTGACAAATAAGTGGTGGTCTGAAATCCCAAGCCACACATTAGCAGGAAGATATGTCCAAATAACAACACTCCCTGCATTTTAACAAGAAAGGCGAGCTACTTCAAAGCAAAACTTTAAAAGTGCTTTTCTTTTCTTTTCCCTGAACTCCCACAGAAGGGGGGGGGGGGGGAGAAGCACTTGTACGGCGACTGTTACGGGATGGTACGAGCGCGGAAGGATTCTGGATCAAAAGTGGAGCTAGGATTCCGTTTAGTGTTCATCATTGTGCTTGTAGAGAATTTCTCATATCAGATTATATATCGCCAATGTTCGTGCTGGCGACAACTCGGAAAAGCAGTCGTTAACCCATGGTCCTTATAACTGATAAGTATACTTTCTACTTATAAAAATTTAAAACATTGATCAGTGCAACAGTGCACGCAAGCTGGTTAGTTGATTTTTTTTTTTGACTGGTAGAAATTGTTTTTAGGTTGGTAAGAATTTCCAATAATCCCCCACCTCTGTATATATAATTGTTTAAATAGAATTAATGATCTCTTAAATATAAGGTTTAAGGATATTTCATACTGAAAACAGTTTTGATTTAGTTAATCACATTAGTAAGCTACCATATATTCTTGGTTTTCATACCTTTGATTTTAAAGATCTTTTTAATAATGTAGATATTAAAGATTTACATAAATTTATTATATTTCTTTATAATGATTATCTCATTTCTAATCCAGTTCCTTTTAAAGTTAATAACTTTCTAATGCTATATATCTGGATATATATTCGAATTTAACAACTTTTAAAGAAGCATATTTATTACTTCCCTGAAAAAAGCGATTTTAATTTACATTATATGCAGGCTGCGGCCATAAATCCCTGTTGTCAAGCTGATTGGCCTTAAATATACATTGACCTGATTAAAAGGCAATTTTACATAGAAAACTATGCAAATTCTGTAATCCGTTGTATGAGGATGTCTCCCGCAAAAATTACAGAGAATCCGTAGTAACTGGCATTGGTAGGAACAAACAGATCTTCACTGATAACGTCACAGATTCCGGTGAAAAAAATAATCGAAAGGAAACATAACTGTTTCTGTCCACCTTCGTTTTAAGAAATTTTTTGAAAGACAAAAATCCGTCTTGTGGACGGAAAACTTGCTCCTCTGATGATTTACATAAAAAATTCAAACAATTTTGAGAAAACAATTATTTATTTGAAATGCAAATCTATGTAGAGAATAGGATTTGTAATCTCCTGTTAACTTTTTATCATAAATAAAAGTAATTTTAATATTTAGAGAGCAAAATTATGCAAGACAATAATGAGACTAGAAAAAAGTCTAGACCAGTGGTGCTCAACCCATTGATTACAATCTACCAGTCGATTGCCATTGGCTTGCCAAGTCGATCTTTGGATAATTTTAGGAAAAATAAGGAGTTTTGTATTGTGAGATTCCAAATTCTAAAATTGTACAGCCACTTTTTTACTGTTGAATTTTTTTACAGAACTTTAGCATATTCTTTTGATTAATTATCGTAAATTCATAAGCAAACTCTCTTCTAATTTTAAATATAAGTCCATGATGCATCCTTGCAACACCTACAATGTAATTTTCCAACATTTCTTTCTCCTCCTTTGAGAATACCTGCCTGTTTGCATTAAGCACAAACTTAATAGATGATGTGTTCTTACTTTTCACTTAGCTTCTATTTTTGAGGACTTGTACTTTTGAATATAACACACTAAAAGTGTTGCTTTGGCAATATCTGTCACTTTGCAAATTAAACAATTGGATAGATTATCATCAATAACACTTTCAGCCTGCTTCATGACTTCAGTTGGCACAGTTCCTTTACCAGTTTTTTATGGTTTGTCATGTGGCATTCTTAAAAACAAAAAGAAAAAAAATGTGTTAAGATATTTAAAAAAAAAAAATTTTATTTATAATAACAGCATTATATTTAATGGATTTTTTGAAATTATTTTATTATTGATAAATGATCAATGCTTTTTTCGTGTTTCATCTAAATCATGTCTACTCACATCAAAAAATGGCTTAATCATTTTAGTACTGTCATATTTAAATACAGCTTCTGAAGTATATATTATGCTCGCACATTTCTATACATTTTCCAGGATATAGCCCTAGATTCAAGATTTAAAAGCAGTTCTAATCAGAGCATGATTTCATTTTTTAAAATCAGTAGCAAAATTTGCTAGTAATCAAAAATGCTAGTCAAAATATATTTTTGCTATTACAAGAACAAGTAAATAATTTGACGACATGGAAACAGTCAATGCGCTTGTTAAAAAGTTAATAATGATTAAAATTTTGGGATCAATTAAAAGTGTCATTTTTTATGTTTGATAACAAGATTTTAGTAGCATTTGGTCTGTGGAAGTTGCGATTGTGTTTTTCTCCTCAGCATTATGTTGAAGCATATAAATTCATTAGAACCAAATAATTCATCGCTATTTACTAAACAGGACTGATGTCCAATTTATATAGAAGAATATGGGGTATAGTGGACTATGGTCCATTGTACCCCATATGGAAGTTCAGCAACAAATAAAAATAAAATAAACAAATTCTGAATTTATTGAATGTAGTCAGATATGATATAAAAGAAAAAATCCTTACCTTTATAATGTACTGAGACACTTCTTCCAAGTTACAATTTTTAAATGAAGAAAACATCTGAAACAGGTACATCTGAAAAATTTTAAGCTCATCATCTATGAACAACCTACAACTGTAAAATGGCTAAATAATGAGTTGAGAACATGATTATATAGTACATCAAGACTGTGTTGTAATATATGTGTCAAAATATGAAGCAATGTGAAAACATGTAAAAAAAATTAAAGGGGGTGGTCCTCCATACTTCCCTACACGTGAAAAATATTTCTTCACTGAAAGTTAATAAATGCAAATGATCTTTAAGTTTGATATCTTCAAAATAATATCTTTAGTATAAATTTTATAGTATTTATTACCTTAGTAAAATGACTTAAAATTATATAGTGCGATGATTATTGAAAAGTGTAAACAGCTTTCAAAATCACAGTGATACATTTTTACATTTCACTGAAATATTTGCTATATCTAGATTAGTTTCAATACTTCCACTGGAAATCATTTTTCCTTTCCAGTGGAAGTTCATATATTCATTTTCTACTACATTAAATCAGTTTTGATATTTTTATAAGTTAGGCATATATCAATTTATATTGATACAGTGCAACTTGGATAATTCGAAGCTGAAGGGACCACAAAATAATTCGAATTATCCAAAACTTCGATTTAAAAAAGCTACATCTTTCAATTTTAGTTTCAGGTCCACTGAATGCTTGAAAAGGTTATTCTGTCAATAAGTAAATATTTATTGAGAAATATGATGGTATGAAGGACTTAAACACTATATGTATGTAAACAAAATAAGACATCGTCTTTCCAAACAGTTGCTGCTTCTTGATTCCCACTTCCACTTTCACCACATATACGCCTAAAGGAGATTCCATTTCTTTCCTTAAATCCATACAACCAACCAGAGCTAGCCTTGAAATAACTTTTTCCGAAACCGGCAGAAAATTCTGCATTTGTTCGAATAAGGGGGGCCACTCAGAGGAATGTTTTTGTCCCGTGCTTATTTAAACCACTTCAACATGCACTCGTCGACTTCAGGATTGTCCGGTTCTCTAGCTCTTTTGCGATCCTTTCCATTTCCACGCATAGCAGCAGAGTTACTCAGAATTTTGTCCTTATTCTTCAAAAAAGTAGACAGTGTTCGGCGCTATCCCGTATTCGTTAGCGATTTGGCATTTCCTCTTCACACCCTTTTCCACATCGTGAATGACGGCAACCTTTTCAGCAAACGTTAAATTCTTGTATTGAACGCATGGTTTACTCAAAGACACCGTGAATGCTCACTAGCGAAGCTCTCACAACACTACAGACACACTAACAGTAGGAAGTTCAAATGACATCTGAAGCCGGTTGAACCAACACTCTCTATAGGTTGAATGCTCGAACCGGTCAAACAGGTAGTGGGAAGGGGGGGTGGGGTGGGTGGGTTCAGCTGCCATCTGTCGAATGGGGGTATTCCGTCCGCCGATGATTTCTTAATAATGAAAGGCCAAAAAGTTATGGTTCGAAAGTTTTTATAAAAAACTTCGAATTATCCACGATTTTTTAACATTGATTTAATACAAAGCTCAAGGGACCAAGGGAAATCTTCGAATTAATGACGATTTCGAATTAGAGATGTTCGTTTTATCCAAGTTGCACTGTATATACCTAGCCTTAAGTGCCCAGAGAGTAATTATGGACAAGGCTTCCTGGGTGCCCAAATTTCAAGGGGCCCCTAAATTTTGTATGTGATAAAAAAATTTAAGCAGAAATAATTTTTAATTATTTTAAAACTTGTAATATTAATTATTTTAAATTATAAAATTGTATTAGTTTTAAATATTATACATACTTTGTTTGTAATATAAGTTTGGAAGTTTTCTACATATACAAAAAGGTCTCCAGATCTATGATTCCGAGTTCCCCAAATTTGTTATGCGTTTATATTTTGAAATGTGTTTGATATGTTGCGACAGTATGGGGGCCCTGATTTAATACCAGACCCTGGGCCCCATCTGAGCTTGATCAGGCCCTGATTGTGGAGGGGCAAGTTGCCAATTATGTCTAACTGTACATTTATGAAGAATCTTCAGGGAAACATATGGAACTTTTATTCTGGTTTAAGATTTAATTAATCAGCTAAAAGTTATAGAATAAGACAAAACTGTATAAAGTGTTATTATTGCAAAATGGTATCTTAAAATAAAGATTAAAAAGGAATGATGTAAACAAATCCAAATCGTTGAACATGTGTTTTATCTGGCCCAGAGCAGAGCATGCATATGCTTGTTGCCATGTGGCAAACAATAATAATGTGCATAAATTACTAACACTTGAAATTATGTTGTTTAATATTTGATTAACTTTTCATTTTAAGTGTTGTAGTTTACAGAAAAAGTTAAAAGATGGTAAAAAAAAAAGTTAAGAACACATCAAATTAAATAAATTTATGTCATTAAGAAAATGGTGGATATTTAAAACAAAATTAAAAATTTTCTATGAAATAACACACCCTTACATTACCGGCCACTCAAACTGCTACTCGTACCCTAGGGTGAGTTGAGTGGTCTGGGTTCTCAACACCCTTACATCAGTGCAACAATTACAAGTTAAAGGAACATTACTTACTCTCTTTAAATTATGAGATCTTAGTGTCATAATTTAAATAGATATTTGGTAGGGGTTTCAGAGATAAAAAAACAAAACAGACTAAAAATGAAATGTTACAATTATATTGAGACTTCCTTGAAAATTTTCGATTTAGAGGAGGAGGTTGAGATCCCCATTCCCCTTTAAATACATTCATGATAGTATATTATGTTAGCTACAGAGGTCTATCTTTAGTTCAAATGTATATCAAAAGTACACCTCAATGCCCCCATAAGGTAGGCATCACTGATTTAGATTTTAAAAAAAACTGAAAATTTAGCTGTTGAGTATATATACGGAGTAGGATTCAAAAGTTCCCGGACTGAGTCTAAATTTAAAAAATATTATCAATTAAAATGCTGAAACACATCCTCCTTCGAAATAAGACCCTTGCGCAACTACACACTTTTGCCATCACTTTTAAAGGTCATCGAAACACTTCTGGAATCCATTTTTAGCCATGTCCTTTAATTCAGTCTGCGATGCACTTTTAACTTTATCTGCGGATTGAAATCGACGACCCTGCAAGCGACTTGCCAATTCAGGAAATAGGCTGAAGTCGCAGGGGGCGATATCAGGGGAGTAAGGAAGATGTGGCAAAACAGTTGCTTGTGTTTTCACAAGAAAGTCAACGATGAGGAGGGATCAGTGTGCAGGAGCGTTGTCATACAAAAGCACCCATGACTGTTCAGCCCACAGTTTTGGTCTCTTCTTCCGGATCGACTCGCGCAAATGGCACAGCATGTCTACATAGAGCTCCTTGTTCACAGTGTGTCCTTCAGGGATAAATTCCAGATGCACACTACCCTGGATATCGAAGAACACCTCTAGCATAACCTTCCCTTTAGAGCGATCTTGGCGGAATTTCTGCTTGCGTGAAGATTGTGGTGATTTCCACGTTGCCGATGCTCTCTTGGATTGCGGGTCATATAAAAAACACCATTTATCATCTCCAGTAATAATTCTGCCAAGTAGGGTAGGATCTTTGTCAACAGCTGAAATTAAGTCTCCCACCATTTCCATTCGAATTGCCTTTTGGTCTTCGGTTAACATGCGGGGAACGATGTGTTGACACACTCTATGCATGTTAAGATCCTTAGTCAGTATCCGTTGACATGTGGCCTCGGATATCCCAACTGATTCTGCTATTGTTTGCTGCCTGTTCCCACGTACAGTTGCAGAAACCTTTTCGATGTTTTCATCGGTGTGGGAAGTCTGCGGACGGCCAACGCGTTTATCGTCTTTGGCACTTTCCCTGCCTTCTCTGAAACGTCAATGCCACTCAAAAGCTTGCGTTCACGATAATGTATCACTGCCGTACATATGCTTCGATATTTTGTAGACCTCCGTAGCACTCTTTCGAAGCAAACACAAAATTTGATATTAATTCTCTGCTCAACAAACACCATTTCTTTTAATCGCAGGTTACTAAGTGCACCAGTCTACAAAATATGACGCCATGGCGAGCCACCGACCACGTGATTTGGGTCAAACCACTTTTAGAAGAGGGGGAGAACGCAATAACACAGAAACATTATCGTAGTCGCTCTACTGCAAATATTTTTTAAGTTATAGACTCAGTCCGGGAACTTTTGAATCCTACCTCGTATAATTAATAATGAAAATTTTAATTTTCTCAAAATTCCATTCAAATTTATTATGATAATAGTTATCCTAGCAATATGATAATAGTTATCCTAGCAATTTTTCAACTGACTATGACATTTTTTTCCCTTATACAGTAAAATTCATTTATAACGAAGCCACTTAATATGAATTTCTTTTAATATGAAGTGAATGGTATTTATTGTTTGGTCCGTCTCTCATTCCCATTATGAAAATTTATAATGAAAGGGTTTTCTCACCTTCATAGGTAAAATGTGTTTTTTTACAAGGAAAGCAATCTATTTTGTTAGCCCTTATTTCGTAGTGTCAAAAGAAATCCTGTAATAAATCCCTTTCTCTGTTAACCTGGGTCAAATTTCCATACTGCTGGGGAGTGGCCCATTCATTTTTTTTTTTTTATATGAGCCAGGTGGACATACGTGTATCCAGAGAAACTAATTCTGACTGCTTCTTCAGCATGTGACTAGGAAGGTACAGCCACCCTGATTGGCAAAAGTTGTACAGGGGATATTTTCTGTGATCTTAGCTTTCCTTGGCTCTTTCTGCATTTTAATTATGAAAGTTAAGATATTGACTAGCTCTAAAAAGCAAAAATGCTTCATCCTTCAAGAAAAATTTGAAATTTTGAAAGAAGTAGATAAAGGGAAGATGAAAAAATTAGCAATAGCGCCAAGCACACTTGAGCCCTTTTATAAAAGATTGAAAAAAAAAACACTGCAGTCCTGACGAGGATGTTAATTTGCCAGATCAGCTTTTTTAAATTGTATCAAATGCTGTGATTTTCTACTCACTTGCAAATCTTTGCAATTTTGTGGAACGTAATTTAATTTAATGATGAAACCGCCCGAACCTAAATATGGGTATCTGTGATGCAACAACATAATCTGTTGTTGCTCAAAAATCTTGCTCACCTCAAAGCAAACTATGCCAAATCTTAGGGAAAATATACTTTTTTATCAATGGTGGACTGCACCATCTGCTAAGTGGATGATTTGTTCGGGTCAGTCTTTTATTTGCAAAAATCAAATACATCTTGGTTTACATACTTTGACAAGAAAACCCAACAGATGATGTACTAAAGAGTTTAAGTATTTTAGATGATTGCATAATTAAATGTGCCATGCAATGATAAAAGCAAGCTACAATTCTGGAACTTTTCAAGAAAGCTGTGAAAGTTATGCACAGCTGCGAAAAAAAAAAGCCGCATCCCTTGTTATTTGAGCATTGTTTATTGTAGAGCAAATTTTAAGATTCCATTTGATTAGGAATAACGTCCTCTATAAATTCATGTGCATATAATTTGCATAAAGGCTGTCTTCATATCTAAATGTGCACAAACTTCAAAATTTTCAATGGCAACATCCTATTTTGACGTCAAACAAATTCTAAACTCTCAAATTAATCGAAATATAAATTTTCAGGCAGTTCCTATCTTTATATCCAGAGATATTTAATAATTCGAAATCTGCAATTTTTATGGGTCAACTCCATATTGAAAACTGCTATTTAAGGGTGAGATTTTATTGATTGACCACAACTGTTCTAATAAAGTGGGTCATTTGCTATTTTACTAAAGTATATTACTGGTTTATTCTAATATCTCATCTTGTGTTTGAGAATGTAAACCCCCCCTTCAATAATCATCTTATGGGATTTTAAAATGGTTGAATTAATGGACGAATTACGTGAATGATGGAATCAACATATTATAATAATATTCGAATATGTTGAAGTCATGTAATTAGTTATCAAATAGATATTTTAACGATGTCTAATGGTTCCTAGGTTGTTGTAATAACAATCATACTAAACAGCAAATATGCAAATTAGTCTTTTGACGTAAAGCTAGGTTTTATGGTAATTAGTATAATACAATTATTTTTTATTATAAATTTTTATATAATTATTATTTTTATAAATATTTTATTATCACAAATTATTACATAATTTTATGACCGATTTCAACTGACAATAACTCTAGGACTATTTATCACAGAATAATAAATAATATATCATTAAATGACTTAGAGTCCCATTTATAACAATATAAGTTTCAACCCTTTTCCCCTTCGATACAGTTGCATAATTATGTTGCATTTATACTACACATTTTATACAAAGTTTTATTAAAAATGGGTAAAAAGAATTGTCCATTATATTAAATAAAGATTAAATTAAAATTAATATAGCTTTTTCAAATTAGCCATTTTTCAATTAATATCTGACCCCTACAATCATAGTACTGAGGACTATTTAAACATGAAAGAACTAGAAGGGGGAACAGCTGAAATTTTACAAAGACTTTGTGAATCAATTTCTAACAAAATGTCAAGGTTCCTATTCATATTTTTTCGAATATTAATTTCATAATTCATACAAAAAATTATTTAAAAAATGAATAAAAATCAGGTAATTATGTTTGGGTTGTTTAGTAGTAACGTAATACAAAAAGTCAACATGAGAAGATAATTATTAGAGGGTATGAATAAAAGTCTGGGAAAGTAATTTAACATTATTAGGAGCTCAAAACTTTACATACTCATAACTTTGAAATGCTTTATTCAAATGACTTGAAATTTGGTATTAGGGGTTGAATTTTGCTCTAGATTTAAAATATGTTGCTAAACTTAGGTGTTGCAATTGTAAATTTTGTGAGTATTTTAATACGAAGACAGCCCCTTATACAAATGTTATGTAAATTTGAGCTACAATGAACGATGCTAGAATAACAAGAAGTGGGGTTCCCCCCCCCAGCTGTACATAGATCTATACTATACAGAAACCAAGCTGCATTCATACACAGGCCCACAGTAATATTTTTATATGCATTAAATTAATCACTTTTTATATAATAAAAATAAATTGGTTTATTTTTTTTAATTCACTATATATTTTTAACGAATTTCACTTTAAACAATTTAAATTAAATTCTTTGTTTCATTATTAAAGGATTTTACCGTATTTTCCTTCAACACCAACGTAAGTCCTACCAAACTAGAACATTTATTTCAGTATGATAAAGACCCTTTTACATTTTTAATTGAGGCACAGAACAGGAAACAGTTTTGTTTTCGTCAAGTTTGGAAATAAGTTGCAATTGTGGTAATCCCATGATTTGTGATTAATGATGTAGCAGTTAGTAAATAATTTTGAAAATATATAGATTACAAGAATATATAGAAATATAAGAATTTGAATATATATATATATATATATATATATATATATATATATATATATATATATATATCTGGTTAAGTTGTTCGGAATGACATGACAGATTTGTAACATTTTACCTGTGCTGTTTTGTGGTTGAAAGATTTTCCTCTTTTTTGGTAGGTACTAAATAGAAAGAAATAGATTTATGGGAAAAAAAATTGAGCAATGTACAAATTACTTCATATTTTAAGTGCTGAATGCAAAGAATTGTTCATATAAAAATTGTAATATGCAAGTTCCTTTGTATTTTTGTGATAAATGGAAAGAAATAGGAGATACAATTATGAAATAGAAAGCAAGGCTATAAAGGAGAAGGTGCAATTCTGTATTACTACAATAATGAAAAATTAATATTGACATACCTAATTCTGTAATTAAAAAAACCACCACTATATTTCATTCAGATTTTATGCAAATATTAGAATCTAAATAAATTTAGATGTAAACACACAGTTAGTAGTTTATAACAAGTCTGTGTTGCTGTATATATATGGCTGAATATCTGATCATTGCCAATTTTCAGGTATTTTTCTTAATTTCAAAGTTTTTAGAAACTTATGCTTGGAAATACCATTTAAGATTATTTCTAATGGAAAATGGAGCTGTTTAACATGACTAATGGAATTGCATATTTTTCATGTCTGTTAATACTTCAAACAGAATTGGAAAATACCCTTGTGTTCTTTAACTGACTTTGCTGTTGCCATTTGGTGGATGAAGAGGAGGATTTTTCTGACAGCATTGTAATGTCACTAATAATCAGGGAAAACATGTATCAGCAATTTTACAAAATGTTGTAAAATTTTTCAAAATAAGTGTTTTTACAAGTTAAAATTGCAAATTTTTAAGCTTCACCAATTTATTTCCATTATTTATGTTCTTTATTTATGTAATTTGAAGATGAAAACTTAACTCATCACTGGAGAACAGTGACAGAAATGAAATTTTTTTATTTTTAAGATGCCAAAACTACATTTAATATTATTGAAAAGTATGTAGAAACAGATTGTAGTCTAAATAAACATTGCAAAAAATATCTATATTATTTATTATTTTTTTAAAGTTGAAGGGACACAAAATTGATAATTATAAGACAATCAGCCATATATGACATCTTTTCTCAATCTATTTAAAAGATGAGGATGTTAGTTTGGTACAAGCTTTGGTATAAAGAATTTTTATTTGGCAATATTTTTGGTGCAATTTTTCCTGTGATATGGTAATCCCATTTTGTTACTGGCAAACCACTCAACCCCTTCGGCATTATAAGAGCAAAGAATATACATGTAGGAATGTGTTTTTTTTGTTTTGATTTGAAACAGTTTGTAATGTTTTATAAATTTTATGACTTTTATGTTTGTCCACTGCGCGAACATAAACAAGTGTTCTATGAACCATGGAACACCTGTTGCTACATGCGAGCTCAGACAGCCAGTGGGGTTGGATTCTGTGATGTTTATTTAGTGGGCATAGGTCCAGGCTTGAATTACTACAGAACAACTGTTGCACAAATGACTGTTTCCACATTGAGGCCTTTGACAGGGAACAACCACAAATTACTAATATACAGGGTGTCCCAAAAAGATGGAAACTCGCTTTAATTCTTTACCTGTTGGAGATAAGTAGAGATGCACCAAATCAAGATTTTGCCGAATACCGAATATTCAGTGTTATTTGTTAAATACTGGAAAATAATTTTTTGGTATGAACACAATGAAAGACAGCAAAAAAACCCTCGCTCTATTGAAAATATCAAAAACTGTGTTCTTATTGTCAAAAGTATTTCTGAAAAGGTTCTTTAGTAATGTGTTGGCTACTGCTTTAAACTATATGGTCAATAAAATTTTACACTGTTCCAAATTTTATGTAACAGATGTATTTCCCCTTAATATATCTGTCTGAAATTATTTGATCTCTTTAATGTAGGATTGATCATGATCAAATTGACAACTACTTAATGAACATATTTTTTTTCTGGTTTTAGGCTGTTTCTGTAAATTTTTTTATTGTTATATTTTATGTTTTTTTTATGCGTTTAATAGTATTTTGGTGTCTCTAATTTGATCATAATTTATTATTTAAAAGGAGTTTTAAAAGTTTTCTGCTTTTTTTTTAATTATTATTTTATTTTATTTAAAACGATCTTACCCTGAAATGTGTATTTTAAATTATTTGAATTTACCTCATTTTTTTTATATCATTCACAACTGTTTTTCAATGTGTTTTTTTCTCTTTGTATGTTTTCTGTCTGTATGGTTTTTCTATGTATATTGTCTTTGTATGTTTGTGTATTGTTATTTCTGTGTTTTTTTCGATCATCCCCTGTAACTGCTCCATACTCTTTGGGTGAGCTGGATGGCCTGGGTAATAAATAAATGAAAGACAACTTGAAAAAAGTTTAGACACACGATTTCACGATATACATACAAATGACAATTTCTCATTAGCTACATTATTGGATCCAAGATTCAAAACTGTTTCTTTTAACAAAGATGAAAAATGTGATGCAGAGGTAAAAGCAAGAATGTAAGCTTTGATGACACAAGTAGCAGAAAAAATTTCTTCAAATGAAGAATTTAATAAAACTCAATTAAATCAGGGCATAAACAACCTCCAGAATGAAATTCATAAGTCATTCTGGGATTGCTTTCATGAATTGACCAATCCCATCACTAACCCTGTCGACAATATAAATTCGGTTTCTAGACAAAAAAGCCTGCATTATGCTAGTGAGCTTAATTCTTATCTTGAACTACCTCTTTTACCTAGAAAAAATAATCCTCTGGTGTGATGGGGTCAAAACGAACATAAATATCCAACACTGGCAAAATCTGTCAATATATACTTGTCTGCACCAGCAAGTAGTGTGTACAGCGGAAGTTTGTTTTCAGAGGCAGGGGCCATCAATAAAAAAAAAACGAAATAGGTTAATACCAGAAAATGCTGAGAAACTTATGTTTTTGCACCATAATTTAAAACTGGTGAATTATAACTATAAATGAAAAGTATATATGCAATACATTTTAAATACAGAAAGTAAATGACTCTTAACAAAAATTATTTTGGTTTGTGATAATGATTTTTATGATTTCTTTTTAAAGTTTCTCATGTTTGAATGCCAATTTTGTTTTTAATTAAAGTATAATTTGTTGGTTAAAACCCTATGTATATATGTAGTTGTAGATCTTTATTTTTCGTATTTAATTTATTCCTTTTTTAGAATTTTGTTCTAATAATCTTTATAAAATAAAAATTGTTAGCATAAAAAAAATTGGAATATTCGATGGCAGAATATCATAATATTTGGCAAAACTGAATATTCGGTTTTTAGGCCAAATTGGCTGAATACCAAACATGAACCGAATATTCGGTACATCCCTAGAGATAAGTGGGCAATGTAATTGCAAAAATGTTGAAAGTAAGGTAGGAAATAAGACTACGTTAATGAAATAGTCCTCCCAATAATTTTCAAAAAGTTACACTTTTTAAATTTTTATACGACCCCCTTAGACAAATTTGGTCAATCAGAAAATTTTTAATTTTAATGCAACAAGATCATTAAAAAACCCCGCATATATGTATCTTTAAAATTGAGAAAGTTATATTTAATTGAAAATTGAACATTGTGAATGAGGAGCATATATCAAATTAGAAAAGTAAATTTGTGACATATCACAAAAAAGATAAAACTGGATGATTATACATAGGATACCCAACCACGTAGTGAGTACCACTGCTTTATATAATCTCTGTCTGTCAAAAACCCAGACCGTCCGGATGATCTCTGTCTATGTAATGCTTTATTTAGATGCATTTGTGATGAACAATTTTGACACATATTAACATATTTTTGATCTACACAATTTCCATCGTTAATTTGTTTATGATCCCTATTTTCACTGATGAAACAGCCTTTCACATGGTATGGGAAAAGTGGCATAAGTCAGATTTTTTCTTTTATCATAATTCAGTTGATTTTAAAGATACAGATATGCAGGGTCTTTTTTAATAATCTTGTTGCATTAAAAATAAAAATTTTCTGATTTTGTCTAAGGGGGTCGTATAAAAATGAAAAAAGTGTAACTTTTTAAAAATTAATGGGAGGACTATTTCATTAACATAGTCTTATTTCCTACCTCACTTTCAACATTTTTGCAATTTACATTGTCTCTAACAGGTAAAGAATTAAAGTGCATTTCAATATTTTTGGGACACCCTGTATTAAAATAATTTCGCAAATTACTAATATACAGAAATAATTTCACAAATTACTAACATATAAAAATAATTTCACAAATTACTAATATATAAAACTGAATACAAAATACCATAAATACAAAAAAAAAAAAAAAAATTGGGGCAAGTACTGGTGGGATTTTCAGGGTCTAGTATAGTGATTTTTGACAAAGTATAATAATTCGCTTTAAAAATCTTATCTAAGGAAATTTCCCCTAAAACATTTAAAAGAAAAATAAAAACTGACAGAATTGCATATTTTCTCAGAAATTAGCAGAAAATGCAAAAATCTTAGTTTCTAGAGAAAATGTCTCTGAGAATTAATTTGCAGCTAGGAGTCAGAATTTAAAGTCAATATAGAGTGGTCTTAAATTCTATCTAGATTAGCTAATTTTGCTTTTTGGTCATGTGGCATAGAATAACTCAAATTCATTTAAAGAATTGATTTAAAATGCTAGCTTAACTTTAACAATGTAATTTTCATTTATGCGGTATGACCAAAAATTGTGATAATGCTTCTATCACATATTTCATGCTAAAAAATAAGTAAATATGCTTTGCAAATTAATAAATGCATATTTTTGTGCAATAATTTAAAAAAATAAATAAATAAATAACTTTTATAGCCACCAATTAACAGGGCGCCTACAGGTCACGAAAACCTAAAAAAAGTCATCAAATTGGAAATCTGTCTTGAATATCTCTAAACTGTCATGAAATTGGAACCAAAGTTATGAATTTTGAGTTTTCCTGTTTTTACTTCTGGAAATCTGCACTTGCAGAATCGGCAATTCCCACTATGTCATGAACGTGATGACGAATGATTATCTTTCTCCTCCTTTTGAAATCTATTTGCATAGACTTAAATTTTTATAATTATTTCATGCTATATTAAAAAAAGCTATTTTTTAAGAAATATTATTAGTGAAATGATATTTTTCAACAGTATTGCAAAGAACTGAAATTTCAGGCAATCCTCGGTATATTTCGTTTAATTGTGAAAATATTTTCCATTTTTGCAACCTTCTTATATTGGTTAAAATTTATGTAATTATTTCGAATTTATTACAGAAAAACTAGTTTTAAAACTATTACTAATGAAATAAAGGGTTATTTTCTGAACAATGATTTTTTTTTTTATCCTACGCCCGTCTGCGGCATTTCTGCCATCAATCGACGAGCAGCCCAATAAAATGAAGAAAGAGTATAAAACGAGAGTAAAAATTAGCCTCCATAGAGAGAACAATGATTTGGATCCTTCGAAATACAACCATTTCAAATCAGGGTTTGTTGCTTTAAATCAATTGACTTTTTAAAGAAAATCATTGATATCAATCAGATATTATTCACAAGAAAAAAACAAACCTGCTTTATCATATTACGATTTGGATCCTTCGAAATACAACCATTTCAAATCAGGGTTTGTTGCTTTAAATCAATTGACTTTTTAAAGAAAATCATTGATATCAATCAGATATTATTCACAAGAAAAAAACAAACCTGCTTTATCATATTACAAGTTTATTCTATTTGATTTAGAAAAATATATATATTCACAAAATAAAATATATTACTGAATGAAAAAACTTAAATATTATTTTAATTAACTAAGCTTTATATACATCTAAAGTTTATTTTAATTTTTAGAACTAATCACGTCTTATAAGTCTTAAAATAAATCCAGTTCTATTGTTCAAATTTTCCTAAAATTTGAAAATGTAACATTAATCTCAATTTTTTTTTCACTCTTTACGAAGTTAGTAAGTTATCAGATATTGGATCCTTCACAAAGTGCTTTCATATGAAAAAAACTTTAAAAGTTATATAATTTTGAGAAGGACCCATGACTAATGCATTTTGAATTATAATTTTCAACATTACATGTTATGCTTTCAATTATATAAATATAGTTTACAATTAATGAGAACCATTGCATGAATATCATAAATTCAAATGTTTTATGGGTAAATAATGTGGAAAATACTTTCTTCATTTCTTAATTTAAATTTTCAAAAATTATTTCTGAAATTCACAAAATGGGTATAAAATTAAATTATTTATAAAATGAAATATTTATCAAATTATCTTAAAAGTAAAAAATAAATAAATAAAATTGATTTAAATAATTTTTTTTTTTTAAATTTTTCTTAAAAAAATGTCAGGAACCTTGTTTCAATTCAAATGTATAAATTAGAATATGATGCACTTGAATTTAAATTTACATCTTTGGAATTTTAATTAAAAATTAACTTTGTTCATCATTAAATAAAGATTGTAATCCTCTTAACTGTAGTCTCAATGACTGTAAATAAAACTTTTTTTCTCTTATTATGTGGTAACCCCATAATTGTTTTTATATAAAATATAATTTAATAAATTTCTGGAAATTTGAGGATAATTGTTTATTTGTTAAAAATTACTCATATTTGGAAAGCAAAATACTCCAAAATAAATCAAGAGTATTTTTACTTTTCTGGAAAAATTCTAGCACAATTTCTAGTGATAATGTTTTCTTTGAGAGTAAGTAAGTGATAAGTAAATTACATGATAGTTTGTACATGCAAATGCTAAAGAAATGATGACAGACAGGCAGGCAAATAAAAATATATATTATTAAATCAGTCACACAAACAAAATTGCATCGGAATTGCAATTCCTTTACGATTCTTGTTTTTGAAACATTTTATGATTTCAGAAAAAGTTCAACTGCAGTTTCAGCAAAGTGTATCCAAAAATTTTTAATCTGGAAGAAAGTAACGTGTGGTCAAAGAACCCAGAAGATTGTGTAAAAATCCAAAAACTTCCGGGAAATCTGAAAATTTGGCAGCCAACAGTCTTCTATTCAGTGTTTTAACTACTTGTTTACTAGTAAATAAATTATTTTTATTATTTGTCATAATATAAAATATTTGAAAATTTTTGAGTTTCAAAAATTATCACAAAACCAAGTAACCAAAAGAAAGTTTTGTAACATCTATCTACAAAATTTGGCATGGATTTTTTATTAATACTGATTTTGAGATTTGTATTACGAAATAAAAATCATGAATGTAATAGGTTTGTAACTTAATATTCTATTCTAAATGGCACATAAATATATATATATACACACACACATAAATAAAAATTAGTACAAAGTGGAATATAAACAAATATTTTTGTAAATATCATAATTAGAATAAATGTATAGCACCAGCTTGAAGGAAAAACAATTGGAATGTTGATTTACCCACAAAATATTAATTTACTTATCTTAAGTATATTCACAACACACTCCAAACAGACATTTAAATGCAATTCAGAAAACACCAGTTTAGAACAAACAGTACAAACTCATGCTGAATTTAAATGCACTTGCATAATGTAGTTATTTACTTCTTATATATGGGTCATTTTCAGAAAAAGCACAATTTCAACATTCCCCCCCCCCTCCCCCAAATTTAAATTCTAATTTTCCACACAACTACTTATTTTTAAAATTAGTAAAAATATGTGTTACTCAAAAAACATAGTGGCTGAGCTTAATTGGCTCATTAATATTTAAAAATAAATATTTGAAATAATTATTTGTATTTTGTTAGACCGGTGACACGTTGTTGAATGTCGAAAGCCCAGGCCGACTGACTCATCCGAAGACTGGGAGCAGCAATTTGGGTGGCCAGAGGTGACACATTGTGTTAGACCAGTGACACTTTGTGTTAAAGATCATTGATAAACATAGTATTTGTAGCCAATTTACCTTTTTAACATAAGAATTTGATGTAAAGATATCTATTCCATTCATTTACAAACTAATGTATATATATATATATATATATATATATATATATATATATATATATATATATATATATATATTAGATTTAATCTATCTATTTCTTCAGAAACATACATTTTTGTGTTTGCTTCTACAAAAAACTTGGACATGATTAGATTTTTGTAGAGGTTAACAATTCATGATTTAGGCTTAGAGCCTCGTCCACGTGTAAGGCGTTTGTGCCTGATTTCGTTTGTTATACTTATTTCGATTCCATACCTTTGTATTATATATTTTTCATTGACTTGTTGATTCGATATTTATTTTATTTATTTTTTTTCCATTTGCTTGAGGATTAGTTGATTTTTACTTTTGTTTTGTAAGCCAGTTAGATAGTTGAATTTAGTTTAAGTTTTTCTTTTTTTGTTTCCATACCTTTTAATTTGGTTGATTTTCTGTAACTTGATAGCTTGTGTTTTGTATTTTTTATCCATTTGATTGATGATTTGCTGTATTATATTTTATTCTGTGGGTGTTTTTAAAAAGTTAGGTTTATCGTGTTACATCTTCTTACTTTTTGTTCATTGGATTTTCAAATTTCTATTATTATATATATATATATATATATATATATATATATATATATATATATATATACAGTAATGCTATAATGGGTGTGTATGTACAAATATTAAGGAAGTGGTTGGTCTATAGTAAACAATTTTATTGTGATCCAAATTTTTTTTTTGTTGTTTTGTCGTAATACAAACAGAATGGAAACTAAATTTATATAATATTATATAATAAAAATAGTAGTAGTAGTAATAGGGATTGCTATAAAGAATTATGGTGCAAAGACATAAAAAAAAAAAAAAATCCTATTTCTAATTGTTGTATAAATAACAGTATCAAAAAGAATTAAAAATCCCTTACAACTTAAACATTTGACATAATTCATTCCAATAAATAGCAGGTATTTCTAGATGTCCGCTTTCTAGCATATTAGGAATTGTTACAAGTTAAAATTTCATTTAATGCATAAGCCAATAAGTTCTTTTTTTTTGGCCAAAAAGATTTGCTTATTTAAAGCTACAGTAAAAATTATTGTAACTTACAGTATTACAAAAGTAAGTCCTGTCACTGGCCTACCACATAATGTCACTGGTCTAACAAGGTTACTGTTATGTCAGTCACTGTTAGACCAGTGACATTTCTCAAGTTTCAAAGCTTTATTCCTTATTTTAAAAAGTTAGGTTATGATTCATGATGTTATATTCTATATATTTACTATTCTATTACAAATCATCTAACTGAAATGAAATTATTAGTACTTGTTTAATAAAATATATGTTAGACCAGTGACACATAATAAAAGAACTCACCTGAACTGTAAACAACTTTTTCTTTTTTCACAGAATGGACCATATGTTGTAACTTATTTCAACAACTAAATTTTTTACAAACAGTGCTGTGAACCTAAAATGTACAATTTTTTATAATCTGTTTATTATTGCAAAACTGAAAGCCAAAAATAGTAGTTGTTAGACCGGTGACCCAAAACCTGTAGAACAATTTTATTTCTTAAATTTTTGTATTTAAAATTAATTTTAGAGGGATAATAATAGAAAATACTCAAAATCTAAATTTGAAAAAGCTATGAAATTGCTTACAGCCATAAAAATGGTGACTGTACAACTAAAATATAACATGCTGAAAATCAAATTCCAGATATAGGATATATGGCTCCCATTGGCATAGTTAATAATTTATTTTTATTATTTATTTCATATAATTTGCTGTAAGCATTAACTATTCATTTTATATGTGCCTTATAAGGAAAAACATGAAGAAAATTTATGTTTTCTCAGAAATTAGATATCTTGAATGGTATAATTTTAGGAGCACAGGACATCAAATTGTACTTTTTCTGAAAATTACCCATATAACAAATTTCTAAATTTCAGAAACATATACAAGATTTAATGAAAATTAAAGTACTTTACATTGATTTAATAAACAAAATGATGATCCTTTTAGATTGAAAACCAGTTACATTGAAATTAAAATTTTACAACTTTTTTTAATAAATATTTCTCTATTGTGTAAAGAGAATAATTTTAGGATGATCGATAGAATAGCCACCCACAGTTCCTTTGGCGCTAAGCGTCCGGTTGACCGGGTTACAATTCCATTCAGTTTTCTTCGCCAATCTGGTAACCTGCGAATTTCCTGACATCAAATCAGCATGCAGCTTTTTGGATTCTGTATTTTTAATAGAAAATAGGTATTTCATCACATCTTTTTCAATCAAATTTGTTGCGTCTTTTTGCTGCAAATCTATCTAGAATTTTCATTTTTTGCACAGAATTTTCATATTTATACATTTATTTAATATTTTATGTAAGTTTAATTAAATTGTAGATTAATTTTTTCAATGACATCTGGTAAGCAGCAAATGGATTTGTGTGAATGTTTAAGAAAACATGTTCTGGGAGAATATACTAAGTGTTCAAGGAAACGTGTTTGTGTGTATGTAAGTGAACATGTGCATATAAGCAAATTTACATAGAGGTTAGTTCATTTATTTATTCATCCTATGTTTTGAAATTGTCTTTTGTATTTTCCTGTGTTTTTAAAACGTTTCTCTTAATAATAAATATCTTTTTTTTAATTTCTTTAAATTACAATAATTTTTTAGGAATTTTGTTAAAGTACAATATTTTTTCTATCGTTTTTCTTAAATATCATTAAAGTCTAATAATTTTTCTAAGCATTGCTCTTTCTTAAATTTCATTCAAGTCATTTTTTTAAGTATCTATTTTTTTATTTCAGCAAAGTATTATAATTCAAATTGGTTTTTTTTTTTTTTTGGTAATTTTGGCAAAGTATCGTTCTTTTCAAATTTTTTAAGTTTCGAGTTATAAGTTTTTGAAATTGTTTCAAAAATCACAAAATGTTTTAAGTATTGTGTGTTTTGATATGTTTTCTAAAATTTTAAAAGTTTTTTATTCTGCAAAGTTACACAATTTTTTTAGAGTTCCTAAAAATCTTATTTTGTAACCTTTTTATGAGTATTATTCACTTTTATTCAAATTGAATTTCACTATCATACTTACCCCAAGTGAGGGCTATTTTATTGATCTACCTAATTTTTTGAATTTATCTTTTCATGATTAATGAATACATAATGAAATTAGTGAATGACACAAAACATCATTAGATGTAGGACATTAGCATCTGCGAAGATGCAACAACAAATATAAAACCAAAGTGAAAAATAGGTACTTATCGGTTATAGGGACCATGGGTTAGCGACTGCTTTCCCAAGCTGTCGACAACATGAATATTGGCGATATAATCCGATACGAGAAATTCACTACAAACACAGTGATTAAAATTTAATATATAATGGGGTTTGATCAACCTAATAAAAAAATATTGTGTTACATTGAAATTTGTGGCAGCCAAAACTCAGCTATTGCCGTTAAAATTTCATTAAATTTATCACTACCGGCAACACTTTGCCACATAAATTCTGTGAGATATGTACAATATCTGGCTTTTACACTTTATTTGAGCTGATTTTTTCATTAACCCCCCAACACAGTTGTTTTTAGACACTCTCTTTAATAAACAAAACAAAAAAACACTTTGAATTTAAAATCCTGCATTATAGTTTTAAACAATTCGTGTTACAGAATTATTTCTGAAAAGAGTCATATTTTGTCAAAAACAATCGGCCGTAATCCAAGAAGCGAGAGATAAACATCGAAAGAAAATGTATGCATATTTTTTGATGATACACAGGTAGTTGTGAGGGTAGTGACTCACAGGAGAATTTCGAAAGTGTGCGATTGCGTAATTACTACCACATCGCATTAAGAGGGATTGCCTTGCAGGAAAAAAGAACTTTTAGACTTGCGATTTTTTTTAGACTCAGCGTATAAGTCGACCCCCCCCCCCCCCCCACTTTGAGGGTTTTTTTTTGTCACAAATTTCTCAACTTATACGCGAGTATAAACGGTATATTACCAATGTTCGTGTTGGCGACAACTTGGAAAAGCAGTCGCTAACCCATGATCCCTATAACCGATAAGTACCGAAAAATATTATGAACTGAACATTACAAAATGAGAAGATGAGGTTATTCAAGGAACAATCATTTATATTGGTGAAATACAATGAATTCAAGAAGTATATTAAAATATCACATTTATATGCACAAAATTATGTTAACTTTATGTATATCATTAAAGCAAAATAATATTGACTGGATTATATCTAGTACATTTCATTTGTAAAATTGCCTGATCATCATGGTGACCATTATATTCAAAAACATTCTTCTAAATGTTTAGGAGCTCATTATAATAACTCTTTAAATGCAGCTCAACATTGGTTATATTTTAATATCATGATGACTTTTACTTTTTTTATTAATAAGATTATGTAGTACAGGAGTCCTCAGACTACGGCTCATATCTAGCTCTCAGAATGGATTTATCTGTCCTGTGGACACTTTGATATAAAAACAATTTTGATGACAAATACCAAAATAATTGTGCTTCTGTAAACAGCACATAAAATACCTTTCTTCAAAATATTAAAGATTATTCAGACATCAACAAAGCAGGCACATTGCTTTCATTAGTTATTTTTCAATGTTGGTGCCATCAGTTATTATTCAACTCTTTTATTGTCTCCTAATATAAAATCTGCTTAAAATTAGGAATATCAAAATAAAGCACTCATGTTAAGGTTTGCTGATGAATACTAAATTATGTTTATATTTATAGGCACAACGTGCAACAGGTTGTGGACCTCTGTTCTATAATCTATTCTCAGCTTGATATTCAAACTATGTAATATTGCTAAAAATAAGCTTCTGATATTGGTGTTAAGAACCACCATTATAAAAAATATATTTATTTCAATATTGTATCAAATTAAACATTTCCTACCTTAAAGGGTGAATATGTAGCAAGATACTTCTTATAAAGTCAGGCACAGGTAAGTGTTATTGCTAATTCAATTCCTCAATTTTCTGCTATAATTTTCAAAAGCTCATACTCTGAGAACAGTTAAAATATTTATGTCTATTAAGTAATTTTTCTTTTATACCTTGAATTTAAATTTGGCACAATATTAAAATTTTATTAGCTCCTATTAATATATATTAAGTATAATAATTAATAAAAAATGCCTAAGTTAGTCTATATTATTTTTTTAAATCATTTCATTATAATCTTTAACTGTATTTTTTCCTATAAAGGACTGAATTTGGAAAATTCGAAATGGTTACAATTTGCATATTGCACTCAAAGTATCAGTGACGTAAGCTAAAGCACAAATATTCATGGCCACAAATTGGCACTAAAAACATATACACAGGGAAAAGATATCCTTAAAGAAATAAAACATGCAGAATGACAGATTAAGCACTTCACATATATATACATAGATATATATATATCAGACTCAAGTACACTTTATAGTAGAACATCAGAACTAAAACATAAAACTTCATAAATCCACACCTTGCTTTTACAAAAAAACAAATACCAAAATAGTTATGAAGATTAAAAATTATCCCAAACTATTATAAAATACTAAGTACAAAAAATATATCAAATGTTACTCTGAAATATCGGAAGAATACGGATCGAAAGGCAGCGTAACAATTTTGGGTCGACCGAGTCTAGTCCATAAAAATCCATTTTCAGGTTTTGATGGAACAATAGGATAAGGCGAGTGTCGGGCCTGAAAATAATCACTTGGCGAATGGCATACAAATTCCAAGCACTCTATATCCCTTGGTATATCTTCCTCAGGGCCAAGTATGTAGGTTGCAGGATCAAAACGACCTTTGGGGCTGCCTTGGGTAGGTAGAAGCCATGTTAAGACAGCGCTCTTTCCACAATACTGATCTTGAAGAAGACCACGTATTTGAGCATAATAAACGCGGCATCGGTCATCTACAACAGAAACGACATCACCTACAGTAAAATACGAACCTTTGTAGTACACTTTATCACTTGCCACTGGAACAGAAAGAGCAGTATGAGATTTGAAAGGGGGATTTTGCTTGAATACGATTTTCCTGCGACTTTTCTCAGTTTTGTTAACATCAGGAGTTTTTCCATAAGATACACGTTTACCAGTAAAACGCGGGTTTTTTCTGGAATTAGAAGTTTCGCCGTCACCTTCCATGTTCAAAATAAAATTTACCTTTGAATTGTCAATGCCAAAACGAATGTACACATTTCTAATAAATATGGAAAAGTTGAAAGTATAATATACTTACATAAGGATCAGTATGATCTCAAACAAGTTATTTTTCTCTCTCTTTATTAGGTTGACGTCACATCTTGTATTAAATGGCTAATTTCTTTTATCCTCTTCAGTCTGGTCATGAAGAAAATTTTACTTACTCTGATTGGTTAAAATAGATCACATAACTTTTCGAGTTTTAGTAGATGAGTTTCATGTGACATTACGTTCGCGATTCCACTGCACGGCATCCATGTTTGTTGTCAAATATTTGTTTACATATTACAGATGATTTTTAGAAATTTGCAATCATTTAGTGCATAATTTTAGTAGGATATATCAAGATTTATCTTCTCTTAGGATTATTTGGCACAAATATTGATAAAAAGATGTGTTTTAATCACTTAAATTTAATATTGCCTCTGCCTCTACAAGCATATATGCACAATATTTGCTTTTGGAAGTTTACTAAAGGAATTGGGTAAGTTAAATTTAAAATTACTTTGTTGATATCTGCCCTTCCATTATGTAATCATATCTGTGTCATCAAAATTTGTTTATTTAATTGAGCTATTTTTATTTCATGCACTTAAAACACCCATATTGCAAGGCTTTTATTGGTAATATATATTGAGTTGTAAACTTGTACAGTAATATAGCAGCTGGCTCATTTATATATTAAAAAGGTTGGTTGTTCTGTTGCTGTATTAGTTATTACTGAAGATATGCAAGAGAAAACAGGTATAATTATGTATAACATAAGTTAACTCTGTAGAAGTGATCTATTTGTTTTTTCTTGGGTACATATTTCCATTGAATATCTCTATTAATATTCTTGCACAGTTATTGATATACCACATAAAGCTAGCAATCGTGGGTTGAAAATTGTTCTTAAAATGCTTCTCCAAACTGCAATAAACCAAATCACACAATAACTTGTAAAATGTCTGCATATTCAGTTTTATTTAATGCAATTTTGTCTTCGATAAGAAATGACAAACAGATTATGCAATGTTATTTATATTAAACTGGTGAGTGAAAAGCTCTTTTGCTAAGCAAACTCTGAACTGAAATTTCGTGCCCTGCAGATTTTGAAACTAGGGAAAGTGAAGAAACTTGCTTGTAGTGAGCATTTTGCACAACAAAGTGTAGTCGGTCAAGTTCATTTATTATCCTGGGACTTTCTTCTATATTTTTAAATCTATTTATTAAAATAGAAAAGCATATGTATTTTCTGATGAATACATATTTAGTATTTAAAAAAAGAAATTAGGTAATATGGAATTTTTTTTAAATTGTTGTGTAAAATTGTTTATACAAGCATCTTTTCATATCTGATGTCGTACAAAGGATGTAAAAGTTTGAGTTTAATACATAAGGAAATTATTGTGACTGGAATTAAATATTTGAATACTTTTCTTCTGATTCACACACTTTTAGCATCACTGAACATCATAACATCTGGAAGACACTCCCATTACAGATATCAGCATCCGTGGATCAGTTTTGCCCTTATTATATTGTCAGTTCTTATAGAAGTTAACAAAAATTGTGACTTATAACAAGTTTTTTGCTGCCATTGCAGATATTGGCTATTCCATGTTGACGAGCATATGATAAGTGAAAAACTGGTCATGAATTCTGGTATCTGCAATACGAGTATTTTCCAAATTTTAGGGATGATCCTTATTGTTTATATACATAACATATTACATATTATTATTATTATTATATTGGGGGGTTTTGTGATTATATACATAACATATTCCAAATTATGTCAGTGTGTGTAACAGGGCTGCCCCCCATAAGGATATCCAAGTTATTGTGTTTCTTATATAATTTTGCATGCTGAATCATATTTCCATCATTGGAACATTACAACTTTTGCCCCTCCCCCAAAAAAGTCTTAAAACGGTGCACCTCATGTGCAAACAATGTATGTTTGTGTGTGGATACAATATCTCGAGAACAAATTGGACAATTCGAATAAATTTTAGTATAATTTTAGTAAAGAACATTATAATGGGATTGAAGGTACTTCAAAACTGTAAAGTATTTTCATAACACTATAACAAAATTTATATATTGTTTATGTCTTTCTCTAAGATTTTTATAAAATATTTTATTTTTATAATATCTATCAGGATGTAAAGGCCGCATCTATCCTGACACAAATTAAAGAAGGATATAGACCACGAAAAACTCTAATAATTAAATCCTTAAATGTATACTTCATTAAGCTATCATTAATTATGGTCTATTACTTAAATTTAAATAATTTGATCACTAGTGGCTAGCATTTTAAAAAATAAACAGACTTACCCTCCAAGATACCTGAAACAAATCATATTATTGTTAATTAATTTTAAAAGGCTTGGAGACAAAGGAAGAGGCAGGTGTGGATCCAAAATAACATTTATTAATATATATATGTATTTATTTATATTCGAGAGAAGGGAATATTTATCCATTGCACAGTCTTATAATAACAACTTAATTCATAATCACATAAACCATATTTAATTATATTACTTCTCGTATAACACTTCTTAAAATTATTTAAATATGTTTCATCATTATAATTTTACTTTTTAATATTCATCATATTAGTAATTATATTCTTTCATCTATGTCTCTATGGGAGTTTCATTTAACATTATTCAATCATTATTATATTTAAGCATTGTACATAAATGCTAGGATTCGAATGTCAATCCATTAAAAAATTGTTTAAAGTATTGCTACATTTTGTTATCTCAATCAATAGTTACAAATAACACAGTTTTAGTTTTTATCTTTATCTCTTCATTATATTATTCTAATTAATTAGAGTCATTGGACAATGGAATTACAATATTAGAAATGGAGTAACTTACGGGCATGATATGCTGAGGCTTGTGGGTTGAGGTACCTGCTACTGTCATCGGTGACATAAAGTTCGTCTTTTCTTTTTTTGCTCGGAATGGTTCTGTTTTTCACAAATTGGGAGTCCACCGACTTATTTCACAGCATTAGTGATGATGTAAAGTTTAAATCAGCCTTTGTCAACCGTAGAACAGGGGTAGCTGGGGTATCTATTGAGCAGAGTTTCGTTTCATAGCCATCGATTATTCCGATATCATCGCTATCAGCTCGTCAGAAGATGTCGCCATTGTCAATTGATATTATGAACATTCCATAATTGATTTCCGGAGTATATGTAGGCTCAAGCCTCCATTAGTAAAGAATTACTGCCATTAGGACCCCAAGTCCTGTATAGAGTCGCTCCAATCTTAGAGCCAGCATTCTTTTTTTTGTATAGGTCAGCAACAGACCAAAATTTAGAAACATTTCTTTGAAAATGAAACATAACGAGCGAAGTGGGCCTCTAAGCCTAAAGTACGGCTCGGGTCATCCGGACTCCTGTCCGTCGTTTCGTACATGCAGATTCTTAACCAGCATGGTGCGGCCCAATTTTTGCCGTCATCATTTCTGTAGAAAAGTGCCCAGAGTGGCCGGCGCAAACCGGACCACACTTTTCGACAACTCTCTCCCCTCTCTCTCTTTTTTTATTATATTTTTTGCTGCGCTAGTCATAGCGCTCTTGCAGTAACATCTGTAATTGGCTACTCCTTGACTTACAGAACCTCTTATTGGATGTAGCCTGCTATAATGCAAAATCCAAGGGGATATGATGTTGATTTCCCCCTTGAAGCGTCATGCCCATCTGCGACTTTTGTCCAGCTGTACTGTAAAGTGGGAGTAACTTTTCCCCATTATTTTTTGGAAGTTGACAGTGAAAATGGCCATCTTCAAATGACTGCCCATGTGAACTTGAAGGGCGCAGAATTCCGGTATAAGGTTTCTGTGGGAAACAAAGTCTGTGGCTGTGAAGGAATTTTGACCGTTACGGGTTAAGCAATGTAAAATCTTCCTTGCATGTGCTAAAGGGGAGGGGGGGGATGTAGACTGCTCTCTTTTGCAGCTGTGAGCTCATCCTGCAGATGTTACATCCCGTGTGAAAATGATTTTGAAAATGGCTCTTTTGCCAGGCGAATGTCTTTAGAATACTTTTAAAAAGAAACTTGTAAAATATTAACTTTAACTTCATTATAATTTAAATTAAAAGTTTAAAAGGTTCTTAAACACTGTGCAATAATTAGGATTGCACAAAATGTCATATCTTTTATGACAATATCAAGTACCTGACATAAAATACCATCATATGTTTCTTTACCGACAAAAAGAAAAATAAGTGGATATTATTTACTGGTGGTTTTCTTTGTATTTAGACATGTTTATCGACTATTATTTGGATTTTAAATACATAATTTGAGCATAGCACATTCACATAAAATTGAATCTGACTTTCTTTTTAAATTATCCCAGTGTACTTAATTTGGAATTAATTGGATAAATTCAAAACTCTCTGCTGTAATGAATTGAATTATGGAATGTACTTAGACATTACAACATAGTACAAAATGTGCTTACATGAACAACATTGGTAAATTTTCCAAAAACATTACAAGTTGTTTTTACATTCATGTAACAAGCTACTTTTGTACCAAATTTGGGTTGTGTAGAAAGACCACAATAGGAAAGAAACACCAATGTGTTTTCTTGTATTGTAATTGATACCCATCAAATTGTATATATTTTCATTTTAACTAAAAATATTGAAAGTAAAAAAAATCATATTTTTTTTATTGTATATCCTCTATATCTTTACACATGAAAACTCTATCATGTATAGTATTTTAAAATTCATTCTTTATAACACATAACCATCAAATTACAAAATATGTCATATCATATATCATTAAAATATGCTTTGAGATTTCTATACCAAACTTAAGGAGCTTTAAACATTCTAATTAAAAGTTGTACACAGATCTTTAAATTTTAAAATCCCAATATCCTTAAATCACAATTAAACTTGCTGATGAAAGATAAAAAAATATATATACAGTGCACTCTTATTAAGACGGCACCCGTTTAAAATGGATTTCTTGTTATTACGTACAAATATGGATTCCCCGGTTAAGGTCTATGGACGTTGCATGTTATAAACATTGCTAAATACATTCATTTATTCGTTAAGATAGACAAAATTTATTTTATCTTTCAATCAGTAGATGTTCTGAACATACATTCCGAGCAATTGACTAAAATTGAGAATGACTTAAAAAAAATAGTGTTTACCCAGGAGAAATACATAAAGATTATTTCATTTTAAAAGTACTAACATTAACGTACAACTACATTTTGTTTATGCTTTGAACGCTAATATTTGTTCACATTTACCTCATTATACATATTAAAATTTTTTTCGAATACATTTTTCTGTCTTTTTTAAGGTTGTATTTTTCAATGTATATATAAAATTGAGGATAACAAACTTTCATTACCGTTTCATGATTTTATTGCTATTTTACTTCAGATTTATGGACTCTCGCCAATACGTACAATAAATGTTGGTCCTTGACCACAGGCGTCGACTTTAAAAAGTTTTGGGGGAGCTCAAAAATTAAAATGTCTTTAAATTTTTTTTAATCGTTCGGAAAAATAGTAGCTTATCATAAATTTAATGAAGTCCAACAAGCTTTGCAAAATTGATCAAGATGAAACATAAACCTATGCAGAACTTATATCCCCATCAGGGACGTCTCCAGACCGAAATCCAGGATGGAGGGCAAATGGCCTTAAAAAACGTAATAACATAAATGAGAAAAGTATTTGCACTCTCATTTGCTAGTAATTTCTATTATTACTTACGCAAAATGTATTTAATCGAACTTGTGATCTCTTTATGAACTATTTTGCGATTAAATCCATGTTCAATTTGGCAGTCATCTCCTTGTGAACATGCAGAATTGCCACGCTATTTAGTCTCTGTTGCTTCATTGTAGATCTCAAGTAAGTCTTGAGTCGTCGGAGAGTAGAAAAAGATCTTTCAGCTGCACAGGATGTAACCAGAACTGTTAATACTCGGTTTATTAATTTACAGAACTCTGGTATGAGCGAGTGGTTTATTTTCTATAAAAAAAATTCAACTATATCGGATATATTATTAATTTCTGCAGAATTCGCCTTAACTGTGTCCCAAAACATATCCCGGTGAAGCGATAACCTTTTGCCATCAATATCCGAACAGTAAAAAGATATTATCTGTTCTTCACTTTTAATTTTATTGAGGGTAAAGTTTTCAATCATGGAAAGATGCTCCTTCGTCTGTTTCTCAAATCTTGCTTTTAGGGAACTTATGACATTGTTTACTAATTGAAAGTAAATTTGACGATATATTTAAGTGACTGAAATTGATGAGGATCACTTCCCTCGTCAAATCTTCTTGCAATTTTCCTAATCCGTGGAAAGACAGGATCTTCTAAATCCAATTCTACACCTCTTTTTATTACTTCTTCCCATAAATCTTCAAACTTCTTTTCTTCTCTCTGAGTCTGAATAGACTTACACTTTTGATGTAATTATTTGCATCTTGAAAGTTCAAGGATGTTTTCTGGAGGGCAATATTTAATGTCTCCACTTTTTGAAAGACAAAAATAAAAATTTTTGTCATAAAGAAAAATTCGAATTCTTGACTTTTTTTTAGAAAGCTGTTAGCTTTTGCTCCTGCACCACTAACTTCCTTGTACATACCTTCGAGTGACCGTTTCGTAATTTTTTCAAATGATGAAATGCACCATCGAATTGCCGAGGTTTCCCATCGCTGGTGGGTTCTGGTATCAACAGATGGGATGGGATCGAACTATGGGTGAAGCAGAACTGTAGCTAATAACCCCAGTCGTTAAAAACGGACCTCAGAAAAAGAGCCATAGGAAGGTTTTTTCTAATTCTATGGAAGGGCAAGGTAGTGAAAAAAGTGGCTTAACATTTTTTTTCCGGTATAGATGTTGAAACAAAGAATTTGAGTTTGAGGGCGAAAATTTTCGTTCTGCAAAATAAGTTTTAAATAAAAAAAATTGGTTAATGATAACAATAATGACACATTGCACCCGAGCACCCTCTCAGTCGGCGCCTATGTAAGAAATGAAGAAAAAGGAAAGAAGTGGGCTATTAATTGCGGGAGAGTTGAATGGTAACCCTAGGTCTCGGAAGTTGGCGATATTCAAGTTTGGCCACGCAGTAAGTTTGGCGATGAAAAACCGAGTGATCGCAAGGCACTCTGAGTAATTCTTTGAAGAATTCTCCTCCAAAATAAATAAAAATGGGGAGGAGCTTTTACAGGTAGGGTGGATCGACGGAATACTACGATAATTTGTGCTTAATTACGTTGTTTGAGTTTTTCCTTATTTGTAGGTAATATTGTATAATGTGGTAAAGTCATTAGACTTGCTCGATTTATTCCAGGGAATAAACCAGGTTTTTTTGGGAAGGGAATTTTTAAAAAACTGGAAATTTTGAAAGTTTCCAAAAAGTGGGAATTTTCAGTCATTACATTTTGCATTGTAAAAGAAATGTATGTGACCGAAAACTAATGTTTATTTTTGCATTCGGAATTACAAATAGCTGGAGCATGGAAAATCGAGAGATATTTGTTGGATGAAAGAAAAATATTTAAATTGTGTCACTTTTTTATTATATATAAATAAAACTGAAAATTAATTCCATAAATAAATTGTAATGTAATTTGTAAAAGTAAAACACCTAGAACGATAAAATACTTATTACAAAATAATTTCATTCATATTCATTTAATATTGAACGATAATAAGAAATCTATTTAGTCCCAATAAGATTTTAATAATTTTGTGACTAATAAAATTTACACATTTTCAACGAAATTTTTTTAATTTAAAAAATGTTACTTCAATAGACTTTAAACTAATACAAAAAATTCGTAAATTTATCTAAATGGTGATCCATCATTAAGGTTTAAACTGCGTAATGTGCCGGAATATCCAGAGCATATGAGAAACGTGTAAATTTGTTTCTTCCCTTCAAAGTTTTTAATGCTTCCGAAATTCCCGGGTTTATTCCCGCTTCTCAAAATTCCCTAGTTTTTTGCAATTCTAAAAGTCATAACAAAACCAATAAATGCAAAACCAATAAATTCATTTCTCCGGCATTATCCGACTTCAATTGAAATAAATATGTGCTATAAAAATAATTTCTGAAGACAAATATTCCCTTTACTTTATCAAGATCTCATTTGCGTTTTTAAAACTTTGCGACATGAATATTTTTATAAAAAATACAAATTATAAAATAATTTTTCTGAGGAAATGAAAGTGCAAATGCTAACAACAAATAGCGAACCACCGGAAATATTTTCGGAGAGAACGATTTTTGCCAACGGTCGCGATAACCTCGCCAAATAAAGACGCCTTTTACGTTTGTCCGATCGGCTGTTCGGAATCTGGGCAACAATATGGCGCTCATGCGCCGGCCTGTATATATGGTAAGGAAATTTAAAAAAACTGGGAATTTAATAGGTTTCCTGCCACACGGTTTGTTCGTTTCAAGATGGCGTTTGTTTACATTTGGTGTCGCGCGTGCATTTTATGGTACATTCAACTTTTAAGATAAGAGAAACATTTAAAATGATTGAAGCTTGTTTGAAATGTAATTATTAATGTTAATATGCGCATTAAGCTACCTTTTAGAGCTAGATGAATTCCGATGCAGATATTGCTGTAATTATAAACACATTATCTGTATGAGATATTTTTCTGGATTGGCATTTCCTACAAACTAGTCCTCAATTACTGTACCTGCATGTGTTTCTTTTTAGTTTAAATGATTATAATTTAGTTTAACTGATTTTGAGCTAAATACTACATATTTCCTTTTTATACGAGTATGTATCATTTCTATGAATGTTGCATGTACTTAATAATGTCTCACATGATGTCATTATACGTCTGTCTATATCCAGTACTATGAGATACATATTTTTAACGATTGTCCTTAGGACAAATAAAACTGCAGAATTTTTCAAATCAAAATTAACAGGAATTAACTATCAAAATTAAGGGCTTGAAAAACTCTTTCAATTGATACCAAGTTTGATAATGTGTCCCCCGATGGGGTAACTTACCCCCCTCCCCCGGCCCGAGGGGGCTAATAATGCCACGGACACAAAAATTGTATTGTGATTATTATTTACTATAATGATTGAAACTATTAGGTTTTTTGATCATTAACTCACAGATAACTCTTTTTATGTATGATTATGTCAAATATTGACCTATGCTGCCATGTTAAGAAAATAGAAAATTTTGAATGTCTTTTTTATAATTTCTAGTTTTCGCTCGAATTTAATTTTTTTTATCTAGTTTTAGATTTTTCGTTATCAAAGCAGAATTTAAAATTTCGTGAAAATCCATTAATATACTACGTGACAGTGAAAATGAGACATCAAGAAGGAGTGGGCAGAATGTGATGAAAATCGGCAAACAGAGAGAGATAGCAATAAACAATAAGTGATGTTTATTGCAACATGATGCACCTATACACTGAGCGATAGCACCGTCTGATCAGTAGGTTGTAGGACCACCGCGGACGGCAGTACAGGCAGCAACACGTCTAGGTACAGAGTCAATGAGCATGCGGATGGTATCCTGAAGGATGGCTGCCCATTCCCTGTCAACCATTTCTCAGAGTTCGTCTTCTAAAGGCGGCGGTAGCAGTGCACGCAAGCGACGTCCAATCACGTCTCAGACGTGTTCGATTGGTGAGAGATCAGGGGAGACTGGTGACCAGGGAAGCACCTGGGTACCTTGCAGAGCATGTTGTCTGATGTGATGTTGGCCGTGTGTGATCGGGCGTTATCCTACTGGTAAATGGCATTTGGCCCCTCCTGAAGGAAGGGTAGTGTCACCGGTCACAGCACGTCATCCACGTATCTTTGGGCCGTCACAGTGCCCTTAATATGGACCAGGGCGCCCCAAACCATGATGCCGCGTTGTCACGTGGTGTGGCGTTCCACAGATGCGGCCGGATTGGACCTGTCACCACTTCGGCGCCAGACTCGTACACGGCGACTGTCCTTGCTAAAACAGAAGCGTGACTTGTCTGAGAACACGACCCCGTGCCATTCCGCCGTCCACGTGGCTCTATTCCGACACCATCGTGAAACCATTGCAAACGGAGGCGTCTGTGCTGTTGGATGAATGACAACCTTCTTAACGGGCGCCATGAGTGCAGGTCATCGGCGACCAATCGGCGGATAATGGTCCTAGTCCAGGGGTCGGCAACCTATTGAAACGGAAGAGCCAAAAGTTACAATTTACAAAATTTCCCAATTTTTAAAGAGCCACTAAAAATTTTCATTTCAATATTATAGTATTTGCTTATATATATATTGGATTTTGATTTAAAATAAACGGCTTTAAATACGGAATAATATTTATTCATATAAAACACAAATATAGATAGTTACATCAATGGGAGCATTGGCTTTGCATGCCTTTTGAAAGTTTGATTAAATCTGGCTTATAACTTGTTATTTTAAGTTTCAAGCACGACTCTAGATTTTTATTTGTTAGTTGACTTCTAACTTTACTTTTTATTATATTCATGCAAGAGAACGCTTGCTCGCACGAATATGTCGACTCGAAGATCGCCAGCACTCCATATGCCAACTTCTTCACCTCACTGTAGCATTCTGGAAGACTATTCCATGCGCCGAATATGAGGGCCTCAACTCTAGGAATTTCTTTTAGAGCTGTCCACTTGTGCTGCGCGATATGCATGCATTTCTGGATCCCCAACTCTTCCAACTGGCTCTTGAGTTCTGTGAACTTGCCACTCCACAAGTCTTTCCTTTTCAAATCTAGCAATTGCGTTTGGAGCGATCCAGCATCAATTCCAAATGGCTCAATGTTGATCTCATTTGCATTTGTGTTGAGAGGATTTACTATGAACGCGAGAGTACTTTTGTTTGTTTTGAATTGCTCGAATCTCTCAGCGAATCCATCCTTCATGTTTTTTAAAGCTAGGCTGAAGTAATTCGCGTCAATAGTTTCATTGGTCTCATCGCGATATTGCTTCAGATTTTTAAAATGAAGTAATTTACCGTTTCCCATGTTTCAACAAAAAGAAGTAATTTTTTTTTCGAAACAAACTACTTCAAGCAAGGCGTAGGCTGGGTTGCCCTTTCCTTGCAGTTTTAGATTTAGTTCATTTAGTTTGATTGTGGTATCTACCATGAAGTTGAATTTTTGCAGCCATTTGTCTTCTTCCAATTCGGGATGGTCAATGCTTTTTTCATTGAGGAATATTTTTATTTCACTCAAGCACAAAGCAAAACGTTGCAATACATTACCTCTGGAAAGCCATCGCACTTTATTGTGCAGAAGTAGGTCAGAAAACTGGCTATCTATTTCTGCAAGGAAATCTTTAAACTGGCGATGGTAGAGTGCTTTTTCCAAGATGCTGTTAATAATCTTAATTACCAAGTTTATGACCTCAACTATTTCGGCCGGAAATGTTTGGGCACAAAGCCCTTCTTGATGAATTATGCAGTGAAACGTTAGAATTTAGTGGTTTATTTTTTCTGAAGAATTGATGTTACCCCTCTATGTATTTCTGTCATACTTCTGGCTCCATCAGTTGCTATAGAAACGATTTTATTTATACCGATTCCATTGTCTTCCAGGCATTTTTGCACAGCATTTGCTGTATCTTCTCCACGAGTTTGCCCTGAGAGCGGTAGCAATCCTAGCAGTTCTTCTTTTGGACCTTGGGACGACATATACCTGACGCAAAGGGTAACTTGTGCCGTGTCTTTTATGTCGCAAGACTCATCTATAGCAAGTGATAAGGCAGAAGCCAGTTGAATGTCTTCCACTTGCATATGTGTTACATTTGAAGACATTTTAGCAGTTCTATCTTGTACTGTTTTGGCAGATAATGGCAAATCTTTGATTTTTTTCATGATTTCTGCTTTGTTTTTAAAATCACGAAACAGTTCTCCAGATGCACGTATAAAACAATCTTTGACGTACTCACCATCTGTGAATGGTTTTCCTCTTTTTGCAATTTCTAATGATACTGCAAAGTTTGCCAGATTTACATTATTGGAAGATTGCGCCCAGTTACTTAGCATGGAACTTGACTGTTTTTTTTTTTTGGAGCTCTTCAACAGCTTTTTTTCGTGCGTCACCGGTTGGATATTTACCAGCAAACTGGGTATGTTTTGTAGTGAAGTGTCTCTCCAAATTTGACTTCTTATTGTGTGCGAGTTTTTCGTCGACAAATGAGGCAAGTCGGAAGGCCATCTGTGTTGCATATGAATGCAAACAACTCCGTCCAATCCTGATTGAATTCTCGGTTTTCTTCTTCAGTTCTTCTCTTTCCTTTACCAGATGCCATGATGGCGCGGAGCTGAAAAAATGACTTTTTAAAATTTTACTTAGCTATCTAAAACGGCAAACAATTTATTTACCATTATTACTTCTTTAGCACGATCCTCAGATATGTAATTCAATTCTGTTACTGATTTTATTATATTATACGCGTACATACATTTAAGAAGATAATTCGCATCTAAATCGTATTCTTCTTGAAACAACAAGCGAATAGACACGCAGAAACCGCAAGCGATTAAATTAACACACATGCAACGTAACGTCGACCGCGATATCCGAGGATGACTGACTGACAACACGTCTAGAGCCTAGACGTGTTGTCTAGACTCTAGACGGTGGCTGTTTGGGTGAGACGGAAATGAAATTCAATTGGCTGAAAGATAAACATGGTCACGGAGTCTCATCTCTAAGAACAAAACAATAGTTCAAATTTATCTCATTACGGTCATGTTAAGCGTAGCGATTTGTAATTAACGATTATGAAAATAGAAGCTATTGAGAAATTAGGTACTTAAAAATATATTTTCTTATTTTTTAAGGGTTTTGATAATAAAATATTAATTTTTTCGTATGGAACTGGAGAGCCGCAACTTTACATCAAAAGAGCCACATGCGGCTCGCGAGCCGCAGGTTGCTGACCCCTGTCCTAGTCGATATAGGAGCATCAAGGGTGTCCTGCATATGCTGCAAGAGGGCGACGGAAGTGGCCTGCGGGGCCGCTAACGCTTGCCGGATGCGTCAGTCCATGCGTGCTGACGTCGCTCTGGTTGTACCGGCACCCCTCAAACGTGCCACATTCCCTTGTTCCAACCATCTTCGCCACAGCCGGTGTACCGTGGACACGTGTAGGTGGATGTCCGCTGAGATTTGACGTATGGATCAACCTGTCCTTCTGAGTCCGATCACCATACACCTCGTGAAATCGTCTGTCTGCTGGAACTACCTCGGTTGGCGGCGGCCTGGCATTCTCTGCTGCCATTTCCTCTGAGACAAAAAAATTGAAAATGATTCCCTGGCAGACAGAGCGACGCGACTATTGCCGGTTCTTGAGATTCCTTTCTTTATATCTCACTCAACGTGCGCGGGACAGCTGCGCATTTCGCATCATTTACATAACTCGGTGAGTTGCGGCTACCCTGTAATTTGCATATTTTTCTGCCGACTCCTTCTTAGTGTCTCATTTTCACTGTCACGTAATGTATATTGCCAACTATCGTATACACAAGAAATCGACAACAGACAGTCAACCGGACATCACTCCAAAAATAGTGAAAACATATTTAGGAGAAACAATATTTTTTTAATACTGCGATTTTTCCTTATTACAGGTAACTAAATGTCCATGTTTTAAATTTTTAAGCATAGTTGTGTGTGTGTGTGTGTGTTATGGAGATATTAATAAAAATGCACAAAAATTATCCTTCAATAAAAATAGCATTTAAGATATTATTTTATTTGAAGAAAATTATTGCCTGCTGCATAGCAATTAAATAGTTTCTATTCCATAAAAAGTATTTATTTTTAAAATGTATTTTATTAGTCAATTTTATCTAGATTTTATTTTCGCTATAATTCTGTATAGTGAGTCTAAATTCGTATATATTATTTATTTTTATAGGAAAATTAAATGCTATAACAGATTTATTGAAAACTGAATATTAATTACTTAATTAAATACTTAATTGAAGTGTGTCTCAATTTGACTTTCTCCTACCAGAATTCATTTTTGATGACGTTTTTTTCCAAATTAAAAAAAAAATTGAAAAATCGTTATCATGGTCAAATGATTACAATTATAGCAAGTTACCCTTCACGTTCACTTCAAAAGAGCTTGAAAAAATATTTTGATTTATACCATACTTGACAATATACTCCGGGGGGGGGGGAGGAGTAACTTGCTGCCCCACGAGGGGGGCTTATGACGTCACGAACAAAAAATTGTATCGCAGCTTTTTTCACAACAATGATTAAAACGAAGCCTTGTGATCATTAAGCCATAAATAAGTCATTTTATGCATGATTATGTTACACTTTGTTGTATGCTGCCATATTAAAAAAATATGAAATTTCCAAATTTTTGTTTGAATTTCAAAAAATTCTATCTAGTTCTAGATGTTTTGATAACAAAGCCGGATATGAAGTTTCGTGAAAATCCATTAATATTTGTAGCTGCTCTCGTGTACACAAGAAAACGACCACAAACAGACGAACGTCACTCCAAAAATAGTCAAAACGTGTTCAGGAGTTCCTAAAACATATATTGGCACCAAAATCTCGAATTTAAAAATTTTGGCGAAAACAATGCTTTCTCTATACTATACATGCTATGAGAAAGTAAATGTACACAATTTGATGGGTGCTGATAATAAAAGAGAAAACACTTAACATTTCATTCCTCTTAGTCTGAATATATATTTAGGATTGATCAAATCCAACCTCCCTGTGCAGTTACAACATATCTTATAAAAATTCATAAGTAACTTGTATAAAAATGATTAAATTGAAAAAATTATTAAACAAGTGGGGGCTTATTTCCAAAATGATACGTGATTTTAAACGACCGAACCTTGTTATCGATATCCTCTTTACCATGTGACTGATCACAAGACACTGTTCGACTCATTGTTTATTTAGTCCAAAGTAAAACTTGCGAAAGGAATCCTTGCACGTTGGATACTATTATGCGTTAGAAAGATATTGTTTATTACTTATTTATCACTATTACACAACATAGCTTTAATTACATGTTAATGAAAAAAATTAGGGTTTTGTAAATGAAAGAAGTAAGAAACTATATTTAAACCACATAAATTTATAGAAATACACCAAATGATCTTCTGATGACCTCATTTTAAATCATGAATACTGCTAAACATGTAAATGATTCTTAAGGTTTATAGGTTTCAATAAACATTTTTTTTCTTACACTTTGAAATTAAGAGCACTCTTAGGGAACTAGAGTATTTTTTTTCCAAAAAGACTAAGATCCTAAAATTATGATATTTGAATGAAATTTACCAAATTGCATGATACTTAGTGGATGTTTGAGGAATTAGAGGTATGTTTTTTAATGTTATAGGTGGTCTAAGACCCATTTTTTTTCAAAATTATGATATTTGAATGAAATTTAGCAAATAGCACGATGAATGAATGACATGAAGGCGGGTGGCTCTAGGAGAGTCCAGCACATAGACCGGAGGTCTATTGTACTACCCTGGAAAACGAAGGTCCTTAAGAAAAGAGACCAGTAGCCGAGGCAAAAGTAAGCAGGCACTTGACAGGAATGTCATACAACTCCCAGGGTTCAATCACATGTCGACCCATGTGTTCGAACCTATGGGCGGAGAACCTATGGCCTCACATTCACAAAGAATGTGAGCGGCAGTTTCTTCGTTATAATTGCAGCCTCTGCATAGCGAATCCCCAGTGCCACCTATAATATTTAGGTGTCTTTTAAGGGTGCAGTGCCCAGTAAGGAGCCCAACAGCCCTTCTGATGCCAGTTCTACAGAGCTTGAATAATTCCTTCTGACGTATACTAGGGCAATTGCAGTTAAGTATCTTCAAATGGCACGATACTTGCAAGGGGTCTAAGACTCTAAAATTTCATTATTTTAGTGAATTGCTTGGTACTTAGCGAAAGTTTGCGGAACTAGGGGTGTGTTTTTAGTGTTACAGGGAACCCTAAGATCAAATTTTCTTTTAAAATTATGATATTTGAATGAAATTTACCAAATTGCACGATACTTGGCGAATGTTTGGGGAATTAGAAGTACGTTTTTTAATATTACAGGATGGGGTCTAAGACCCTCAAATAGGTATATTTACAAAATTTCACGAATTTTAGGGGAATAGAATGACACTTTTAAGGATATATGATTGCTAACATCGAATTTAAATGAACGAGTGACCATCTGTGGAAAGTGCATGGCATTCTAATAACATTAAAATATGAAAGATAAATGAAAGATAAATCTTGCGATACATGATTACTACTTTAAAAAAAATAAACACATGCAATTAGTTCGATACCTCATTGCATTGGTGTAGTTGACATAAAAATAGGAATGTCGAGATTTCGCGGCTGTAGGTGCACCATATAACCATCCAATTCTTAACAAACATAGACAGACCACCAATGGATGGATTTTTTTAAGAATCTTTTCATCAACGTGAATGGGAAAAGAATAATAGAATTTTCTGACATTGTACTTAAATGAAAGCTTACCATCGTAGAGAAAGGAAGGATGAACACATTTGAATATGTCCATTTTAACAAAGTGTGGAAAATGACAGGGCAAAATACGAAAAAATGTACACTTCTTACAGAATGGATCCCAATTTAGTATATTTTTAGGAAACTATAGGATCTAGTTTTCGGTGATCCTTAGAGTTTTAAACCCCCAATTTTTCATGTATCTTCATGATTTTTAGAGAATGGAACGTAATTTAACATTTATTTTTAATGAATAATGGGATATAATTTCAGAATTTTAATATTGAACATAAATTTATGAATTGAATTCTGTAAGGTGTAAATATCTGTCATTACAAAAGGCACACTGTAGACATTTCATATGATTCGAATAAATTTAAAAAATGAGAGATTAGTAAATCCAATGTATTTGAACGTATTGATACATAACCCATGAGGAGTCGATAAATGTAAATAAGGCGTTCAGTTTGAAAGATAGAAAACATTTAATGAATCTAATTTTCATAAAATATACATTAACCATTATTTGTTGTACATTTAAACAAATAACTTAAAATAATTTTCTTATCGCACATTCATAGTCCTCTGATTTTAAAGACTTGACAAAATTTCGATCATACCAGTAAAAGACTCCTCCACGTAGTAAAACTTTCCTTACTATACTATTAATGTCAAGATTTAGAAGTACTTGCTCATGCACACTGTTGTACATTTCTAATGGAGTACTGTGAAGACATTCATGATAACTTTGATCTTCAATTTGGGCAACATAACCGACACACTTGAAAAGTTTTCTTACATGACACATTACACTGTCATGGATACAAGAGATTAGATGATCGAATACAAATTTTCTGTCACAGATAGTTAATGGTAGAAATGTTATAGTGTCCTTTATTTCTAATATTTGAGTAGGAAGCCAGTCTATGACTATGCTTTCTCGAAGTTCTTTACTAATGCTGTGAACACAATTTTTTAAACATGTTATTTGATTTTTATCTAACGCAATATGGCACTGCTATAGGCAAAATTTTGAGTCATATAAGTGAATTACATTTGTAAATGCAGTTTTCCATTGTCATTGAAACAGAACATCTCATTGCGACTGACGAAAGTAGTATCTGCATATAGCGTATTGAATGACTACAATTTTTGAGAAAATTCACTCCAAGTAGCAGGTGACATTGTAACACCTTCACGAGTAGACAGTAGTTCATTTTGTTCATTAGGGAGATATTTCCATATATGCACGTTCAACTTCTCATGGCGAAGTTTCAAATATGCATACACACCAGAACCTAAGTGCCACCTTGCACAGAAACCTTGCACAGAATCTGAAGAAGTAGATTCAGTCGAAACAGATTCTGTAGTAGGGTATAAAACTACAGCACAAGAAACTATGCTACAGCACAAGAAACCATATCTTCAGTTGAGTTTCCGACCTCGGAGAGGACTTGTAAATTGGCAGTGACACGTGTTTTTACTAGAGCTATGGAAGCCATAAGGTAGGTGTCTAACCAATCCACCGCAGACTTTAGTGAGGGTGAATTTAAAATATTTGTGACAATATCCACAGATTTTTATCTCATCTAGGATAGAAACTGACAATTTCATAGCAGTTTTAATAGAAATTAACTGTTCGAGTGATGGCATACTTTGAATTTTAGACATTATTTGTGGATTGTAACATCCAAGTATCACATTTGCAGAAGATTTATTTCTAAAACACTAAGATCTTCAAACACAATAATTTGTCACAGCTATGAATAAACTAAACCTACCCGCGCAACCGACAAGGTCGTAATATCTTATCGGCTCACGTCATAAGTATAATTACGTGACTTAAATCGAGTGTCGTGTGCAAATAGATTAAGAGCTTGTAATTTCCAATGAATTGTACAACACTGGATTGTGAAGAAAATTTTAATAAAATTGGGCAAAGAAAATTTTTAGCTTATAAAACATAAGTAAAAGATACGGGTAAAGCGAAACGAGTCAGACCCAACATCACTCAAGCTAATCAAAAATAAATATATTAGTGACAAAAATGAAAAGGCAATAACTAACTATAAGCACCTGATAGAAAATATCAAAACACTGAGTAATACAGTTGAAACCAACATATGGCGACAAGCAATCAAGCCAAAAGACAAGGAAAGCACACAGCTTATAAAATGGAGGTTAATTTAGAAAAGCACTCGTCATCAGGACAGCACGTACATTCTAAATTAAAACCGAAATGAAAACCAGTTTCGGACAAAGGCGATAGTATATCACTATAAACCCCATTGGCACTACCTAGTGGCTGATAGAATGAGAAAAATGAAATTAAAATGAAATAAAAATCAGACATAGATATATGAGTTGTTTTCACGTGTTTCAAGAAAAACGTGTGAGGGGCAGGAAAACGAAGTTTGCTCCTTCCGTTAATACACGCGCATATCGGAAATAACTCGAACCGGATTAAACCAAAGAGTGAACGGAAAATATTTGCCCTTTAACTTTTAAATATAAGATTTATGATAGGATGAATTCTATATAAAAAAAAGGGTATCGCCAACTAAGGATAAAGTACTCAATTGCGCAATTACTATGATAAATACTTGAAATTATTAATCATATTATTTACAAAATATTCAGGTTAGTGGTAAATTTTATAAATGCGCTTAAGATTATTAATGTGTAGATAGTGATACTTAAGACCAGAGAGTCTATGTCTTCGAATAAGTTAGTTTGAACTGATGTTTCTGAACAACTGAATTACAAGATTGTGAAATTATAAGAATCTTTTTTATCAAATAAATTGGTAATAATATTGCTATGGAGGGTATCCAATTTTAAATTTAAATCTAAATAATTAAAATTTTGACTAACACTAAGCTCATTAGGGATTCATTCTAAGTTAGAGAGGTAAAAATCAATATTAATATGATTGGTATCATCAACGATAATATAAATTAAGTCGTCTACATATTGTTAAGAAGGAGCAATTTTCTCTCCTCTGTAACAGAATAAATTAAACTCAACAGAATATATTAAACTCAATGGTCAAGTCAACATGTTTAAAAGTTGTAAGTTATAAGTTTGCAAAAATAAGTTGGCAATCGGGATTTTACGGCAGTCGTAAGGTGATTGTGTTGCCAAGAGTGAATGATATTTTGATGCGATGTAAAATATTGAATAAAGTTGCTGTTTCGATGTTCTATTCTATTATCGTGAGTAAATATTGTTTGATTTAAGTCAGCAATGTCAGTAGTGGGTTTGCTAAATGACATTCGAGTGTAATTTTTATAAAAGTGTATTTTAAAATATGTCATTTTTATCCCGAACCCGCAAAGAAGAATTGATCAGTATTGCTGAAGAACATTGCGAAAGTAAAACTGATGAGTTAAAAATTCCTGCACTCCAGAAATTGATTTTAAATAGTGAAAATTATAACGAAGATATGGTTCGAGGCATGTTGGAAAATTTGAGCGATAATCGAGAAAAGGAAGTTAAAAGACAACATGAATTAGAACTTGAAAAGCTGGAGATATCAGCAATTACTTCTAATTTTGAAGCAGGAGTATTAAACGAAAAATTTCCCAAGCTTTATTGGAATTATATTTAGCATTTATTTAGCATTTATTTAGCTTTTATTTAGCTTTATTTAGCATTTATTGGAAATCAAACATTCGTAAGTTTGATCCGAGATGTATGTGATATTAGTTTTTATTTAGTCCAATTTGAACGGATAATGAAACGAGTGCAAATGCCAGATTCATTTGGATAGTCTATTTAGTTAGTCAGTTACCTGCTGAAAACTTAGATATGATTATGAAGGAACCGGAAGAAAAGGCAAAAAAATATGAGAATGTTAAAATATTACTATTTAAAAGGTATAGATTAAGTCCAGAGAAACTAGTCAGTTACCTGCTGAAAACTTAGATATGATTATGAAGGAATCGGAAGAAAAGGCAAAAAAATATGAGAATGTTAAAATATTACTATTTAAAAGGTATAGATTAAGTCCAGAGAAACTAAAACAACTGTTTTATTCTCATCTAAATATCGGAGACAAATCTTGGAGGGAATTTTATCATGAACTAGCAGCATACTAGTTCTTCGGAGTATATAATATAAAGAAACTTAAAATTCATAATCACGTGCAAATTCCTATAGTATACTAAATGACATTGTTAATCAAAATATTTTGTTAAAATATTTGATTTAATGCTCCTAAAAAGAAGTTTAAAAATCTCTGTTCTCGCTATACAAAATTATCTTTACGGGCAGATCTGAAGAATAAAATATCCTGGTCCCCTTTGTAAGCAAATTTACAAAAAATATGAAATTGAATCAATATATGCAAAATGAAAGCGTTAAAATTGTATGAGACCCGTACTACTTATATATGTGAAGATATAACCTGTATTAGTAGATTACATGTATAGATTGAAAATATCAATAAATCCGTAATATTTAAATCTGAATTCCGTAATTGACTCCAACATATGCCAAAATGAAAGCGTTAACATTATATGGTATTATATATATCCATACTACTTATACTGTTACAGATTAGAAGATATACCAGTGAATTTGTAGAAGATTACTCGTACAACATACAATATATGAGTTTCAACAATTTTTGCCATAATAAAACAGATGACGTAATAAATTGAAAATATCAATAATCTCCGTTATCTTTATACCAGAAGGCCCTAATGGATTCCAATATATGCCAATATATATCAAAATATGTGCCAATATATAACAAAATATATGCCAATATACCTGTACTACTTATATTCTCGTAGATAGAAGATATACCCTTGCATTTGTAGACGATTACTTGTACAACGTACAATATATGAGTTTCAACAATTTTTGAAATAATAAAATAATGGCTAACAATGGCTTGAAAATATCAATAATCCCTGAATCAATAATCCCCGAAAATATCAATAATAATAATATTTAAACCTGAAGACCGTAATTGATATTATCCAGTAAAAAATGCAATGTCAATGAAATTTATTTTATATACATATCTTTATTATTCAAATCGGAAAAGATTTAATAAAAATCGCATGCCGCATAAACACATTGGATTTAAATCTATTGCTAAGCGACATGATATCATTTACTGCAAATGAATTGGTGGAAAAATATCGACTGAATAATGCTATCTCCATGGAAGGTTTGACGATATTTTCGTCAATTTAGCGACATTTTAAAAAATCGCCAAATTTATCGCCAAGTGGGACTGTAGAACTGGCAGTCCCACATGGCGACAAATTGATGAAACATTATCACAATACTCTCCCCTAAAAAACACAATTAATTTAATTTATTAAGCGCAGTTTTATCAATTTCATGATATTTTTTTGGATTTACAAACATTTTTCTCAATTTGGTGATGGATGTAGGATGGTAGGATGGATGGACTGACAGACAAATGCTACCGAAACATCATTTCAGTACTCTCTTCTAGAAAAACAAATTTAATTTCATTGATTTCCTTCATTTTTATCCATTTGGGGACATTTACGTCAATTTGGCAACGTTTAAGAAAAGTTGCCAAGTTAGCGATATGCCATCAAATTCGTAGCTCTGAATTTGCAGATCTGAAGAATGAAACATCGTGATCCCGTTTGTATATACTAAATGAAAACACTAAAATTGTATTAGAAAATATACCTGTTTTACTCTTTTCCTGTTTCAATAATTGGCTAAATGAGTTTATTGGCTAAACGCAATATGTGAGTTTATTAGCAAAACACAATATATAAGCTTGAAAGCATTTTGCTAAAATAAATGAAAGTGATGTACGCGGTCCGCAATTAATATAATTAAAAGAAAAATCAAACAGTTTATTTATAATATATATTTTTATACCCATTTATTTATTATTCAATTCGAAAAAATAATAATAAAAATTAACAAACACATTTAATTTAATTGCGTTGCTAAGCAACATGATATAAGATATAATATTTCTCATAAAATGCTAATAATTAAATAACCATTTTGATTTCTGAATACTTTTCATTGTTGAGTAAAAGCTTGTGAAAAGTAAACCATGATGATAGATTTTCCATTTAAATTCATGTTTCAAACATTAATGTTTTCAATCAATGCATGCTTTCAGAATGTGAATAATTAACGGAAAAATCTCCCACCAAACTCAGAGATAAAGTTTTAATTCACTTTCACGTTTTAAACAAACGATTTCCAACCTTTTTGTTTGGATGAACCTGGGAGTTAGAGAGTAGAACTCTTGGGAAAAAGTTTCGTTTTTCATTAATATCTCGACAACTCTTGGTCTTAGAAATTCAAAACTTGGACTAAATTTAAATGGGGCTATTTCAAGACTACCTACAAAATTTCTTTAAATTCGGCTCAGCCGTTCTCCTGTGATGATGAGACAGACAGCCAGACAGACATATCTTCAATTTTATTTATATAGATTAGAGACACATTTTAGTGGATAGATTGCAGGTTTGGAAGTTAGTACATTTGAACAGCTAAAGGACCTGATTATAGCAAATAAAGTAAAACAAAGAACTCCAGATGAAATTAGAAAACATTACTTTAACTAGTGGCTAAAATTGAATTCGCCTATTTTATTGGCTGAGAAAATAGACGAATATATAGAGATCAGAAATACATTCGAAAAGCAGACTGGATTTGGATCATCTAAAGAAAGTAAAAATATACATTGGGTTACAAGAGAAAATTTTATTAAGAATGAACAAGTTACAAATAGAAAATATGTTGATCGAAGTAAACGTGCAGCCAAAATAGGTGTTATAACTGCTATGGAGAAGGACATTTTGCTCGAGATAGTACAAAACTTAAAAGATTAAAATTTTTTCGGCTGAAGTTCCAAATAGAGAACCTATTCAATGTGATCAAATAAATGTTAGCCCTATCATCACTCGTGCTCAACATCAACAATTATGTGACTTACAAAACGAATTTCGATTATGTATTGCTGTAAAACTAAACGAAATCTATATAAATAAAAATGAAAATCTGTCTGTCTGTCTGTCTGTTTGTTCCATCATCACGGGAGACAGGCTGAACCGAATTTGATGAAATTTTGTGGGTAGCCTAGAAATAGCCCCACTTAAAATTTAGTCCGTGTTTTGAGTTTTTACGACCAGTGGTTCTCGAGATATTAGTAAAAAACGAAATTTTCGTTTGTCTCATCATCACGGGAAAACGGCTGAACCGAATTTAATGAAATTTTGTGGATAGCCTTGAAATAGCCCCCCATAAATTTTGTCCAAGTTTCGAGTTTCTAAGACCAGGGGTTGTCGAGATATTAATGAAAAACCGAACTTTTTCTTAGAAGATCTACTCTCCAACTCCGTAGTTTATCCAAACAGAAAGGATGAAAATCGTTTGTTTAAAACGCCAAAATGAAATAAAACTTTATTTCCGAGTTTGGTGCAGGATTTTTGCATTAATTAGTCACTTTAGGAAAGCATGAATTGTTTGAAACATGAATTTAAATGGAAAAATCTATCTCCATGGATCATCTTTCACAAATTTTTACTCAACGATGAAAAGTATAAAGAAATCAAAATGGCTATTTAATTTCATATTTTATGAGGAAGATTCTATCTTATATCATGTTGTTCGGCAATGGAATGAAATTAAATGTGTTGGTAATATTTATTATTATTTTTTCTATTTGTATAATAAATAAATGGATGTAAAAATATATTTTATAAATGAACGGTTTGATTGTTATTTTAATTATATATATTACGGACTGCGTACATCACTTTCATTTATTTAAGCAAAGAGGTTTCAAGCTCATATATTGTGTTTAGCTAATAAACTCATATATTGTGTTTACCCAATAAATTCATTTAGCCGACTGTTGAAGCAGAAAAAGAGTAGAACGGTTGTATGTATCTTCTAATACAATTTTAGTGTTTTCATTTAGTATATACAAACGGGATCAGGATATTTTATTCTTCAGATCTGCAATTTCAGAGCTACGAATTTAGCGGAATATCTCTAAATAACTTGGTAACTTTTCTTAAACTTTATCAAATTAGTGGAAATGTCTCCAAATTGATAAAAATGGCCCAAATCAATGAAATTAAATTTGTTTTTTTAGAATAGAGTACTGAAATGATGTTTCTGTAGCATTTGTCGGTCAGTCCATCCATTCCACTTAGTAACACATTTAAGGAATTTTTTTAATATCACCAAATTGGTAAAAATATTTTTAAATCCATAAAAATATCATGAAATTGATAAAATCGCGCTTAATAAATGAAATTAATTGTGTTTTGTTAGGGGATAGTATTGTGATGATGTTTCGTCAATTTGTCGCAAAATGGGACTATCAGTTCTACAGTCCCACTTGGCGATAAATTTGGTGATTTTTTAAGTTAACGCTAAATTGACGAAAATGTCGCCAAACCTTCCATGGAGATTGCATTATTCAGATGATATGATTTCTATCAATTTATTTGAAGCAAATGATACCATATCGCTTAGCAACGGACCCAATATGTTATGCGGCATACGATTTTTGTTAAATCTTTTCCGATTTGAATAATAAAAATATGTATATAAAATAAATTTCATTGACATTGCATTTTTGACTGGATAATATCAATTACGGACTTCAGATTTAAACATCATTATTATTGGTATTTTCGAGGACTGTTGATTCAGGGATTATTGATATTTTCAAATTATTATGGAATTGTTTTATAATGACGAAAATTGTTGAAACTCATATATAGTACGTTGTACGAGTAATCGTCTACAAATGCATGGGTATATCTTCTAATCTACGAGAATATAAGTAGTACAGGTATATTGGCATATATTTTGATATATATTGGCATATATTGGAATCAATTACGACCTTTTGGTATTAAGATTACGGGGATTTTTGATACTTTCATTTTATTACGTCATCTTTTTTATTTTGGCAAATATTTTTGAGACTCATATTGCAATACGGGTAAGCTTCTACTAACACACTGGCATATTTTCTAATCTGCGACAATATAAGTAGTACGGGGTTGCATATATTGATTCAATTCCTTTTTTTTTTTTGTAAATTTACTTACAAAAGTAGCCAGGATGTTTTATACTTCAGATCTGCCCGTGAATATAATTTTGCATAGTGAGAACAGATATTCTTAAACTTCTCTTTATGAGCAATAAATTTAATACTTTAACAGAATTTGCACAAGATTGCGAATTATAAATTTCTTTATATTATATACTCCGTACGAAGAACGGGTATGCTGCTAGTAGGATATATTAATACTGGGTCTATGAATCTATATGAAATGCCAGGAAATAAACCAGCCATTTTGGGATATTTCCCTTGAGATACCAGACTCGATTCTGGTTCACCAATGTGGGCGTTTTTTCGAACTATGGAAGGCGATGAATATAACAATGATGATGATAGCATTCTAGAAATTGTGAACGAGGACGTTCCTTTATAGCATGGCCGAATGTAACAGAATAAATTAAACTAAACAGAATATATTAAACTCAATGGTCAAGTCAACATGTTTAAAAGTTGTAAGTTATAAGTGTGTAAAAATAAGTTGGTAATCGGACTTTTACGGCAGGCGTGTGGCGATTGTGTTGCGAAAAGTCAATGATGCTTTGATGCGATGTAAAATCTATATAAATAACATTGAACATCTGTCTGTCTGTCTGTTTGTTTGCCCCATCATCACGGGAGAACGACTGAACCGAATTTCATGAAATTTTGTGGGTAGCCTTAAAATAGCTCCACTTAAAATTTAGTCCATGTTTTGAGTTTCTATGATCAGTGGTTCTCGAGATATTAGTGAAAAACAAAACTTTCGTTTGTCTCATTATCACAGGAGAGCAACTGAGCCGAATTTAATGAAATTTTGTAAGTAGTCTTGAAATAGCCCCATTTAAATGTAGTTCAAGTTTCGAGTTTCTAAGACTTGGGGTTGTCGAGATATTAATGAAAAACGAAACTTTTTCTTAGGAGTTCTATTCTCTAACATCCTGGTTCCTCCAAACGAAAATGTTGTTACATCGTTTGTTTAAAACGTGAAAGGGAATTAAAACGTTATCTCTGAGTTTGGTGGGAGATTTTTGCGCTAATTAGTCACTTTCTGAAAACATGAATTGTTTGAAACATGAATTTAAATGGAATATCTATCAGCATGGTTTATTTTTCACAAGTTTTTATTCAACAATGAAAAGCATTAAGAAATCAAAATGATTATTTAATTATTAGTATTTTATGAGGAAGATTCTATCTTATATCATATTGCTCAGCACCGCAATTAAATTAAATGTGTTTGTTAATGTTTATTCTTATTTTTTTGATTTGAATAATAAATAAATGGATATAAAAATATATCTTCTAAATGAACGATTTGATTTTTATTTTAATTATATTAATTGCGGACTGCGTACATCATTTTCATTTATTTTCATTTATTTTTATTAAAGAGCTTTCAAGCTTATATATTGTGTTTTGCTAATAAACTTATATATTGTGTTTAGCCAATAAATTCATTTAGCCGATTGTTGAAACAGAAAAAGTGTAAAACGGGTATATCTTCTAATACAATTTAGTGTTTTCATTTAGTACATACAAATGGGACCAAGATGTTTTATTCAGATCTGCAAATTCAGAGCTACGAATTTGGCGGGATATTGCTAACTTGGCAACTTTTCTTAAACGTTGCCAAATTGACGGAAATGTCGTCAAATTGTTAACAAGAAAGATCATGCTTAAAGCATTGATTATGAAACACTTTCCAACTTCAATGCCATTTTATTTAAACAAGTCTAAAATGCAATACATTCCTCCGTAATATTTTGAAACTTATCACAATACTGCATTAATTTATTATATTTGAAAACTTAAACCTTCATCGAAAAAAATGAACTTCATTCACATGACGGCATTGAAATATAAATTGCCCGGTTTAAACATCTCTGAAATGTTATACATTCCTCGGTAATAGTTTTAGAATTATCATAATACTACGATAATTTATTATATTTGAAAACTTCATCGAAAACAACTGAAATTAATTCAAATGACGTCATAGAAAAAATAACACGCCTGGATCTCTCTATAAAAACAGGATTTCATTCATAACTTTCTCCCATTCATTTCATTCATCACAATACTATAATAATTTATTTTATTTAAACATTTTGTTTAAGACCATGGAGCTACAAAAAATTAAACTCTATGCTTGAAACTTCATCGAAAAATATCGTCCTTTTTTTTTATGAAATCAATTAATATTTCATTCATATCAGCCATGCAGACTCCATGGACTAAATTATTTTGTGTTAAAAAAATACAGGAATTCTAATACAACTCATTCTATATATTTTGCTGTTTACATTTTACATAGGTGAAAAATAGGCTTAGTTGTAGAAATAATCAAATTTAGATGAGCATTTAAACTCAAATATATTGTCATTGCGTTGTTTCAGTATGTAGATGCACAGAATTTAAGCAAAAATAAAGTAGTTTTAGGACGGATACAACAATCAATATGAATTAAAAAGAATTTAAAAAAATCACGATTTTGAAACAAGATGGATGCCATGTATCATTTTGAAGTGGGTCATGTGATCGTTTCATATCATGGTCACGTGATCGTTTCATATAAGAGGTGTAATTATTATTTTAATTTTTATTTAAAAAACTACTGAATATATTTCGCTGAATTTTTTTTTATATATTTTATGGGATAATTTGAATATTTCCTTAAACTTTCGAAGCAATTTGTAAATTTTAAATTCGCTTAAAAAATGTTTGAAAAATTTGGTTCCATAGGGTTCAATGCATTTAATTTTTTCAACCCGGGTTCAATCCAAAACTAATTGGGTGATATTATTCATTTATATTCCCATAGGTTCTACAGACCGTCTGAACAACATACTAAAATTTCATTTTGATTAAATCATTTTTACGGCAGTTATCGTGCTAACGGACAGACAGACAGACAGACAGAATGAACAAAGTCATAAACACTTTTCAACTTTATTGTAAAGTGTTAATAACGACGCAAATCAATGAAATTTATTTTGTTTTGTTAGAAGAGAGTACTGAAATGAATTTTCATTAGCATTTGTCTGTCAGTCCAACCGTCGTACTTAGTAACACATTTATTGAATTTTTAAAATGTCACCAAATTGATAAAAATGTTTGTAAATCCATAAAAATATCTTGAAATTGATAAAATCGAGCTAAATAAATGAATTGAATTGTGCTTTGTTAAGGGATAGTATTGTGATGATGCTTCGCTAATTTGTCGCCAAGTGGGACTGTCAGTTCTACAGCTTCACTTGGCGATAAATTTAACGATTTTTTAAAATGTCGCTAAATTGATGAAAATTTCGCCAAACCTTCCATAGAGATAGCATTATTCAGACGATATTTTTTCCACCAATTTATTTGAAGGAAATAATATCATGTCGCTTAGCAACGGATTTAAATCCAATGTGTGTATGCTGCTGATGATTTTTATTAAATTTTTTCCGATTTGAATAATGAAGATATGTACACTCTAAGACAAAAAAAATCGACGCATCCCGCAAAATAATCCGATAGTAATGAAACTTTACATGTAAACACTTTTCGACTGAATATGTAAATGATCAAAAATTCGCAGCCAATGAATGAATAGTCGGAACTACAGCGCATTGAAGCTGAGCACCATGGTGGCGTATATAAGGAGCGAACCTCGCTTTCAGGAACAAAACGTGCAGTGGATTTCGATTGCGTTTACGTACCAATGCCTCGCCGGCGAATTCGCGGCCACTACGAGCATATGAAGGAGTTTGAAAGAGGACGTGCGGTCGGACTGCATGAGGTTGGATGGGCACACCGGCGAATCACTCGGTATTTGAGTAAGAGCGAAGCAGCAATAAGACGATGTTGGCAGGAATGGGTCCGGAAAGGCAGATTTCAGCGGGCAGCGAACGGCCTAGAGCGACGACATAAAGGGAAGATAGAGCGATTATCAGAGCAGCTGTGACAGTACGAGATTAGCCGTTTTCAACCATCAAACGTGTGACAAACACGGAAGTGACCACCCGGACCATTAATAGAAGACTACGGGAACGGAATCTATACTCGCGGCGCCCATTACGCCGCCTACCGCTGATCAGTATGCACCGTCAACAGCGATTACAATGGTGCAGGGCCCGATCAACGTGGAATTGCTCGGATTGGGAACGAATTGTCTTCAGTGATGAGTCCCTTTTCGAACTGAGTTCCGACGACCAGCGCAGACGTGTCTGGAGACATCCCGGACATTGTCAGGATCCTGCTCTTACGTACCAATGCCTCGGCACGTCACACGGCCCGACAACAGGGAGTTATGGTCTGGGATGCCATTTCGTTTGATAGTCGGACCCTTTCGATAGTTCTCCGTGGCAACATCACAGCACAGTGGTACGTTGCCGACATTTTACGACCCGTTGGATTGCCATTCCTTTTGCGACACCCCGGGCTAACTTTTCAACAAGATAATGCCAGATCACACATGGCCCGCCTCCTGATTGTCTGCGTTCTTACGACACACTTCCTTGGCCAGCCAGTTCCCAGATCTCTCGCCTATTTAGCACATTTTTTTTTGAGATGGGGTGTCATCTGCGACCATTCCAGAGTGTAGACGAATTAGCTAGTCAATTGGAGGCCATTTGGAACGACATCCCTCAGAACACCATCCGGCAACTTTATGCATCAATGCCACGTCGGGTAACAACTTGTATCAAGGCCAGAGGTTGACCAACGCCATATTGACGTGCTCATTTTGTGTAAATCTTTCAGTGCAATAAACCATCCAATTGTTTTGAAATTCTAATCATTTCTTTTTCTGCACATTCACATTACACGTAACAAATTTCGTTTCATTTGGATAATTCTTTCTTGGTGCGTCGATTATTTTGCCTTTAGTTTATATAAAATAGATTTCATTGCCATTGCATTTTTGACTGGATAATATCAATTACGGTCTTCAGGTTTAAACATTATTATTAATATTTTCGGGGATTATTGATTCAGAGATTAACGATATTTTCAAGTTATTATGCCATTGTTTTATTGAGGCAAAAATTGTTGAAACTCATACATTGTACGTTGTACGAGTAATCTTCTACCAATGCATGAGTATATCTTTTAATCTACGAGGATATAAGTAGTACAGGTATATTGTCATATATTTTGACATATATTGGAATCAAGTACGGCTTTCTGGTGTGAAGCTCACGGGGATTATTGAAATTTAAATTTATTACGTCATCTGTTTCATTTTGGCAAATATTTTTGAGACTCATATTGTAATATGGGTAATCTTCTACTAACACTCGGACATATCTTCTACGACATTATAGGTAGTACGTGTATGTCTTCCTATATAATAATAGCACTTTCATTTTGGCATATATTGTAATTAATTACTGCCTTTAGGTTTAAAGATTATGGGTTTATTTTTATTTTCAATTTATACATGTAATCTACTAATAAAGGTTATATTTTCTAATATTCGAGTTATATAAGTAGTACGGGTTTTATACAATTTTAACGCTTTTATTTTGCATATATTGATTCAATTTCATATTTTTTGTAAATTTGCTCACAAAAAGGGCCAGGATGTTTTATTCATCAGACCTGCCCTTGAAGATAATTTTGTGTTGCTAGAACAGATAAACTTCTTTTTTAGAAGCAATAAATTAAATATTTTAACAGAATATTTTGATTAACAATGTCATTTAGTATACTATAGGAATTAGCACATGATTGTGAATTTTAAGTTTCTTTATTTTATATACTCCGTACGAAGAACGAGTATGCTGCTAGTCTATATAAATAAAATTGAAAATCTGTCTATCTGTCTGTATGTTTGTCTCATCATCACTAGATCACTGGAGAATGGCTGAACCGAATTTAATGAAATTTTGAGGTAAGCCTTAAAATAGCCCCACTTAAAATTTAGTTCATGTTTCGAGTTTCTAAGATCTGGGGTTGTCGTCGAGATATTAATGAAAAACGAAACTTTCATAAGAAGTTCTCCTTTCTAACTCCCTGGTTTCTCCAAACGAAAAAGGTTGGAAATGGCTGGTTTAAAACGTGAAAGTGAATTAAAACTCTACCTCTGAGCTTGTTTGCAGTTTATTGCGCTAATCAGTCACTTTTGAAAATCGCTGGTTTGACACATTAATTTAAATGGAAACTCTATCACCATGGCTTATTTTTCACAGGCTCTTACTCAACAATGAAAAGTATTAAGAAATCAAAATGGTTATTTAATTATCAGCATTTTATGGGGAAGATTCATTCTTATATCATGTTGCTCAGCAACGCAATTAAATCAAATGTGTTTTTAATTATTTGTTAATCAATGTTTGTTAATTATTATTATTATTTTTTTAATTTGAATAATAAATAAATGGATATAGATATATATCTTATGAACGGTTTGAATTTTCTTTTAATTATATTAATTACGGTGCGTACGTCACTTTCATTTATTTTGGCAAGGAGTTTCAAACTTGTATATTGCGTTTAGTCAATAAACTCATATATTGTGTTTAGCCAATAATCTCATTTAGCCGATTGTTGAAACAGAATTGTATTAGAAGATCAGATATATCTTCTAATACAATTTTAGTGTTTCCATTTGGTATATACATACGGGATCAGGATGTTTTATTCTTCAGATCTGCAAATTCAGATCTACGAATTTGGCGGGATATCGCTAATTTGGCAACTTTTCATAAACGTTGCCAAATTGACGGAAATATCGCCAAATTGATAAAAACAACGCAAAATCATTGAAATTAATTTTGTTTTATTAGAAGGGGGGAAACTGAAATAATGTTTCGGTAACATTTGCCTGTCAGTCCAACCGTCCTACTTAGTAACACATTTAGCGAATTTTTAAAATGTCGCCAAATTGATAAAAATGTTTCTAAATCCATAAAAATATCTTGAAATTGTTAAAATTACGCTAAATTAATGAAATGAATTGCGCTTTGTTAGGGGATAGTATTGTGATTGTGTTTCGTCAATTTGTCGCCAAGTGGGACTGTCAGTTCTACAGTCCCACTTGGCGATAAATTTGATGGTTTTTTATGATGTCGCTAAATTGACAAAATGGTGCTAAATTTATTAAAATGACACCGAATCGATGAAAATTCAATATTTTGCATAATTAAGTACGATTTCCTAGATAATCACTTTGTGAGAATTAAAAAATATTTTTTCCTTAATTCGTTTATAAATTGGATTAGGATACTTTATTCTTCAAATCTGCCTGTGAAGATAATTTTATATATCGAGCCCAGAGATTCTTATACATTTATAGAAGAATTAAATTAAATATTTTAATAGAATATTTTGAATAACAAAGTCATTTAGAATACTATTTAGAATTTATACATAGTCATTTAGAATTTACACATAATTGTGAATGTGAAGTTTCTTTATATTATATTTTTCGTACGAAGAACACGTATACTGCTGGTATTGAATTGATCTTCCGATGCTCTACGTTATTATCGTGAGTAATTATTATTAGTTTTAAGTCAACACGAAGGCCAGGCGAAGAAAACACAGTTCATGACGTCTGCATGACGTGAAGATGACGTGAATACAGGGTTTCAGGGATTTCCCAGTTAGAAGAAGGGTTGCCAGATTTGACGATTTATCGCCAAATTGGCGACTTCCGGAAACTTCGAGAAACTCAAAGAAATAACGATTGGTCTTTTTTTTTTTTTTTTTTTTTCAAATGACCAGGCACTTTGACCGTCGTCATTCGCCTTTATTACAGAGGCCAGAGTGTGAACCATTTAGCCGTCCATTGACGTTGCCCCAGACGCACCAGAGGGGGGCGGTTCACATTGCGCCCACAACACAAACATCCATGCCTTACGTGGGGCTCGAACCCACAACGTGGCGGTCGAGCGATTGCTACCGAAACGCTTGTCTTGACCACTCGACAACCACGTCGGCATAACGATTAGTCTAGGCGATATGAAGCGATTTCTTGAAATTTCTACAGAGATTATAAAAGGACTCATCCCTTCCTTGGAGGGGGAGTTGATGAGTTGACGTGACACAAGCTACATTGGATTGTGAGTTTTGTCAATGTTTTGAGAATAGTAGCTGCTGTTTCGTGAAATAATTTTCGTCCACATCCTGTGAATAATATAAGTTATTTTGTGAAATTAATGGAGTATTAAGTGCTGTTTGATAGTATATTCTTCCTGTTTACTTTGTACTTGTGAATAAACGTAAGTTATCCACAGAAACTTGAACTCGTTGTTGTACCTTGCGTATACACCCACGATTATGGAGGAGACGATCATAACAATTGGTATCAGGAGTGGGTTTTTTAGAAACTTGACAAGTGTACATTGTAGTAACTAGAAAAACGATGAAGGAACAGTTAAAAGAGATGATGGCTTTGATTGAAGCCAGACGAAACGCGATGAAAGCCGGACGGGACGCGATGGAGAAACAGTTGAAGGAGATGATGGCTTTGATTAAAGACGGACGAAACGCGATGAAAGCCGGACAAAACGAGATGATGGACGTTGATTAAAGCCGAACGAGACGCAATGAAAGCCGGAGAACACGAGATGAAAGACGCTATGAAAGCCGGACAAGAAGCTATGGAAGAAAAGATTGAAGCTAAACAAGACTAGATGAAAGAGGCTATGAAAGTCGTACTAAACGAGATGAAAGTCGGACAAGAAGCGATGGAAGAGATACATAACAGCCTCACTGAAGGATATTTTGCATCAGCAAGACGTTGAACAAAGTCCGTGACCGTTTGTTCTGGTGCAATGTGAGATCCGATGTTAAGCGCTGGTGTGAAGAATGCACGGAATGGTCTCTTAAGTGTTACAATATCGAAGTTCCTTCAGAGAGAATTGGCCTCGACGTTTTAGGGCCACTACCACGAACTCTGGGCAGTAAAAAATACATCCTAGTAGTGATGGACTACTTCACAAAGTGGCCAGAAGCTTACCCAATCCCTGAGCAAGAGTCTACAACCATCAGCGAAGTTCTGACTTGAAGCTGGATATGTCGTTACGGGAGTTCCCTCTCTCATCCATTCTGACCAGGGAATGAACTTTAGCTCTGGCACATTCACGGGCTGTGCAAACTACTCAAAAAGGACAAAACTCGAACTACTCCTCTTCATCCTCAATTGAACGGGATGGTAGAGAGATTCAACAGAATGGTACTTAATAATCTCTCCATTTTCGTATCCGGAAACCAGCAATACTGGGACCGTCATCTACCGTTATTCCTACTGGCCTACCGAAGTGCTGTCCACGAATCGACCTATCATTCTCCATCAAAAATTCTATTTGGCCGGGATCTACAGCTACCATGTGACCTAATGTTTGGAATACCATGTGATGCTCCTTCATCGCCTGATGAATATGGGCAAAATTTGCAGACACGGTTTGAGGAAGTTCATCGTTTCGCTCGTGAGAGGATCAACATTGCAACCGATAGAATGAAGACTCGGTACGATACCAAAGCTAAAGAAGTATGATTTCAGGAAGGCGGCAAAGTGTAGCTGTTTAACCCTCGGTGACGACCAGGATTTTCGCCAAAACTACGGCCCAACGGGGAAGGACCTTACGTCATCAAGAAAAGAATAAACAGTGTCGTTTATCGAATCCATAAATCGTCTTCAACCAAGACAAAAGTCTTCTATATGGACATATTGCCCCATTTTTGGACCACAATAGATTGATGCTGTCCGGGACGTGCAGTCTTAAGGAGGGGGCAGTGTTGCGAACGCGCAATATTCTTACATTTTCGCCTCAATTCATTCTATCGAAAACTCGAGTTGAGATTTTCAATATGATTCCAATAATCCTTTTCAATGATTCCATTACATTACCATGCATTGAAGGGAAAGTAGTAGTAGTTAAAATCATTATATTTACCTTGTATTTGAATAAGTCATGCGATGACGATATTAAACTATAGATCGTGGGTCATTCCATATAGAATTACTCCAATAGTGGTTACATGACCATTTTTGAAAATTTTTATATTTTGCTCAAATGTTCCTACATATTTCAGCAGATGAAAAACTATTTTTAAAAGTGTTTCAACCAGATCGTTTTTTTTTTTGGTACAGCCATTTTTTCAACATGGCAGACTTCAAATTTAATGAATTTTGATGTTCAAGCAAATTTAAATATCTTGGAACTTAAAGGAGTTATATACTTGGTATAAAAACTATTTTACTGGCCTTGAAGTGGTTAGTCTGCATTTCATGCGCTATTGTAAAGTTTGTGTAACTGCAACCTGTGTGGTTGAAATTTAGATTTGAAATTCAGCGTCAGTTTAGTTAAAAATGCAGTTTTTAGGCTTTTTAAAAATAATGAAGGGAACATTTTTAAATCTTTAAATTTTCACCATATCTTACCCTACTTCTAATGTCTTAGCTGTTTTTTAAATCTATGTTTCAACACTTTCTTATTTAATTTCACTTCCTTTGTTGAAACAAAAATGTAGGATATCCTTTGATTTTTTCCACAGCAAAATAATATAAATCTTTTGGTGTAAGGATCTGATTTTCATAAGCTCTTTGCAAGCTTGCTTTTGCCGCTTCCCTTTTTGTAGTACCTCCTACTTCGCCACAGGTATTACTCCCGGGCGCGGTAGCCCATTGGTTAGCGCGCTGGAGTTGCACTCGGTAGGCCCGGGTTCGATTCCAGCCACTGCCAAAACTGCCGCCGTGTTCATGCGGAGTACGATCACGTTAAACATGTGGGTTCGAAAGTCCTTCCGAGAGGTTGGTGGTAGGGGAAGGAGGGTACGGTCCCTGTGGATGCCTCCCCCACTGGGTTCCGGTCTAAATTGGGTGGCACTTCCCGACCGTCCAAACTGTTACCTTACACCTTTCTGGTAGGTCGGACGGTCTGGGTTTCATCAACAACAACAGGTATTACTCCCATCTTACACCTTTCTGGTAGGTCGGACGGTCTGGGTCTCAACAACAACAACAGGTATTACTCCCATGGTTACCTTACACCTTTCTGGTAGGTCGGATGGTCTGGGTCTCGATAACAACAGGTACTGTTCCCATGAACAATAGCAAAAAAATTCCACTCATTTCATCTAGATCGAAATCAGACTTATGATGACACATGTTGATGAAATTCTTTTTATTTTTATATTGACTGGCAGCTCCATCACTAAAATAAAAAAAATTCTTAACTAATAGAAGTGTTCTTTTGAGGTGGCTTGTAAGATACTTCTGAAATGTGTGAAGTGAAACTGTGTTGTGTTTTAGGTGGTCACTTAGGATGCACATGCTGTGACTCTTTAAAACATCATCTGACTTGAAGTAATATACAAAAGGATGGAGGGTGGATTGTGTGCACACCCAATGAAAACTTTGAATTCCATCATGAATTATGAAACTGTAGTTTTCATCAAAATCTTCTAGAACTATACACTCAGTTTCTGCAAGGTTTTCTCTTGTGACTCTTTTCTCTTGTGACTCTGACTTTCTCTCTCTTTCTTTTGTGACTGAGTTTTGGAGACAAAATGGTGTTTCTTTAGGGCAAAAGTTTCTCGGTGAAGCTTTCAATAAAAGCACTTAAAGTTTGTGTTATAGTTAATAGGTTCGCACGATCTGCACTCACCTTCTATTTATATCAGATTTCTTCTAACATTTCATCCATTTCCTCTATGAGGAAATCAAATACAATTCGTGCTCTGGGACAGCCAGAACACTTATCCATCATGCACTCATATATATCTGTGTTACAAGTCAATAGTTCTAATAGATATTTATAATCAACATTGAAATTTTCCCCCTATATTATTAGTTCCACATTCTGTGAGTACCCTGAGGAACCAGGTAAAACACACCATTTTGGCCTGAGTGCATAAAATTTAGATAAACCTACGTTTTAAGATGGGTAATTGCTTTTAAAATGAGCATACAGTTCTCTTAAATTACATAGAATTAACCGTTTTTGCCTGTGTTCTTTGACACCATTAACTTTGACTGAGAAAAAAGCCCCTTTCTTTGATCCAGTGTGATACCTAAAAGGATCGCTACACATCTGTCTAAAAAGATTATTATACTTATCAATGGACTTTTTTTCGTGATAGTTACAAACTGTTTCTAAGTGATCTGTATCTAATCTTAACTCCAGTAGTGTTTTATCAACTTTACTGAAATTCCCAAAATTAGTAAAATCCTTGCTGACTTCACCGTAAGTATGCTTATGGCAATCTTCTTTAATAAATTTACCAATAGAACATTCCATTTGTTTTTACTTTCCTTATATACATAATGTATAAGGAAAGTATTGTGACGGGGTCGAAAATTCGAATTCGAGTTTTCGACGGGAGAGCACGTTTCAAGCATCCCTGATCACGAATCAAACATTTTTGAAGTGATGTCTGTGTGTGTGTGTGTGTGTGTGTGTGTGTGAAAGTATGTGTGTGTGTATGTGTGTGTGTGTGTGTGTGTGTGTGTGTGTCAGTGGGTCTGTGGAGACGATAACTGACGAACGAATGGACCGATTCGAACCAAATTTGATACAAAAATCACAATCTGTAAACACTGGAAGCCTATTGTTTTTATACGCAATCGAATGTTCAGAACCCCCCTAAATTTTCGAATGAAATTTTGAAAAAATCGTCAAAAAATCAAAACCAATAATAAAGTTACGTAAATAGACATTCCTTATGTAATTTTTCATTAGAAAACGATTGACATAAATTTTAGAACGCTAACATGAACCGTTCTCGAGATATTGCACATTTTTCAAAAAAATTATCAAAAAGTCAAATAAAATAAAAAAAAAATATTTCCTATTGAGAAACATGTTCACTTTTCATATATAATATCATGCGATAAATTGGGTGACATCATTCTCGTGGATCTAGCTCGTTCCATTCATGAAAAAAGATACTTTGAGTAATACTTTTGCATTTGAACGCCAATTTATCTGCTGTAAGAATAACTTATTTCTTCGTTCATAACGCTTGGCGAGATTTTGGCGACGAAATTGGCGGAATGTCGCCAACTTGGCGACTTTTTGAAATGTTGCCAAATTAACGAAAATCTCGCCAAATGGATAAAAATGACGCTAAATCAATGAAAATGACGACTAATTGTGGAAAATTCAATATCTAATAAGTTATATAATATATAAATATATAATAATAGTTATATAATATATGTCGAAAATTCAATATCTAATAAGTTATATATATATATATATATATATATATATAACTTATTTCTTTGTCCATAACGCTTGGCGAGATTTTGGCGACAAAATTGGCGGAATGTCGCCAACTTGGCGACTTTTTGAAATGTTGCCAAATTAACGAAAATCTCGCCAAATGGATAAAAATGACGATAATCAATGAAAATGACGACTAATTGTCGAAAAGTCAATATCTTGGAAAGGATATTAGTATCTACTAGAAGAAAAACCTATTTATTTTACTGTAAAAGTAATAAATTCATTTTATTATATAAGGAAAGTCATGTGTTGCCCACATCAGATTTTTTTTAATTTAAATATCAATTTTTTATATAATTAAACAACATAAGACATCGAATACATCTACTCACCACTAGAAACTGCGTAGAACTGGGAGTAATGATATGAGCTGATTCATGCTTCTCTGTTCAGAATTGTCATAATATTTTGCAAGAAGTAGTAGTAACAATCTGAAAATGGCGCTCTTTTATATATGCATGTTATCTTTTTCTTCTTTCAAACACAAGCTAGTGTTGTCAGGTTTGGCTACTTTTAGCCAATTTGGCTATTTTTGATCATGATTGATTATTTTTTTTTTAACTTTGAATTTTAAATCTAAAATGTTAAATAAATTTTCATTAATAACAATTTATGATTTTCAATTATTTATAATTCATATATTTCATGATTTGTAGGATTAATAATAAGAATAAATAGAAAGTTTGTAACAAAGTTATGTATGTTTGATAAATAAATAAGCAAGATTTTAGGACTTGCTCATCACTCCATATCTTTAAAACCAGAATAGTTTCAAATTCCAAATTTTTACTATAACTAGTTATTATGTATTACTTGATTCTCTGCAAGTTTCAGAATTTTTCCTATTCCCTGACCAGAGATATTAAAGCTTAAATATTTGTAAATTTGAAAATGTCGCCATGTTTGGGACTTAATAAAATAAAAAGGAGAAAGTTCTTAGACTTGAAATTTCTCCAGATAAGACATTGGGAGTAGGGTAAGATATGGTGAAAATTTAAAGATTTAAAATTGTTCCCTTCATTATTTTTAAAAAGCCTAAAAACTGCATTTTTAGCTAAACTGATGCTGAATTTCAACGCTAAATTTCAGCCACCCAGGTTGCAGTTATACAAACCTTACAATAGCATGAAATATAGACCACTTTAAGACCAGTAAAATAGTTTTTATTCCAAATATCTAACTCTTTTAAGTTTCAAGATATTTAAATTTCCTTGAACATCAAAATTCATCAAATTTGGAGTCCACCATTTTGAAAAAATAGCTGTAACAAATAAACGAACAGATTAAAATTTTTTTAAAAATCGTTTTTCATATGCTGAAATATGTAGGAACATTTTGAGGAAAATATAAAAATTTTCAAAAATGGTCATGCAGCTGAATATTGTTTTTCTGGGAGATTTTAGATGGAATGAATGACCCTCGTTACTTTAAACGAACAAATATGTTGTTTTGTCTTAGTAAAAGCTATTATATATAAGCATTTTTATTTTTTTTTATATTGCACAATCATTGTTTCTTTCACTTGAAAAAAAAAATTGTCGCGGGTAATCTGGCGGCCTATAATTAAACTTTTGAGGCTTTTTAAAGATAATCCGCGTAATATACGCAGAAAATTACTGTACAATACTATAATGGAAGACATTCATAGTCAAAGATATTATTTCAAATTAGCATTTGTCCAAAGCTTATCGGGGTTAAAAGAAGTAATTATTGCTAAAATTAGTATCAAAGATGATGACTCTTTCATACTGCACATTATACAATACACTGCAACTTTTCTTAAGTACTGTATTGCAGTTTCATCGAGAACTGGTGTTACCATATTTGTAACTCTGTTCTGGATTTTAATCACCTTTTCTTAACAAAAGAGTCTTTATGTTTTGAACCCTAATTTATATTTCTGCAACCATTTTTGTGTAATTTTGTCTTTTTCACGGATATTATTATGTACTTACACACTTTTCTGCTTTTTTCTCCACGGTATTGCATATTATTTGTTTTTGCATATGTAGTTTTATGTATGAGTGTATTGTCAAATCTAAGCAGTATTTTGCGAAGGGGTTTGCAGGGATTCAGGCTTGACCCATGGGCGTCTGGCAAAGTCTATGGGTCGAGTCGAGTTGTTTTCCTCTTAAAACGTTTAGAGTCGGTACGGGTCTGGGCTGACGAATTCCATATTTTGATATGCTATAAATAAATATATATATAAATAAAATATGACTTTTTCTTAATGACGCAGGGATAAAAGCTTATCAATACCTTTTTATACACATTTACATAAGACGACTAGTATAGTCCGTCAAAGGCAGGGAAACTAGCACTCTTAAAAAATTAAGTTGCAACTTTTTTTTAAATAAGTTTTATTTTTAACAATGTATGCTGCGCTTAGCGTAGAAAATGATAGTATTTATTAAAAATATGCTCCATGATGTTTTTTCCTGTGGTCGATATTATAAGTTTGCAAATTTTTAGCCTTCTGGATCACAGAGAGCTTATAAATACTTTTTCGACCCTTTTCCACTTTTGTTACTACCAGAGAAGAAATCGAATACCTGCCTTTGGTGGTGTTTCTCATAGTTGATACTATAAGCGTGCAAAGGTTCCTTCTTTAAAATCACTGAAGGTTCTGCACAAATTTAAAAAAAGAAACATTTTCTCGGACGATAGTATAGATTTGGCATTCTAGGGCTACTGAAAGATTTAAAAGGCTTTTCTAAACCTTCATATTTTCTGCCACCGCGGGAGGAAATGGAAAACCCGATTCTTGATAGGTTCTGTCCTTTTATCGATATTATAAATATGCAAAGATTTGGTCTTCTAAGGCTTTTGAAAAGACACAAACACAATAAACAATCAATATAAACAAAATTGAAAATCTGGCTGGGTGTATGTATGTTTGTCTCATCATCACGAGAGAACGGCTGCATCGAATTTCATGAAATTTTGTGAGTTGTCGTGAAATAAAAAAAAATGTTACTAAGCAACGGAATTAAATCCAATGAGTTTATACAGCAGACTCTGTTTTCTAATTTTTACCAATTTAAAGAATTGAGAAATACATATAAGAATAAATTTTATCAGAGTTACATTTTTGACTGGATTGCATAAAGGCTTTCTGGTTGAAAGGTTATGGGGATTATTGGTATTTTCAATAAATAATTTTCATACTCATATATTGAGTTTAGCCAATTGTTGAAACAGAATAAAAATGGTACTGGTATATCTTCTAATGCCATTTTAGTGCTATCATTTTGACATCTGTTCATCCAATTTCATAGCGATTTCATTTTGGGATATATTGATCCAATTTCATATATTTTTTTAATTTGTTTACAAACGGGACTAGAATATTTCATTCTTCACACGTGCTTGTGATGATATTTTTGTCTAGCGGGAACAGAGATTTTTATACTTTTTTTTAAGGAAAATTGAATTAAATATTTTAACGGAATTCGTTGAATAAGAATGTTATTAATACTATAGGAATTTGCACATAATTGTGAATTTTATGTTTTTTTATATTATATATTCCGCACGAAGAACGGAAATACTGCTAGTTATTGCACAAGAATGATACAGCAAAAGAGATTTGAATGAGTCTGCGATAGAATAAATTGCAGAACAGAAAAATTTGTGCACTTGCTGTTTTATTTTGAGAAAAGTTATAAATATTTCAAATTAAATGTATAAAAATCTCGTAAATTAAGGTCACTGAAACTATATTGTATATCGATAACAATTAAACTTAAAAATAATTAATAATTAATCTGTACATGCAGACTGCAATTCACCCTTGGATATTGTCCTACGTTCTACAATGGCGCATGTTTGAAATTATTTGGTACTGTGTACATGTACAGAATTACACCCATATTTTACTATCGACTCGACATATATATATATATATATATATATATATATATATATATATATATATATATATTGCTACTCATATAACATATGGACATAATATTTATTGTATGACGTTGTTTGTTTGGTTAAATAAATCTAATTTAATTAAACATTGTGTTTTCTATTTAATTACTTTTTTGTTTCAGTAAAATTATTAGATCTTAAGTTATTATGTAATTTGTATTTATTTATGTATTTATTTTTTGGGTTAAAATTATTATATATTTAACTCAAAATATTAAAATAAATGAAGAATATCAGAGCCAAAGATAAAACTTCAATAATAGTTGTAGAAGTAGGAATGGCCGAATGAGTTGGGTGGTTGCAATAAAAGATGAAAGCATCAAACACCCTGGAAATGTCTGCAATCCACAACCCATAAATCATAAAAATAACAAATGTTCAGTTATATCAGCTACAGAGCTGAAAACGAAGACATTAGACAGACTTATCTTAGTCAAAGGAAATTGGAACCATGTCCTAAGACAGTGTTTTTTAAACTTTTTTAGTCGCGGAACACTTTTGTAATTCAAGCGTTTTCCCCCTCGTATAATTAGGTGCTCCAAGCCCTATGGCAAATTGATGGACATCACTCTAACGAGTCGAAACTCGTTCAAGAGGTTCTAAAACATATATTGGCCACAAAATAAAAAATTCCCCTGAAAACAATACTAGAAAGTAAAACATGATTGATATAAAAAGTAAAATGTGATTGAAGGAATTTCTATAACGATCCATTTCGGTAACTCATATCCACAAAACTCGTGTTAGAAAGCGTTTCAAAGCGTGGAATAATAATTTGAAATATCTTATGTGGCCTTCAGAATTATACTTTGCTGTGGTCAATGCAGCATCAAGCATCGGTAGAGCGGTTTCGCTTTTTTTTTGAGCTCATCAGCAAATTTTAGTCAAGAACTGCACTGGCAGATAGAAATCGATTTACAATTTTTCGTGCTTCTGTGGTCTATATACTTACCTGGTTTATATATCAAAGCCTATATACTGACACCAAATTTATAAAAAAAATGAATTTCCTGAACAGCTGATAGCGTCGGGATTTGTTATTATGTGAACTTGCTATTGAAATCTTATTTAGTTCGAGTTTGATCTTGAATAAACTCGATGCCAATTGACTAAGATACAGAGGTTTATATAATAGTTGCTTTATAGAAAATTTTCTGGCTCCTGGTGAAGGTACAGTTAGTAGATATCAAAGATATCATTGATATATAAATATCAGATTTCCCGATTTATTAGAATTCAAGCATCTATACATTTAGCAAGCCAAGATACGTTAAATTAAAAACAAGTAAACAAAAAAAAAGTTTCAGGAGGCAGACTTTTACTGAAAAATGCAACAAAATAATTGTTCTCACATTTTTATCTCATACAATAAAAGTTGTTAGCTAGATTTTAAATAAAACAAATATTTTATTAAATATAGATATACGTTTAAGTCTAAAACAACATAGCTAAATTTATGAAACCATTGATTTCATATATTAGTGATAATATATATACATAACATTGAAAATCTGTCTGTATGTGTGAGTGTTTGTCTCATCATCAAAGAAGCTGCACAGAATTTCATGAAATTTTGTGGTAACCTTGGAGACCAGGGGATGTCGATGTATTTATAAGCAAGAAAGATCAATCATGCATAAAGCATTGATTATGAAACACTTTTCAACTGAAATACAAGCTGTTGAATGTATCGCATCCCAAAAATGCGATACATTCAGAGGTGCATTTTATAAATTATCACAGAACTCAGTAATTTATTTTACTTGAAAATACCAAACTTCATCGAATAAAATGAACTTTATTCAAATGATGTCATCGAAATATAAATCGTCTGGATCTCCACGTAACAGCAGTGAATGTTTCATTCATACACTTTTATTCCTGACTTCAGGGTTAAATAATTTTGCGTGGAAAAAAATTTAGCAATTCTTATACAACTCATCGTACAATCACTTGTCTACATCCTCATAAATTATCACAGTACTACAATAATTTATTTTACTTGGAAACTTAAAACCATGGAGGTAAAAGTACTTACTAACTCCATGCTTAAAACTTCATCGAAAAAGACGATGCTATAAAATCGTCTGTTTCTCTATGTAAAATCAATGAATATTTCATTCATATCACTTGTATTTCAGACTCTAGAGCTAAATAATTTTGCGCTAAAAAAATTCAGCAATTCTTATACAACTCATCTTATAGCTTGATTTGTTTACACTCTGCATACGTTAAAATTAAGCTTCGTTGTAGAAATAATCAAAGTTTGATGATCATTTAAACTAAAAAATATTGTAATTGCGTTGGCGCAGAATATAGATGCAGAATATAAGCAAAAATAAAGCGGTTTTAAGACGGATACAACACTAAATATAAACAAGAAAGAACAGTCATGCATAAAGCATTGATTATGAAACACTTTCCAACTTCAATGCAATTTTATTTAAATATCTCTAAAATGCGATACATTCCTCGGCAATGCTTTTAAAATTATCATAATACTACAATAATTTATTATATTTGAAAACTTCATAGAAAACAAATGAACTTTTTCAAATGACGTCATCGAAATATAAATCGACTGGCTCTTTAAATAAAAGCAGCATCTCATTCATAAGCATTTTTCCATTTATTTCATTCATCACAATACTTTAATAAATAATTTTATTTAAAACTTAAAATCAGGGAGGTACAAGTAATTTAACTCTATGCTCAAAACTTCATCAAAAAATCGCTTGCTTCTCTGTGAAATCATTCATATCAGCTATATTGCAGATTGCAGACTCCATGGGCTAAATAATTAAGAAATGCAGCAATTCTTATACAACTAATTCTACATCTTTTGGTATTTACATTTTACATAAGTTAAAAGTAGGCTTTGTTGTAGAAATAATCAAATTTAGATGATCATTAAAACTCGACTATATTGTAATTGCGTTGTTTCAGAATGTAGATGCACAGAATTTAAGCAAAAATAAAGCGGCTTTAGGACGGATACAACACTAAATATGAATTAAAAAGAACTTTGAAAATCACGATTTTGACACAAGATGGATGCCAGATATCATTTTGAAGTGGGTCACGTGATCTCTTCATATAATGATCATATAAAGGATGTAATTATTATTTTAATTTTTATTTAAAAAACTACTGAATGTATTTTGCTGAATTTGTTCTTTATATATTTTATGGGACAATTTGAATATTTCCTTAAACTTTCGAAGCAATTTGTAAATTTTAAATTCGCTTAAAAAATGTTTGAAAAATTTGGTCCCATAGGGTTCAATGCATTTAATTTTTTCAACCCGGATTCAATCCAAAACTAACTGGGTGATACCATCCATTTATATTCCCATAGGTTCCACAGACCGTCTGAACAACATACAAAAATTTCATTTTGATAAAGTCTTTTTTACGGCAGTTATCGTGCGAACGGACAGACAGATAGACAGACAGACAGAATGAAGAAAGTCATAAACACTTTTCATCTTTGTTGTAAAGTGCTAATTAAAAAGAACTTTAAAAATCACGATTTTTACTCCGGGAAAAAAGATGGATGCCATATTTTATTTTGAAGTGGGTCACGTGATCGCTTCGTATTATATGGGTTGAAGGCCCAGACCACACAGCCAATCCTAAGGTTAACGGCAGTTTGATGTGTGGCCGCGTATTATATGGGTTGTTGTTGTTGAAACCCAGACCGTCCGACCTACCAGAAAGGTGTTATATGGGTGTAATTATTATGCTAATTTTTATTTAAAAGCTACAGAATATATTTTGCTGAATTTTTTTATATATTTTATGGGATAATTTGAATATTTTCTAAAATTTTCGAAGCAATTTGTGATTTTTAACTTCGCTTAAAAAATGTTTGAAAAATTAGGTCCTATAGGGTTCAATGTATTTCACTTTTCAACCCCGGTTCAATCCAAAACTAATTGGGCGATATTATTCATTTACATTCCCGTGCGTCCCACAGATCGTCTCAACAACATACTAAAATTTCATTTTGATAAAGTCATTTTTTCGGCAGTTATAGTGTGAATGGACAGACAGATAGACAGACAGACAGAAAGATCAAAGTCCTAAACATTTTTCAACTTAAAAACGAATCTTTCATTGAGATACATAGCATTATGCGGACGATATTTTCTCCGCAAATTTATTGGAAGAAAGTGATATCATGTTGCTCAGCAACGCAATTAAACCAAACGTGTTTATACGGCAGAGGATTTTATTAGATTGAAATAATAATGAAATGGACATAAAAATAAATTTTATAAATGAACGGTATTTCATTTTTGATTGGGTTATATCAATTACTGTCTTCGGATTTAAAGAATGCGAGAATGATTGATATTTTCAATTTCTTACGTCATCTGTTTTATTTTGGAAAATATTTTTCAAACTCAGATGTTGTAAGGAAGACATCCATGTATTGCGTTTTTGTATATTGTGTTCAGCTAGTTAATTCATATATTGTGTTTAGCCAATTGTTGAATCAAAATATAAATAATACGGGCTTATCTTCTAATACAATTCTAGAGTTTTCCTTTTTGGCATACGTTAATAAAATTTTATCTTTTTTGTAAATTTGTTTACAAACGGGAACAGGATGTTTTATTCTTCAGATCTGTCTGTGAAGATAGCTTTGTACAACGAGAACACAGATTCTAATGCTTCCAATTAGGAGAATTAAATATTTTAATAGAATGTTTTGAATAACAATGCCATTTTGAAAACTATAGGAATTTACACATAATTGTGAATTAAGTTTTTTTTATATTATATATTCCGTACGAAGAATGGGTATGCTACCAGTGATTCCATATATTTATTCAATTATTACATCCGTTGAATGATGATATTTTGGAGAGTACCAAGTTAATGATATATTAGTGTTATAAAATTTCAAGTCACCCACTTTTATTGTATGAGATGAAAATGTAAGAACATTTATTTATATACTTTGTGTACTTTAACATAAAGGTGTGGATTCTGAAACTTTTTTTCTATTTTTTAGTATAGATAAAAATTCAAATAATAAAAATATACCAGGAAAGGCGACGATGAGTCGAATTTGGGCATTTTTACTGCTCCGGTTCTCGTGTTACTCACAAAACAATAATTTGTATCTCCTTATGGCAGGCCTTGGACGGGCTGTACTGGTATTGTTTAAAATCCTCCAAAGAATTAAAATATACTTCGAAATGCAACAAAATGCCAAATTGGAACTTTTTAGCTGCTCTGGTTCTCGAGTTTTCCACCAAAATTTGTATGTTTCTATGGTGAGCTTGGAACGGGCTGGGCCGGTAAGGTAAATTCCTAGCAACAACAAATCTTAACAATAACAATATATTGCAAAAGGCAACGATATGCTAAATTCGAGCCTTCTAACTTCTAAGGTTTCCGAGTTATAACGTGTATTGCTGTCCAGGACAGGCTATAAAAAGTTAAAATGTGTGCTTTTGCGTCGCGTGATCAAAACAGTCGTTGTCTGAAAGTCTATCTTATTTGAAGCATTTCTGTTGAAACTACAGGCCTTGAAACTACAGTACTCATTGTTCAAGGTGTATTGAGTCGTTGTTGTTGTTGAGACCCAGACCGTCCGACCTACCAGAAAGGTGTAAGGTAACCGTAAGGTGTATTGAGTCGTGTAATATTTTTGAAACACCCTGCATACTCCGATCGAAGTCAAATAAAAGTGTGTAAAAAAACATTTAATTATAGTTTCCAATATTAAATATTGATCTAAACACCTTTTTCTGAAATAAGCAACAGTAAATCCTGCTTTGATTTCTGCAACTGGTTCATTTTTCTGTCCAATGCAATTGACCATTCGAATATTTTTCCTAAAGTGGCTGGCTCTCTTAGACTAGATGTCTTCAACTTTCGGGATTGCGTTTTCATAGGCGTGCCTGGAGGACACAGTTAGTCTGTGTTGGAGGGTATCCCCTTAGCACTTAGTCAGTGAAACTGCTAAGAACTTTCCTCGGCATTCCTTCAAACGGTGGGTGACTTGTCAATTATAGTTCTACGCAGGGGAAAGCACATTTTTGAACACGTCTATTCCCCCCTTCCGCAGCGAACTCTGGCAACGAAAATTACTTTTGAGAAGACAATCCTCTTAACATATATGGGTGTTTAGCAGGGTGGTTATATGAAATAACAAAATAAGTTAATGTCATTCGTGTAAATTACAGTGAAAATTGCACACAATACGTGCACATCAGCGTAAAGGTTGTGATACGCCCCTCCCCCCCCCCCAAAAAAAATAAAATAAATAAAAATAAAAAATAAAACCGAAATCCGTGATTTGCGGAGACTAGTTTCTAGTTTTTCGTTTTTCGCCTTTTTCCGCAGTTTCTTGCCCCACTGTTACACATTTACTTATAAGTATAAATTTTATATGTTGTGTATATTGTGTGGCAAAATAAAGTTTATTATATGTTATTATTATTATTATTATTATTATTACGTTAACGGACGCAATTTAAATCTTAATTTCACCAATCTTAGCACAATTAGACCAATTTATATATTGGACATATTTTCCACAACGAACTTAATTTTCATATTTCAAAAGTATATAAATATTAAATAAGTGCTGCTACAGATAACACCGTACTCAATTTCCAAATCGCCTGTTTTGAACTAAAATTATTTTCACGATACAAATGGAATTTCCAAATTGCCCGTTTTGAACTAAAGTCATTCTCATGCTATAAAAAAATAGTTAAATCTCGATCACACATCAGGACGCTATGTTCGAATAGATCCCCGTGCGATTTCTCCGTGCGTGGACGTGGGTGGCTTCAATAGATTCGGTAGAAAAGTTCAGAAAAGGAGTCCGCTCGGCAATGGAGAAACATTCCGTTCATTCAAAAAAATTTAAGCAGTGGCTCCTAAAAGTTTATAATTAATTAACGGAACGGTTTATGAAATTATTTTTTTTCTGGAGTAGTCTGTGATGTATTTAGGATCTGCTGTTAAATTATAAATGTTAGATGGCACGTCGTTTTTTTATATCTATATGAATAAAATTGAAAATCTGTCCTTTTGTATGTGTGTGTGTGTTTGTTTCATCATCAAGGGAGAACTTCTACACCGAATTTCGTGAAATTTTGTGGGTACCCTGCAATAGCTCCACTTAAAATTTCAATAAATGTTTCGAGTTTCCAGGACCAGAGGTTATCTAGACATTAATAAAAAACGCACAGTTAAACCTTCCATAGATAGAGCATTATGCAGATGATATGTTTTCCGCAAATTTATTTGAAGAAAATGATATTGTTGCTAAGCAACGGAATCAAATCCAATGAGATTATATAACAGACTATGTTTATTAAATCTAAGAAATATAAAAATAAATTTTATCGAAATTACATTTATAACTGAATTACACCAATTACAGATTTGGGGGTGAAAGGTCCCGTGGGTAATTGGTATTTTCAATTTCTTAAATCATGTGCTTCATTTTGGCAAATATTTTTCACACTCATATATTGTGTTTAAGTTTTGTAACAAAATTAAGATGGTACGTGTATATCTTCTAATACCATTTTAGCGCCTTCATTTTGGCATATGTTGATCCAATTTCACATTTTTTATAGATGTGTGTACAAACGAGACCTAGATGTTTTATTTTTCGAATCTGCCTGTGAAGATAAATTTGTATAATGAGAACAGATATTCTTATACTTTATTTTAGGGGAATTAAATTAAATATTTTTTATAGAATGTTTTGAGTTCCAATGTCATTTAGAGTATTATCGGAATTTGCACATGATTGTGAATTTTAAGTTTCTTTATATTATATATTCCGTACGAAGAACGTGTATACAGCTAGTTCCAATATAAAATTCTGTGAGGTTTAAAATGAACGAAATGTATATATTCTTTAAAAAAATCAAGAAAATGAGTCTATTGATAGTACGAATTCCGTTTAAAGTTTGTTTGAAAGAGAATTTTTCGATATTTTCCGATATTGTCAAGATGGAAACTGTGATAATATTTTAGGTCGCTAAGGAATCGATTTGTGTGAATGCCGTTTTGTAATAAATCTAAAATATAAAATAACTGATAAATGAATCCGAATTAAAAAAGAAATTTCGCCAAGTCGTATCGTCCTAGATCCTGAAGTACCTGCGAACCAAACTTCATGCCCGGTCGACGTTCATAGACGACACAGACAAATATACATCTTTTATTTACACACACATTATATATATATATATATATATATATATATATATATATATATATATATATATATGTTTATATATATATTTCTGTTTTTTATATTTCTGGTTTATAAATCACTTGGTTTTTATTATTTGTCCTTCACTAGCCAGTAGACAGTTCCAATGGTGTCCATAGCTAAATCCTATCGCCATTGTCAGAAACTGGCTATTCTTACGGTTTTAATTCAAATTGTATGGTTGTCCTGACGAGAATGCAATTTCGAACTAACCGCCGTTTTTTGTGTAGTTTCAGTTGATTGTTCTCCATGTCTTGATCTTCATTCTTGAGTTATTATTTCCTTTTCTTACTTTTGCAGTGTTTGCTTTTCATTTTTTATATATATTTATATATATATATATACCTTTTTAATTATGATTTTTGTATACTCTTCTTTCTCTCCCCCCCTTTCCATTATAGTGATAAGTTACCTTCTATTTTTATCCTTCGTCTTGGTCTATAGTTACTTATTTGTAACAGATATGCTAGAGATGGTTTTTTTTTGTACTTACCGTAGTTTATGCATAGTTTTTGTTTAAAAAATTTCAATATATATATATATATATATATATATATATATAAATATTTCGAGTTACAGCTTCTCACTTTTCTTTCATTAGACTTTCAAACTATTATATATATATATATATATATATATATATATATATATGTATATATATATGTATATATGTAAAAAATTCTATTTACAATTTTTGTTAGATTACTTAAATAACAATAGTCTATTTAAACTTGATTCATACTCCATTAATAGTATTAAACTGAAAATTATCAATGTGTTTAGTGATTTAAATATTAATTATAAGTTTCTTAAATTTCCATATATAGTGCTAATACCTAAATTTCATAAAAATCCTATTAAATTTAGAACAGTAACTAGTGGTCATAATACTTACTCTACTACTGCGAGTAAATTACTTCTAAATTATTTAAATGTAATAAATGATAGTTTACGTTTTTCTAGCACAATAACTACCTTATTCTAAATAATAGTAAAGAATAAAAGAATAAATTAACATCACTTGATAAACTAATTGGATTTCAAACTTTTGATTTTAAAGATCTTTTTAATGATATTAAGATCTCTGATCTTTATGTAGTAATTTTAACTCTATATAATGCTTATACTACTTATCATACTACTCATACTATATTTACCAAATTTCCTAAACTTCTTCACTTTGTTCTTTTCAATAATTATATATTTCAAGGTAATAAATTATACTTACAAGTCTCAGGAGTTCCACAAGGTGGCTGTAGTAGCAGTATATTAGCTAATTTATACCTTTATCATTATGAAAAATCTTTTACTTCCACAGATTATAAAATTTACAGATATGTTGAGAGATGATCTGATTTGTTTGGTCCTTACAGACAACTGTGTCACAGATATAGATTTCTATCCGGATAATTTGGAACTAATTCCTAATGCCACTATTAGTAATAACATTAATTTTTGACTTAAATCTTATTATTGAACCTACTAATAGGACAGTTGCTAATTTATAGGATTAAAAAGACTATTTTAACTATAACATTAATAAATTATTACCTTTTAATTCCTGTAACTCGATTCAATTGTTTAGACATATTATACTTAATCAGCTCTTTAGCATTTATAGATGATCTGATAAAAAATTTCATACTATGCATATTAATAAACTTAAAATTACTAACAAATTGTATAAATATCCAGCTTATTTAGTACATAGTATAGTTATAAAGTTTGGAATGGTAGATAATACTTAAATTCTCTCATTAGTATCTTATTTTAGCCTGACATCCACTTTCTCTTGAATAAGCATTACCCTGTATTTACATGTTCTTACTGTTGAATATCACCTTTTATCGTCTTTTCGCATTACTGTTATTTCTTTCTCACGATTGGCAACAGCAGTTCTCAACTTTTTATTTTTGGAGATTGGCAACATTGGTCTCTTGATTCAAGGCTCCAATGGATCAAACGTATGCAGTGTTTTTCCAGGTATTCTTGTTTCCTATTATTTTTTAATCTTTATGCATGTTTTCCAGGTTATCAAAGTTTATAGATATAATCTATCACTGATATCAGAAACATGCATTTTGTGTTTATTTTTATGAAATACTTGGACTTGATAAAGAGTTTTATCGAAATGAACAATTCATTATTAGACCTAGGGCTTGTCCACGTGTAAAGCTTTCACGGTTGGATTTTATTTGATATTATTTTATCGATTCCTTTCCATTGATGTTTTTTGTTTGTCTTCAGCTTGATGACTAGAGGTTTGCATTTATATTTTCCACTTGATTGATGAATCTCTCTTTGATACTTTTATTTGTAAGGCATTTTGTAATGTTAGGGTTCTTTGAGTTGATAATTATCTCTATTTTTTCATTGGATTTTTAAACTTTTATATAGGATTTTTAAACTTTTACAAGAGAGAGGGGGGAGGGAGGGGAGAGAGGGAGAAGAGGAGAGAGAGAGAGGGAGAAGAGGAGAGAGAGAGGGAGAAGAGGAGAGAGAGGGAGAAGAGGAGAGAGGGGGGAGAAGAGGAGAGAGAGAGGGAGAAGAGGAGAGAGAGAGGGAGAATCGAGTTTATAGTTAAGATTTATTACTTACAAAAATTTGTTTTAATTCCAAGATTGAAAGTGCTGGGTTTGTTTTTAATCTTGTTTGATGTTTTGTTGAAATATGCGTAGATGGGAAAGTTATTGCGCAGACGTTGGTGCTTCAATTTATGTCCAAACTTTTCATAAATCTTACGTTTAAATTATATTTCGTTTTTAATTCCTGCTACTGATATAATAATATAATTTTTCATTTTATGGTGCGATCGAGAAAATATTTGTAAGATAGAAAAAAAATCCAAAACTAATGAATTTATTTGAGAAGATATACAAAACGAAATATTATGCCGCTGATTGCTTTGAAATTAATTTTGCCCTAAAGAGACTTGTGGACGCCTTCTGTAATCCCGTTCAGTCAATTTTCATTCGTTTCAAAAGTTAAAATATATTTGTGCGCATCAAAGGTTTTGCCACTCCTATGATAACAAAGGATTTTTAATGTGTTTGTAGAACTAAAAAGCAACATTGAAAATATTCTTCTGATGTTTCGCATTACCTCCGACTTGAATATACTTGAAATGAGGGTGTAACAGGTGAAAGCGTCTTTTCAGAAAGAAAGCAAGTCGCTATGTTGTGATGAGAGTAAGTAATTAATGCTACTCGGTGGTTTCAAATCTAGGAAAGGATCGCGTTGCTGTTTTTTCTTGGGTCCCGTCTTCTCTCCTGTCTCTAAATAAAAACATGCATGATTTGCAGGCGAAGAATCGAATGGGATTCTTAATTTTCCCATCCTTGCCGAACGGCGCCCTGGAAATATTCGAAAAAAGTAGGCGGCGCAACCCGTTCTTTTGAATCAGTTGCTAAGAAGTTGTGTACTAATCAGATTACAGAGTTTACTGTCAGGCATTCTTTAATTAGTTGTCGTGTTACGCGTCTTCCTTTGTGAGCGGTGGCCGATTCTTTTGATGTCGCTGACGCCCAATAACTGTTTTATTTTGGGCCACTCTGGGAGTGGCAATGCAGAACCCGTGCTCCCTTGTAATCGAAGGTCGTCTCCATAAATAAGACGTGAGTTCTTAAAGTCTCATTATAAAGCGAGTCGCCTGCCATCTGTTATGCAAAACACATTAGGTTGGTGCCATTTTTGCTCATTGTGGCCGATAAGGATTTAAAATGGGGGGAGGGGTATGGAGGCCATAACAACCAGGGGGCCATTAAGCGCGTGCAGATAAACCGCCATCGCTCAAGCAGCCGTCATTATGGCTGGCGACCAAATTTCCATTCACCTCGAGGAAAAGTTTTTCTCTGTGCAGCATTTCCCATTTTGTGACGAATTCGGGGCCGAACAAGTTGGGGCCGGATAAAGAAGTCGGACCGCTATCAATCCAGGCTTATCGGGTGTTGGGCGCGCGCAGTCATTATTGGGAGATTACAACGCAAAAGATTTGAATTTTAATGCTCTCCGCAAGAGGGGTGGAACGGGGGGATATCACATCACGGCGGCCATTTTACGCCGGCGCCGGCGCTTATCAGCCGTTGCGGAATGTGACAATGGGAAACGGCAATGACTCAAGCCGAAGGAACTGTTTTGCCCGTGAGGTATTCTTCATTACGTGAACCTCTCGACTAATGGCGTAGTTTTCTTTCTCCTTTGGTCCCCTTTATGGTGCGCGGTTTAAAATGCAACCCCCGCGCGCTATCGCGAGCGCGCACGCCCCACAGTCGGACTCGTTAAAACGGGATAGTTTAAAATTAATGGCTTAGCTCGTCCTTTTAAATTCATCCATAAGTCTTATTTATCATGGCGCGCTCGTAACGGGGAGACCCATTGACAGTCAGAGATAGGTGGAGGCAATTCGACTACCGCACTCCATCAGTGACGAGAATTGAAGGATTTTACATACTATTTAAGTGCCGCTCAAAAGAGTGAGGACGACTGTGAGCGCCGCAGGCCACCATTCCGCTACTGCTCAACCTGTCCATCCCCACCTACCTGCTTGCTCACGACCATAAAGGAGTCGGCACTTAATATTCCCCCCTTTTTACACCGCCCGCTATCTTTATTCCCCGCTCGCTCCGGGCTCGCATATCAAAAAACTTTTTCCGATTCCGAATAAAAATATTCCGACTCGCGGCTTTATTTTACCGCCAACCTAATGAGATTTCGCCACACACTTCCGCATTTTATGAGGGCTCGTTTGCACGCCTTTGTACCATTTCGGCGATACGCAGAGCAGGGCCAACCCCCAAATGCCTTTCCTCACACAACAACGCCTTTTCAAGCCCATTCTGCTCCAGACAATTCTCTTAAGCACTTCTACCCAAATCAAAACAATACGCTTTCGAATTCCAAATCGGGTGACCACAAAATACAGACCTCTTACTTATTTCATAACAGCTGTTAGCAGTACTTAATGCAGTAAACGAAAGTCTTCAACTTATCTTTGACGTATTTCAACAGTACAGGGGAAATATCGCTTTGTAATCATAAATCGGAATCGGTGTAGAAGGTATAGTTAAATTATGAGTAGAGAAAGTAGATTTTCCTTTTCTCTCCCCACCACTTTATTAAAATTTACAGGCTAAAAATCCCATGTCTGAAAAAGATTTGAAAATAGTTCTTTTCTTATGAAAGGTTAATTTGCTGAAGTTCATTTCTCTGTACAAGGGCATCTAAAACCAGGATTCCCGTCAAACCGCTAGTAATAAAGAGCTGTATTTTGGTACTTTCGGTATTTTGTATTTATTAAATTGTTGGGCTGAAAACATTGTTGAAAGTATTGTTCATTAATTACTATATACAATTGTCTAACTTGGATAGCATGTTTTTGTTTTTTCAGATCCCCCAGAAGCCCCCTGGTGGCATAGAAGGTTGAATTTGCGCACACTTATAGTATCGACTACGTTTCGCGGAAACTAAGTCGGATTTACGATTTATCCCCCGTAGCGTAGAAAATGGTTCAATTTTTTAAGTTTTTTCAGACCTTTTAGAAGTACTCTTGATGACCTAGAAGTATAGGCAAAGCTATGGGAGGGTAATGAAAGTCACTTTCCAACTTTTGTCTTATACTTTGAAAATTTATCACGTTTTATTTCGCGAAAATTATAATGTGATTAGTTTGTACATCAATGCCTAACGCGTTATGTATATTTATATAATTGATATAATGAAATATGTTAAAAGATTTTTTGTTAAGAGAGAACATCTAGGTGGGCCACATTAAATTATTTTCCTACTAGTCAATCGAAAGTTGCAGCTCCAAATAAGTCAAATATAAAATAAAATGACATAGAAACTTACCTAATCTTCTGTTGAAAACCCAGACCGTCTGACTCGTCCTAGGACATAAGCAGCTGGTTTACCTAATCTTGTGTTACCTAATCTTGTTGTTGAGACCCAGACCGTCTGACCTACCAGAAAGATGTAAGGTAACTGTTTGGACGGCCGGGAAGTGTCACCCAATTTATACCGGAACCCAGTGGGGGAGACATCCACAGGGAACCTAATCTTGTTGTTGTTGAGACCCAGACCGTCCGACCTACCAGAAAGGTGTAAGGTAACTGTTTGGACGACCGGGAAGTGCCACCCAATTCAGACCGGAACCCAGTGGGGGAGGCATCCACAGGGACCGTACCCTCCTTCCCCTACCACCAACTTCTCGGAAGGTTGTGTAAAAGGTAACAGACTAGGGTATATTTTATGACTAAAAACATGTTAGTAGTTATAAGAGAAATGTGCATAACCTTTAATAAAGGGTTTATAAATCGCAGGCCCGCTTTTAACTGAAAGTAGAATGGTACGGCATTATGAAAGCAGATATGATGGGGCCCTTCTCCTTCTGGTTTCCTTTTGAAGGAAAGTTATACTTTAAGGACAATTATAATATCAACATTGATGGGTGCACCCTAAAATACTGGGGCCGAACTTCTTTTTTAGGATAAGGGCGTGTATATTTTACATTGAAGACTCCCTCAATGATGGAGACGAAGCCCCATTCCTTTTTCAGGGAATGCAAAATTGTGATTTCGGTATTGAAGCAGTCCCTAAATGATAAGGTCCGGGCCCTCTGTATATTTAAAGTAGAAGTGTTATGGTATTGGCACTCAGGGGGCCCAAAGATGTTAGGGTCCTTTTGCTTTCGTTACGGAGGAAGATAATACTATTATAATATTGACATTCAGTGCGGTGGCCCCTAAAATGTTGGGGACCTGCTCTTTTTTTAAGACTGTTAAAGGTGTGTGAATTTGACATTGAGACCCCCCCCCCCCCATCCTCCTCACTGAAATGATGTAGATGGAGCTCTCCTTTCTAAGGGATATGTAAAGCTGTAATTTCCACATTAAGGAGATCTCTAAAAGTTATAGGCATGGGTCCTCTTTTTACAGAAAGTAGATGTACTTTGATATTGGCACACAGAGGGCCCAACGATATTGGGGCCCTTTTGTATTTGTTTTGAAGGAAGATTATATTGCAATATTGACATTGAGAGGGTGGGCTAAAAAGTTTTGGAGTTGAGCTCCTTAGACATTACGAGCCCCCCCCCCCCCCCAAAAAAAAAAAAAAGATGAAGATGGGGTTCCCGTTCTTAGGTAGGGTACAGCTGCCATTTCGCCATTGAGGAGGTCACCACTGAAAGTGATAGAGCCCAGTATCTTTTTCGAGGGAAAACATAAATGTTATGGTACTAACATCCGGGGGACCCAAAAATGTTCGGGCCCTTTTATATTTGTCTGAAAGTACGGTAATACTTTTATGGCATTGGTATTGAAAAGGTGGGCCAAAACGTTGGGACCAAGTTCCTCATTTTAGAAAGGTAACGGTATTGTAATTCCTCATTGAGCGCCTCCTTAAAATAGAGATGGAGTTCTTCCACCACACTTTATTAGGGAATGTAAAGCTGTGATTTCGACACTGGGGAGGTCTTTGAAAGTGATAGGGCCCGACTCAATTAACGAGCAGCTTTAGTCTGTTCATTCCCCCATCCCACACAACCCGAAAATATCAGATGATTTTCCTACAATCTAGAAAATTTGTGATGCAGATTGTTAGCCCAATAACAATATATATATATATATATATATATATATATATATATATATATATATATATATATATATATATATATATATATATATATATATATATATATATATATATATATATATATATATATATATATATATATATATATATATATATATATATATATATATATATATATATATATATATATATATATATATATATATATATATTCAAAAATGTAAATTCCAGGCCGAGGAGGGGTAGAAAATCAGTCTATAAAAACAAAATAAAATAATTAAAAACATGAAATGAGGTGTCAAACGTAAAAGCACATCAAAACTCAGAGAAAAATATTAAATTTTTAATTTTTTATTTTCCTTCGAGGGAAGAAAGTGATAAAAATATCAAAGGTTTCTTATTTTTTTTTTTGTCTTGGAAAAGTAAGCTAAGAAAACATCTGAATTAATTTCCAGAGATATATTAGCCTAATATATCTGAAACCTTATTAAACCTAAATACAAGCAGAGAATACGGTTGGAATTGATAATACAAAAAGAGGGTAATAAATGTGTGTGGGGTTGCTGATGGTAAAAGTACAGAGAAGTATATCCATAATATATCCATAATATATCCATAAATAATATTTATAAAAGTTTTATATATATATATATATATAATTTGCATTTTCATATTATTTATATATATATATATATATATATATATATATATATATATATAATAGTAAAAGTTTGAAAGTCCAATGAAAGAAATGTGAGCAGCTGTAACTCAAGAAACTTAACTTTTTAACAAGCTTACAAAATAAAAGTATAAATCAGCAAATCTTCAATCAAATGGAAAAAAATACAGATTTCGAATCATCACGTTAAAGAAAATTATCAAAAATCAATGGTATGGAATCGATAATAGAAAAACAAATAAAAAAAAATCCAAGCGTTAATCCAAGAAAAACAGATGAAATCCAAGCATTAATGCTATACACGTGGACAAGTTCTGGGCCTAAATCATGGATTTGTTCACATCTTCAAAACTCTTCCTCAGGTCCAAGTGTTTTGTCGAAGCAAACACAAAAAATGCATGTTTCTGAAGAAATAGATAGATTATATCTATAAACTATTTCTACTTGGACAACATACGTAAAGAAGAAAAAATAAAAGGAAACAAGATTACCTGGAATATAACACAACAAATGCACGAATCTGTCGAACCCGGAAACCCAGAATGAAGAGACCAGTGTTGCCATTCTCAAAGGGAAAATATATGATCTACTGTTGCCATTCGTACGAAATAAATAACAGTAATGCGAAAAGGCAAGCATAAGTGATAATATACAATCAGAGCAACAATAAGGAGGGGCTAATAACAGAAAGGGTAATGTTTAAGTGGAAGTAAAAATAAAATATTATTAAAACAAGAGTATGGAGATGTTAGGCTAAAATAAAAAACTATGAATAGAATTCATGAAAATCCAGCTAATCTAAATTTTCTAGCTATAACATTTACAAAATAAGAGGGATATTTATATAATTTGCTGGTAATTTTTAGATCATTAATATGTATAGCATGAAATTTTTTATCAGATAATCTATAAATTCTAAAAAACTGATTAAGTATTATATTTCTAAGCAATAGAATCGAGTTGCAGGAATTAAATGGTAAGATTTTATTAATGTTAAAATTAAAATAGTCTTTTTTATCATATAAATTAGTAACAATTCTATTAGAAGGTTCAATAATAAGATTTAAATCCAGAAAATTAATATTTTTACTAATAGTAGCTTCATTTGGAATTAATTCCAAATTGTCTAGATAGAAATCTATATCTATGACACAATTTTCAGTATATACTAAGCAAATCAGATCATCAACATATCTGTACAATGTATAATCTATACATGTAAAAGACTGCTCATAATGATAAAGGTATAAATTAGCTAACATACTGCTACTGCAACCACTCTGTGGAACTCCTGAGACTTGTAAGTATAATTTATTTCCTTGAAAAATATAATTATTGAAAATAACAAAGTGAAGAAGTTTAGGAAAATTTGTAAAACTGGTTTTGAGTTAATAGATTAGTAATATAAGCATTGTATAGAACTAAAATTACATCTTACAGGTCTGAGATCTTGATATTATTAAAAAGATCTCTAAAATCAAAAGTTTGAAATCCTATTAGATTTCTAAGTGATGCTAATTTATTCTTTAATTCTTTACTATTACTTAGAATAAGGTAATTATTGCCAGACTGACGTAAACTATCATTTATTTGATTTAAAGAATTTAGTAGTAATTTACTCGCAGTAGTAGAGTAAGTATTATGACCACTAGTTACTGTTCTAAATTTAATAGGATTTTTATGAAATTTTCGAATAAGCTCTATATATGGAAATTCAAGAAATTTATATTTAATATTTAAATCACTATACATATTGATAATTTTCGATTTGATACTATTAATTGAATGTAAATCAAGTTTAAAAAGACTATTATTTTTAAATAATCTAACAGAAAATGTATATAACATTTTTTACAGATAATAGCATAATTATTAAAGACTTTATCAACGTAGGTGATAACAAAAGATCTTTATAAATCATTAACGGAATGTTTAATATTATCAGCATTATTTATAGATCTATACAGTTTAATATTACTAATAACATTTTTAATAGATTCTAATAAAATAAATTTCCATATATTAAATGCCTCTAATGGCATAGCATGTTTAGGAGCTATTTATATATATCTTTATCAAGATCAAGATTTATTGATTTTAAAACTTTAAAAGAAGTATTACAAGAGGATAACCTGAATTTAGTGCCAAAAGACATAATGGTTTTTGAACGAATTGTTTTTAACTATTCTTGAGTCTCCTGTAACTATATGCCCCAAGTCTGGATTTAGAAATTTAGCATAATCGTTTACTTTACAAATACATTCATTATCTATAATTGATTTAGAATTATGATCTATAGAGAGAGATTATGAAATTTCATTATAATTAAATATTGATCTACCAATACGCTTGTTGTATTTAAAAATCTTCGATACACTCAAATCTCCAATAGGCATTAAATGCTCGAACTTATTAAATAGATGACCAAAATTTACAGAATTATAAATGGGATGTTTGAAAGAGATTACACAATATGAATTAGTAGACATATTATTAAGATGAAATTGATTATGTTTTAAATTTTAATACTTTGATCTTGTAATAAGTAAATCATAGAAAATATGAATGAAATGTTCATTAGCAAGATTTAATTTTAAGAAAATTGCATAAACTTTATTTAAATGTTTTTCTTTATCGCAAAAACACAGTATTTTATTAATTTTCTTTGAAAAGTGAATTAAATTGATTATATAAACAAATTATCTCAGCTTTATGATCATTTAGTAAGGATTTTCTCTTGACACGTTTAAATCTTTTGAATTTGACTGACTTACTATTATTTAAATGGTGTTTCAAAAAAAGGTGATTAAAAATAGAGTATTTATTATCTACAAAATTATTTTTTACAGTATTACCATTTAGATATATTTGATTTAATCCATATGGAAAAAGAGTACAATTTGATTTAAAATATAGTAGTTTTCAAAATAAATCCTATCTGTTTTATTTGTTTTTTTATCCAAAATATGTATTGTGATATTTTCAAAACCGTGTTTAGCAAAGTGTTTATATTCAATTTTATTGGAAGAAGGAAGAAAATTATTATTGAGGATATATTTTTGACGTGATCTCTATGAACATTCATACGTAGATGAATGGGATTACTAGTTTGTCCAATATATGATAGATTGCGAATGTTACAAGATAATCGATAGATGCAATTAAAAATTTTACAGAAATGCAGATGGCTATTATAGTTCGTAATTTGAGTTTTAGAAGCAGATGGGCAGGTTTTGCTATTTTTATTCTTACATTTATTGAAATTATATTTTTTAGTGGGGTAATTATTATATTGAAACTATCCATAGCACAATGTTGGTAATTTGATAATGGTCTAAACAATTACCAACGTAAATTGAAAATACCGGGCAATATCTATCAAATTATATAATAATAAGTATAAATATGTTTGCCATTCACTAAATCATATAAGTAAAGTTATTCATAATAGTATAAGTAAATTTATTAGTATGACAATATAACATATAGAGAATAATAATAGAAATAAAATAAAATAATTGCTTATATATAAGTATAAACAACTAAGTCCATGTAAAACCTAATGAAAAACAATATATATATATATATATATATATATATATATATATATATATATATACATATATATATATATATATATATATATATATATATATATATATATACATATATATATATATATATATATATATATACATATATATATATATATATATATATACATATATATATATATACATACATATATATATATATATATATATATATATATATATATATATATATATATATATTGTATATATGCTTGTAAATATGCCATTAGAGTCATTTAACATGTGAAATTTACTTTATTAAAATTTAATATATATACTATTAGTAGTATTAATTTGTCTAAATCTATATATACTATTGATAATACAAAACACACTATTTTTGATTCACAAAAATCTTTTATTATTTATCTTGATAAAGCCTCTAAAAATTATGCTATTATCCGTAAAAAATTCTATTTACAATTTCTGTTAGATTATTTAAAGAAAAATTGTCTATTTAAACTTGATTCACAATCCATAATTAGTATCAAACAGAAAATTATCAATATGTATAGTGATTTAAATATTTATTTTAATTTTTTGAAATTTCCATATATTGTGCTTATTCCTAAATTTCATAAAAATCCTATTAAATTTAAAACTGTAACTATTGGTCATAATTCTTACTCTGCTACTGCGAGCAAATTACTATTAAATAATTTAAATGTACTAAAGGTTAGTTTGCGTTATTCTAGTAATATATACGTTATTCTAGTAAATAATAGACTTAAAGAATAAATTAACATCTCTTGGTAAACAAATTGGATTTCAAACTTTTGATTTTAAAGATTTTTTTTTTAATAATAAGAAATTTTTTTTTATTTCAACTGATTATAAAATTTACAGATATGCTGATGATCTGATTTGTTCAGTATTTACTGATAACTATGCCATAGATATAGATTTCTATCCAGTTAATTTGGAATTAATTCCTAATGAAGCCTCTATTAGTAATAGTGCTAATATTTTGGATTTAAATCTAATTATTGAACCTACTAAAAGGATAGTTACTAATTTATATGATAAAAAAGACTATTTTCATTTTAATATTAATAAAATATTACCATTTAATTTCTGTAACTCGATTCAATTGTTTCGAAATATTATATCTAATCAACTTTTTAGAATTTATAGATTATCAGATAAAAAATTTCATGCTTTACACATTAGAAACCTAAGAAGTACCAGTATATTATATAAATATCCAGTATATTTAGTAAATGATATAGTTAATATGATTAAATTAGCTGAATATACTTAAAATGCTCTCCTTAGTATCTTATATTAGCTAATTGTCAGCATTCTGTTGAATTAGCAATAAAATGTATTTACATCCTCTTAAAATGTATTTACATCCTCTTTGCCTCCTTGCTTTCCATTATTTTGCACGCTCCTTTATTACGTTGCTTTTACTGGTGAATTTATCACATTTTATTAATTTTTTGCAATACTGTTATTTATATTTCACGATTGGCAACAGTTGATCTCCACTTTTATCTCCTGCAAATGGCAACAGTAGTCTCGTTCGTTTTGATAGGACATGTACAGTATTTTCTCAGGTTTTTTTTTATATTCCTATTTTATTTTTCACTCTTTTAGCTTATTGTCCAAGAGTTTATAGATATTATCTATTTTTGTCTTCAGAAACGAGCTTTTCTTGTTTATTTTGAATAGATACTTAGACCTGAAGGCTAATTTGTTCAAAATGAATAACTTTTTAAGCCTAGTGTTTATCCACGTGTATGGCTTTAATGCTTGGTTATTTTTTGTTTTTCAATTTTTCGAATGTTCACCATTGATATATGTTGATTATATTTAGCTTGATGACTAGATATATGCATTTTATTTTCCTCTTGATTGATGAATCTCTACTTTTTACATCTTTTTTTTTACGCTAAGGTTTTATGAGTTACAACTTCTCTCTATTCTATCATTGGAATTTCAGATTATATATATATATATATATATATATATATATATATATATATATATATATAATTGAAGAATTTTAATTTACTTGTATTATATATACTTGAGCTTGATCATTTATTGAAAAGTTCTGTCTAGCAAAAATGTAAAAAGATGTCTGAAGTGATTATTTGAAATCAAGAGGGACGACTATACGACAAGCTTGTGAAGATGATAAAGAGAACATTGTAAATAAAACATTATAAATAAAACAGGTACTACATTGGTATAAAATACCTCTTTTTCCCTGTTCTATATATAAGTTAAGGAATTGAAAAAGAATGACATGTGGTAAAGATTAGTTAATATATCCCTTAACTACACCTTTAGATTAAATGTTTTACTTGTGTTATAAATCATATATGTAATACAGGTACTTAAGGTACTAATACCCTTGTTCCCTGCATAAAAATACATGGTGTAAAGCAAGGAGTGTATAAGATGAAAAGTTGCAAAACAGAAAAATTTTTTTTGAACGTGGAGCTATGCCTTTCTGGCTCCCCAAAAATTTTTTGAATATGAATAAATTGAAAAAAGTGAAAAGCATTTCCGAAACCATGTACGTTATCAAGGGCCATACCTGGTTCGCTAATGCTGATTCTACATTTCTGTGTACATTACTGTAAATTGTATTACAGAAATAATGCACATGGCCCAGTATATATATATTACTATTTTTATTTTTATTTTTTTATCTTTATTATATATATATATATATATATATATATATATATATAATAGTTTGAAATTTCAATAATAGAACAGAGAGAAGTTGCAACTCAAAAATTCAAACTTTAAATAAAACCTACCTAATAAAAAGAAGTATTAAATAGCGAATTATCAAGCAAATGGAAAAAAATGCAAATTTAGAGTCAACAAGCTAAAGATAATAAACAAATATCAAAGTTATGGAATCGATAATAGAAAAATAAATAAATTACAAGCAATAATGCTATACACGTGGACAAGGACTAGGCCTAAATAATTGAATTGTTCATTTCAATAAAACTCTTCGTCGGGTCCAAGTATTTAATTAAAATGAACACAAAATATGTATGTTTCTGAATAAATAGATAGATTATATCTATGAACTATTTCTACTTGGACAACACACATGAAGATAGAACAATTATAAAGGAAACAAGAATACCTGGATTATAAAACACTAAAAATGTGCTAACCATAGGAGCCGAAAATGAAAAGACCAGTGTTGCCAATCGCAAAATTGAAAAGTAGAGATCCACCGTTGCCAATCGTGTGAAATAAATAACGGTAATGCGAAAAGGCAATAAAAGGTGATATTCTACAGTAAGAGATACAAAATAATGGGGCGTATAAACGAAAACAGTGAGGCTAATATCTAAGGGGATGTAATTAAAATGTAATGTCAAAACAAGAGAATGTTGATGTCTAGCCAATATAAGATACAAAGAAGTGATTTCCTTAAAATTCAGCTAATCCAAACTTTTTAAGAATACCATTAACTAAGTATGCTGGATATTTGTATAATTTGCTGGTAATTTTTAGATTATTTATATGCATAGCATGAAATTTTTTATCCTATAATCTATAAATTCTAAAAATTTGATTAAGGATAATATTTCTAAACAATTGAATCGAGTTGCAGGAATTAAATGGTAATATTTTATTAATGTTGAAATTAAAATTTTCTTTTTTTTTCAAATATATTAGTAACTATACCATTAGTAGGATCAATAATTATATTTAAATCCAAAAAATTAATATTATTACTAATAGTATCTTCATTAGGAATGAATTCCAAATTGTCGGGATAGAAATCTATATGTATGCCATAATTTTCAGTGTATACTAAACATATCAGATCATCAACATATCTATAAATTCTATAATCCAAGTAAAAGACAGTTCATAATAATAAAGGTATAAATTAGCTAACATATTACTACTGCATCCACTGTGTGGAACTCCTGAGACTTGTAGGTATAATTTATTTCCTTGAAAAATATAATTATTGAAATGAACAAAGTGTAGAAGTTTAGGAAAGTTCATAAAATTTTTTGAGTAGATTGATTAGTAAAATAAGCATTATATAGAGATAAAATTACAACATATATATCAGAGATCTTAACATTATTGAAAAGATCTTTAAAGTCAAAAGTTTGAAATCATATTAGCTTATCTAGTGATGTTAATTTATTTTCTAATTTTTTACTATTATTTAGAATAAGGTAATTATTACTAGAATAACGTAAATTATCATTTATTAGATTTAAATAATTTAGTAGTAATTTACTTGCTGTAGTAGAGTAAGTATTATGACCACTAGTAACAGTTCTAAATTTAATAGGATTTTTATGAAATTTAGGAATAAGCACAATATATGGAAATTTAAGAAATTTATAATTGATATTTAAATTACTAAACATATTGATAATTTTCAGTTTGATACTATTAATAGAATGTGAATCTAGTTTAAATAGACTATCTATTCAAAATGAACAAAAAAAGCTTGTTTCTGAAGACAGAGATAGATAATATCTATAAACTCTGTCTACTTGGACAACAAGCTAAAGGAGTGAAAAATAAAATAGGAATATAAAAATACCTGAGAAATACTGCACATGTTCTATCAAAACGAGTAACGAGCAATAAATGACGGGATTACTGTTGCCATTCGCAGGAGATAAAAGCGGAGATCAACTGTTGCCAATCGTGAAATATAAATAACAGTATTGCAAAACAGTAATAAAATGTGATAAATTCACCAGTAAAAGCAAAATAAAAGGGCGTGTAAAATAATAGGAAGCAAGGAGGCAAAAGTCTAAGAGGATGCAAATACATTTTAATGCTAATTCAAGAGAATGTTGACAATTAGCTAATATAAGATACTAAGGAAGGAATTTTAAGTATATTCAGCTAATTTAAACTTATTAACTATACCATTTACTAAATATACTGGATATTTATATACTATACAGATACTTCTTAGGTTTCTAATATGCAAAGCATAAATTTTTTTATCTGATAATCTATAAATAATAAAAAGTTGATTAGGTATAATATTTCGAAACAATTGAATCGAGTTACAGAAATTAAATGGTAATATTTTATTAATATTAAAATGAAAATAGTCTTTTTTATCATATAAATTAGTAGCTATCTTATTAGTAGGTTCAATAATTAGATTTACATCCAAAATATTAGCATTATTACTAATAGAGGCTTCTTTAGGAATTTATTCCAAATTAACCGGATAGAAATCTATATCTATGGCATAGTTATCAGTAAATACTAAACAAATCAGATCATCAATATATCTGTAAATTTTATAATCAGTTGAAATAAAAAAATTTCATGATGGAAATGGTATAAATTAGCTAACATACTGCTACTACAGCCACCTTGTGGAACCCCAGAGACTTGTAATTATAATTTATTACCATGAAAAATATAATTATTGAAAAGTACAAAGTGTGGAAGTTCAGGAAATTTTTTTAATTTAGTATGAGTAGATTGATTAGTAATAAAAGCATTATATAGAACTAAAATTACATCATAAAGATCAGAAATATTAATGTTATTAAATATATCTTTAAAATCAAAAGTTTGAAATCCAATTTGTTTACCAAGATATGTTAATTTATTCTTTAATTCTATTATTTACTAGAATAACGTATTTATTACTAGAATAACGTAAACTATTATTTAGTACATTTAAATTATTTAGTAGTGATTTGCTCGCAGTAGTAGAGTAAGAATTATGACCACTAGTTACAGTTCTAAATGTAATAGGATTTTTAGGAAATTCAAGAATAAGCACAATATATATGGAAATTTCAAAAAATTATAATAAATATTTAAATCACTATACATATTGATAATTTTCTGTTTGATACTAATTATGGATTGTGAATCAAGTTTAAATAGACTATTATTCTTTAAATAATCTAACAGAAATTGTATATAGAATTTTTTACAGATAATAGCATAATTATTAGAGGCTTTATCAACATAAGTAATAGCAAAAGATATTTGTAAATCATTAATGGAGTGTTTTATATTATCAATATTATATATAGATCTAGACAATTTAATACTACTAATAGCATTTTTAATAAATTCTAAGTAAATTTCCACATATTAAATGCCTCTAAAAGCAGAGCATATTTTGAAGCTAATGTATAAATATATTTAACAAGGTCAAGATTTATTGACTTTAAAATTTTAAATGAATTATTACAAGATGGTAACCTGAATTTAATACCAAATGACATAATAGTTCTTAACGTGTCGTCTTTAACAATGGCTAAGTCTCCTGTAACTCTATTAAAAGAGATTGAGAAATTTCATTATAATTAAAAATAGATCTACCAATAGCCTTGCTGTATTTAAAAGTCTTTGAGACACTCAAATCACTGATAGGCAATAAATTATTGAACTTGTTAAATAGGTTCTCAAAATTTATAGAATTATAAATTGGATGCTTAAAATAAATTACACAATAAGAATTAGTCCGGCTGTCCAAATTGCTGCTCATGCTCAAGGACTTGTCGGACGGTCTGGGCTTTCGACAATAAGAATTAGTAGACGTATTAGTATGAAATTGATTAAGCTTTAATTTTAAATACTTTGATCTAGTAATGAGCAAATCATAGAAAATATGATTAAAATGTTCATTAGTAAGATTTAATTTAAGAAAATGGCATAAACATTATTCAGATGTTTTTTCTTTATTGCAAATACCCAAGATTTTATTAAATTCCATTGATAAGTATTATTAAATTGATGATGTAAACATTTTATCTCAGCTTTAAAATCATGATGTTTGGAGCTACTTTGCCACGTTTAAATCTTTTAAGTTTAATAGAGTTTCTACTTAAATGGGGTTTCAAGAAAAGGTGATTATAAACAGAATATTTATTATCTACAAAATTATTTTTTACAATATTACCATTTAGATATAATTGATTTAAACCATATGGAAGAAGAGTACAATTTGATTTAATATAGTAGTTTTCAAAAAAAATTCTATCTGCTATATTAGTTTTTATATCCAAAATATGAATAGTAATATTTTCAAAACCGTGTTCAGCAAAGTGTTTATATTCAATTTTATTAGAATTAGTTAGAAAATTATTATTGAGAATATATTTTTTGACGTGATATCTGTGGACATTCAAACGTAGATGAATGGGATTACTAGTTTGTCCTATATATGATAGATTGCAAATGTTACACGATAATCGGTAGATGCAATTAAACATTTTACAGAAAGGCAAATGGCTATTTTAGTTCGTGATTTCAGTATTAGAAGCGGATGGGCAGGTTTTACAATTTTTATTTTTACATTTATTAAAATTATAATGTTTAGTAGGGTAATTATTATATTCAGCACTATCCATGGCACAATGTTGGTGATTTGATATCGGTCTAGACAATTCTCAACTTGAATCGAAAATACCGGGCAATATCTATATAATTATATAATAATAAGTATATATATATTTACCTGTCGCTAAATCGTTTATGTTGTGTAATTCATAAGAGTATAAGAATAATAATAAGTATGAAAATTTTAACATAATGAATATAATATAATAGAAATAAACTAAAATAACTGCTTATAGATATTAGAATAAACAACTAATTCCATGTAATACCTAAATACCTAATCCTAATGTTAATAAGGAGGACATTACAAAATAATAAGAAGAAAAGATTTAACATTATAGGTACAATCAATTCGGAATTTGATTAAATAAAACTAAGAATTATATAATACATAGAGTGTAAAGGTTGGATTCACTTAGAATCCATTCTAAATATATAATAATAAAATTATTGTACTGAAAAGTGCAGTTTTAAAGAGCTTCAATAATTCATCAAGACATTATACTAACAGAGTTTTAATTACCCACTAAAAATAAAACGTAATTAACAAATAGTAAGAAAAAATACTTATAGATGGCAGCACTGTAATTATTAAACTCAATATCTAAAAAAAATATAATAGCAATATTCTAATTATAACAAAAAAACTTAACTAAAATAACAAACAGGATGGAGAAGATTAAATTATAATACATTTATAATGTTTAGAAAAGGATTAACAAGGACAAAAAAAATTATCTGAAAAAAATAATTTGAAAAAAATTAGGAGAACATGAGCAACAGAATTCTTCTATTAACATTGGACAAAAGTAGAATTAAAAATAAAATAAAATAACAAATTCTATTACTAAATTTAGCGCAAATGCAGCATACATTTAAATAGATTGGGAAAAAAAAAGAAGTTTCATAATTACCGAAGCATGCTAAACGAATTAAAGATACTTTGCAAATATGAATAGTAAAAAATGCTAAAATTATTAAGTAATAAAGAATAACGATGCAAAATACATTTAATTTATTGCTCACATGCAGCCTATAAATAAAATGATTTCAAAAATAATAATAGTTTGAAATTCCAATGATAGAGAACAGAGAGAAGTTGTAACTCAAAAATCCTAACTTTAAATAAAATCTACATAATAAAAAGAAGTATTAAATAGCAAATCATCAAGGAAATGAAAAAAAAATGCAATTTTAGAGTCATCAAGCTAAAGATAATCAACAAATATCAAAGTTATGGAATCAATAATAGAAAAAAAATTAAATTCCAAGCAATAATACTATACACGTGGACAAGGACTAGGCCTAAATAATTGAATTGTTCATTTAAAAAAAAACTCTTCGTTGGGTCTAAGTATTTAATTAAAATGAACACAAAATATGTATGCTTCTGAAGAAATAGATAGATTATATCTATAAACTATTTCTACTTAGACATTTCTACTTGGAGAACATTTATAAAGGAAACAAGAATACCTGGATTATAAAACACTGAAAATGTGCTAACCATAAGAGCCGAAAATGAAGAGACCAGTGTTATTTATATATATATATATATATAATCCAAGAAAAAGAAGAATTAAAGGAACTTGGGATAACCAAATGCTTTGCATTTAATGGTTGGGGAGGATTGCGACTCCCCCTCCCGTTTAAAGCTGCTTTTCCAGCCTAGGCAAACGCTCACGGTACCAATACAAAGCAAAGGTTGGTCCCCATTGCGTGCTAATACGAAGGCACCCGAATACGGAAGAACAAGACCAACCAAACAGAAGGAAACTGGACCAAAAGTGAATCCTGCCCAACTCGCTATCTTATATATGTTCATCTTACGCATGCGTGCAATCTTAGCAGGTACGCATAAACTTTATTTACTTGCAGATTGAAGACGTAAACTGTCAAAATCTACCTGATCCTTGAAAATCGATTATTGTAGAAATGTTGACAATTATCCATTAGCAAGTTCATTGATACCAAGGAAGTCACAGCGATGGCATAAAGGAAGAGGAAAACACCATTATAGCTATAAAGACACAGAAGAAAAAATCTCCATATTTATAGAATCATTTAAAACCAAAGACGGAATCAAGTACAGTTGGATTAAGGAAGTCATTTACAGTATAAAAATCAAATATTTACCTCGTATATGGGCTTTTATACAGCAATATACGTTAGAAGAACCTATAGACTTTCAGATTGAAGAAACACATAAATAAATATATAGCCATTATGCTAGACTTAATTAAATTAAGGGCAAGAAAATTTCAAATTAGATTAAATCCCAGAATACAGAACAAGCAAATTATGGAATATTTTATAATCACATTCCGAAATAAGAAATTTGATGGAATTCCCTTTAAATCGATACTCTACAGTATTAAAACTTTCTTACCTGTTCAGGACCTTAAGGTAAAAATGACTTACCGCTTCGTACGCACAAACGGTAGAAGATTCTTCAACTACAACAATATATGTAAAAAATTGGATACTAAAACAACAGAATGCAAATGCCATGATAGCAAACTTAAAGATCCTTATCGCAATCACATCATTACAGGTGATCTGAATATTATCTCAGATAACACTCTAAAAAATATTTTCAAACTCGGAACTAAATACAGATCACAAGAATATAACCAAGTAGTCGAAAATTTCAATCAAGATCTAGAAGAATTCATTTATAAAATAGCAGTAAAACACAGTTTACCTATCCAAGCCTTTCAAGAATGGAAATATAATTTTTTAAAAGAAATTCAGTTTCATTACATCAGACAAGATACCAGAATTAGGAATCTTTCAATACCTGCAGCTATACAAACTGTAAAAGAAAATTTTGTTATAACTTATACAGACAAGATGGTATCACATTTTGCATTTACATGCAAAAAGTTTTACATAGATACACTTCTCCACTGCTATCTAGACGGTACTATGTACACCCCATTACACAATAATGGAAATGTTCTATCCAAAAGGATTAAAGCTATGTACAAACGAATCGGTAATGAAATAAAAAATGTTAAATTTCCATATTTAATCCTCATTCCAAAGATGCATAAAGAGCCTGTAAAATTCCGTACAGTTACCGTAGGCTGTGGATCATATCTTACAATAGCTAATAAACGACTATTGAACATCCTCAAGTTTGTGATGGAAAATATCAAAAAACAGAATCATGTCATGATCAAAAATGGAATAGAAATTATCGATCGATTAAAACATTGTAATAAAGATATATGTTTTAAAAGCTTTGATTTCCGCGACCTATTTAACAACATTGATTTATCTAATTTATACTCAATCTTGAAAAAATTATATGAAGAATTTAATTTGAAGGATTTTATTACTTATCGAAGATACCTTGACCTTATTGAACTAGTATTAAAAGAAAATATTCTATATAACGGAAAAAATTATTACCGACAAATAAAGGGAATTCCAATGGGAGGAGCCTGCTCATCAATCTTGGCTGATATTTACCTCACAACATATGAAAAAGGAACCCATATTTTGTCTGAGATACCATATTTCCGGTTTGTTGACGATGTGCTATTGGGGTGTTATGAAGCCACCACCAATTTCGATTTCACTTTTTATCCACCGGAATTGGAATTAATAGAAAATTGTAAAGAAGAAAATGAAGCGGTAAATTTTCTGGACATCTCAATAAAAAAACATGGATTATATGGTCATTATACAACGTTATATGACAAAAGAGAATTATATAAAATTAAGATCAATCATCTCATTGATTGGAAAACAAATCTTACCAAAAATATTTTCAGAAATATCATACTCGGACACTTCAAGAGAAATCAAATTTACAACACGTTTAAAAAAGATTGCAATAATAGCAATATAAAAATCATAAAAGAGGCTTTATATAAACATTATCCTTTATATTTCTTAAAGGATTGTTATAGATCGATTTTCAAGGATCAGGTAGATTTTGACAGTTTACTTCTTCAATCTGCAAGTAAATAAAGTTTATGCGTACCTGCTAAGATTGCACGCATGCGTAAGATGAACATATATAAGATAGCGAGTTGGGCAGGATTCACTTTTGGTCCAGTTTCCTTCTGTTTGGTTGGTCTTGTTCTTCCGTATTCGGGTGCCTTCGTATTAGCACGCAGTGGGGACCAACCTTTGCTTTGTATTGGTACCGTGAGCGTTTGCCTAGGCTGGAAAAGCAGCTTTAAACGGGAGGGGGAGTCGCAATCCTCCCCAACCATTAAATGCAAAGCATTTGGTTATCCCAAGTTCCTTTAATTCTTCTTTTTCTTGGATTACATTCTGCTTCGGAGTATAGAGCGGCTTGGCGCCTTTTCCTGAGTAGTGCCTTTGATTTTTGTGGATATGCATAGGAATTCTATTTGAATTTGTTTACTGGCTTTTATATGATATATATATATATATATATATATATATATATATATATATATATATATATGGTATAGGTTGTATAGATATCCATGTTGTCTTGCTATTCGTATTGTTCCATTTTATCGATCTGGGTTTTCATGTTCGGTTTTCAACGGTTTGGATTTTGCTTTTTCAGTGTTGACAATTGGAGGATTGCTTCAGACGAGTCTGGTTCTGGGAACGTTTCCTGGGTTTAAAAGCATGCTTCAACCGGGAACAAGGGGTCGTAATCCCCCTTGGCCGTTCGACTTCCCTGTAAGCATCCCCATTCTCCTTTTGTTCTTCTTTCATTTCTTAATAATTTGATTCCATATTAGTGCTTATATTGTATGTGCTGCTATGCGCCTTATGATAATCTGGGAATTTTTCAGTTGTAAAATTTCTTGTAATAGTTTTATTTAACTAAACATTTGTATGGTATATATATATTAAAGATTTCATTTGACAGTTATTGACGAAGGGAAGGGGAGACCCAATTCTTCTTTTTCTATTTGTTGTAGAAATGAATGAAAACATCTGATATACTTCACCGAGATACATCAACACAACCCAAATACAGTTAAAAATCATGGATGCTTCAAGCTCAAAATACGGATGTACTAAACTGCAGTGTAGTAAAAATTACAAAACAATAAAAGTATTCGAATGGGGTATCAAAAATTGAATGTATCCATATAAAGAGGAAAATGCTAATTTCCACCTTATTGCCATCTTTAGTGGAGAAGGCCATTCAAAAACTTTTAGATAAAATTGTACTAAGAATTACTAAGATTAACCAAGATTAACCAAGATTTTACTGATTTTTCCTAGTAGTGAGAAAAATGACGAACTAACACATCTGAAACATTTTCCTATATGCTAACCAAACCGAAATGCAAGAAAACAAGAAAGATCAATCATGCTTAAAGCATTGATTATGAAACACTTTCCAACTTCAATGTAATTTTATTTAAACATGTCTAAAATGCAATACATTCCTCGGTAATATTTTAAAACTTATCACAATACTACATTAATTTATTATATTTGAAACCTTAAACCTTCATCGAAAAAAATTAACTTCATTCAAATGACGGCATTAAAGTATAAATTGCCTGGTTTAAACATCTCTAAAATGTTATACATTCCTCGGTAATAATTTTAGAATTATCATAATACTACGATAATTTATTATATTTGAAAACTTCATCGAAAACAACTGAAATCCATTCAAATGACGTCATAAAAAAATAACACGCCTGGCTCTCTCTATAAAAGCAACATTTCATTCATAAATAATTCCCCCATTCATGTCATTCATCACAATACTATAATAATTTATTTTATTTAAAAATTAAGACCATGGAGCTGCAAGTAAGTAAACTCTATGCGTAAAACTTCATCGAAAAATATCGTCCTTCTCTTTCTAAAATTAATGAATTCATATCAGCTAAGCAGACTCCATGGACTAAATGATTTTGTGTTAAAGAATTACAGCGATTCTAATACAACTCATTCTACATATTTTGCTGTTTACATTTTACATAGGTGAAAAATAGGCTTAATAGTAGAAATAATCAAATTTGGAAGAGCATTTAAACTGAAATATATTGTCATTGCGTTGTTTCAGTATGTAGATGCACAGAATTTAGGCAAAAATAAAGTAATTTTAGGACGGATACAACACTCAATATGAATTAAAAAGAACTTTAAAAATCACGATTTTGACACAAGATGGATGCCATATATCATTTTGAAGTGGGTCATGTGATCGTTTCATATCATGGACACGTGATCGCTTAATATAAGAGGTGTTATTATTATTTTAATTTTTATTTAAAAAACAACTGAATATATTTCGCTGAATTTTTTTTTATATATTTTATGGAACAATTTGAATATTGCCTAAAATTTTCGATGCAATTTGTGAATTTTAAATCCGCTTAAAAAATGCTTGAAAAATTAGATCCCATAGGGCTCAATGTATTCCATTTTTTCAACCCGGGTTCAATCCAAAACTAATTGGGTGATATTATTCATTTATATTCCCATAGGTCCTATAGACCGTCTGAACAACATACTAAAATTTCATTTTGATTAAGTCATTTTTACGGCAGTTATCGTGCTAACGGACAGACAGACAGACAGACAGACAGACAGACAGAATGAACAAAGTCATAAACACTTTTCAACTTTGTTGTAAAGTGTTAATAAAAGACATTTTGGTTGATATAGAAAGGGGTAATAAAATGCTGTTAGAATTAAAAATATTTGATTGGAGTACAAAAAGTGACAGGCGCATCAAAACAAAGAAAACTACTACATTTTTAATTTTTTAACACATTACAACAAAGTTGAAAAGTGTTTATGACTTTGTTTAGTCATTGGGATGGAATTTGGATAATCATTTAAACTCCAATGTATTGTATTTGCGTTGCTTCAGTATGTAGATGCACAGAATTTAAGCAAAACTAAAGTAGTTTTAGGACGGATACAACACTCAATATGAATTAAAAAGAACTTAAAAAATCACGATTTTGAAGCAAGATGGATGCCGTATATCATTTTGAAGTGAGTCATGTGATCTTTTCATTTCATGGTCACGTGATCGTTTCATCTAAGAGGTGTAATTATTATTTTAATTTTTATTTAAAAAACTACTGAATATATTTCGCTGAATTTTTTTTTTTATATTTTATGGAACAATTTGAATATTATCTAAAATTTTCGAAGTAATTTGTGGATTTTAAATCCGCTTAAAAAATGTTTGAAAATTAGGTCCCATAGGGCTCAATGTATTTCATTTTTTCAACCCGGGTTCAATCCAAAACTAATTGGGTGATATTATTCATTTATATTCCCATAGGTCCTACAGACCGTCTGAGCAACATACTAAAATTTCATTTTGTTTAAGTCATTTTTACGGCAGTTATCGTGCTAACGGACAGACAGACAGACAGACAGACAGAATGAACAAAGTCACAAACACTTTTCAACTTTGTTGTAAAGTGTTAAAAAACAAAGTATTCGTGTGAGGTATCAGATAATAAATAGTACACATTATAAGTTATTCACTAGTGAAAGGGAAGGCAAAAAGCCCACTTCCCTTTTTAACACTTTACAACAAAGTTGAAAAGTTCACAAACTATTTGTAATTTTGGTGTCGATTCATTTCGGTAGATGTTTTATTATTCGTCATAAAGTGAACATTGCAGAATATCAAACTGCAAATTGACATAAAACTTGACTTTGTGGACAAAGTCGTGTGGACAGTGCCGTAAATACTGTAGGTTAACACGCTACAGTATTCACATATTAAAACGCGTTGAATCTTTATCTGTATTATAAAGATTAAGTGTGCCTTTTTAATTGAGAACGGTTTTCCACAAAATGCGGTGTTTTGTAAAAATACATTTTTGATTTTTTTGCAAGGGAATGGGGTGGTAAAATTGTCAAATGTTTCTTTTTTTTTTAGACTTGGAAAAGCCACGCAAACATCTGAATTAATTTTCAGAGATACATTAGCAAAAACCCAAATACAAGAAAAAAAAATCTGATGTGGGCAGCACATGAATTTCCTTATATAATGTAATGTATTTACTACTTTTATAGTAAAAACAAAATAGGTTATCCTTATAGTAGATACTTATATTTTTTCCAAGATAGTGAATTTTCGTCAATTAGTCGTTATTTTCATTGATTTAGCGCCACTTTTATCCATTTGGAGAGATTTTCTTTAATTTAGTAACATTTAAAAAAAGTCGCCAAGTTGGCGACATCCCGCCCAATTCGTCGCCAAAATCTCGCCAAGCGTTATGGACGGAGAAATAATTTATTCTTATAGCAGATAAATGACTATTGGCGTTCAGTATTACTAAAGATATCTTTTGTCATGAATGGAACGAGCTAGATCCACGAGAATGATGTCGCCCAATTTATCGCATGATGTTACGTATGAAAAGTGAACATGTTTCTCAACAGTTAATACTTTTTTTTAATTTATGGTATTTTTTGATAAACTTATTTGAAAAATGGGCAATATCTCAAGAACGGTTCATGCTAGCGTTCTAAAATTTATGTTAATCGTTTTCTAATGAAACATTACATAAGAAATGTCTATTTGCGTAACTTTATTAGCGGTTTTGATTTTTTGACGAATTTTTCAAAATTTCACTCGAAAATTTAGGAGGGTTCTGAACATTCGATTGCGCATAAAAACAATAGGCTTCCAGTGTTTACGAATTGGGATTTTTGTACCAAATTTCTTTCGAATCGGGCCATTTGTTCATCAGCTATCGTCTCCACAGGCTCACTGACACCCACATACTTTCACACACACCCACACACACACACACACACACACACACACACACACACACACACACACACACACACACACACACGCACACTCACACACACACACACACACACACACACACACACACAGACATCACTTCAAAAATGTTTGATTCGTGATCAGGGATGCCTGAAACGTGCTCTCCCATCGAACACTCGAATTCGAATTTTAGACCCCGTCAGAATACTTTCCTTATACATATAACGATATAAGGAAAGTAATAAGGTTGCTTCAAATTGATAATGAAAAGTTGGGATAATAAAATGTGTGTTGGGCTGGGAATGCTATAAATACAATAAAAGTATTAGCTTACGTTATTAGAATTCCATTATTTGAAATAAATTAACTGAAGTCTGACTCAACTCGACTTTCTCATACTAGAATTCTTTTTCTTTTCAAATTTTACAAGACAGAATTTAAAAAATCGATATCGTGGCTCCAAATGATTACAACTATAGCGTGTAATTCTTCACTTTAAAGGATTTGAAAAATATATTTTGATTGATACCATACTTAACAATGTACCCTTCCCCCCAAGGAGGGGGTGGGGGGCTACTGACGTCACGAAAAAAAAATTGTATCGTGGCTATTTTTTACAATAATTATTGAAGCTATCAAGTTTCGTGATGATTGAGACATAAATAAACCCTTATACGCATGATTATGTTAAATTTTGTCTTATGCTGCAATGTTAAAAAATACAAAATTTCGAATAAAATGCAACGTTTTTTCTCGAATTTATAAAGATTTTATCTAGTTCTAGATTTTTTGATAACAAAGTCGGATATAAAGTTTCGTGAAAATGCACTAATATTTATGGCTGTTATCGTGGACACAAGAAATTGACCACAGACATCAAACAGACAGACAGGCAGATAGAGACATCACTTCAAAAATAGTTAAAACGTGTTCAGTTCTTAAAACATATATTAACATCAAAATCTCGAAATCGAAAATTTTCGTGACTATGTATTAGAAAGTAAAAGACAAATATTTCATTTTATCTTAGTTGTGGAAAAGAATAAAATGTGGGGTAAGAAACTGAAAAAACAATAAAATATTCGAGTACGTTATAAAAAAAATTGAGTACGTTATTAAAATAATTAGGCCTATCCAGATAGAGGAAAATGTTAAAGGTTTCATTTGGGCATTCACTGATGGAAGAGAGGTGAGGTGGATAATGGTGTACAAGATTCGTATGTGTTTGCCCTTGAATTAACGCCATATAAATTTAAGTTTGGCGCTTTTGTCAATTTATTAATCCACACAGAATGGTTTGTAAATACTTACCTGCAAAATTTCCAATAAAATGGGATTAACTTTTAATTAAAATCTCGTGAAATAGATAATTATTGGCGAATTACTTGAGAAAATAATAAACAATTACAAAAAGTACCTTCTCTGGTGAATGAAGCAAACTAGATCAACAAGAATTATGTTTATCGATTTATTGCAAAATATAGCTTATAGAAAGTGAACATATTTGTTGGTATTTATTACTTTTGAATTTTACTTAATTTTGTTAATTTTATTTGAAAACGTGCAATATCTCAAGAACAGTTAATGCAGGCGTTCTAATGTCTATCCCATTCGTTTTACAATAAAAAAGTACTAATGAAATAATTATTTATATAACAGCGTTGAAGGTCCTGATTTTTTAACTTTTTTTTTCAAAATTGGTTAAATCGCGCAATATCTGTAGTACGGTTTATGCTAGTGTTTTGTGTTTTAAGATTTGTACCATTTATTTTTAATGAAAAATTACGTCTGAAATGATTTTTTATTTATCATTATTGAAAGCCTGATAGTTTTTAATATAGCTTCAAGATCTAGATGTCTTTCGAACTGTTTATAGATTCCGTTTAAAATAAAAATCAATAGGATTCTAGTATTAATTTATTGTAATAACCGTATTAATTTATTTTCGGAACGCAAAATATTGCGCATTCTTTCGCAAAATATTGCGCCTACAGACGCGCACACACACGCACACACACACACACACACACACGCACACACACACACACACGCACACACACACACGCACACTAATATACTTCACTTCAAAAGAACCTTATTCGATTTCAGGGATGCTCAAAACGTGTCTTTTCGTCGAAACCTCAAACAAAGAAAATCCTCGAATAAGATATAAAAAATTTGGATGGGTCCAGACCAGGAGGGAAATGCAAATTTTACAATTATTGTAATCACTATCGTGGGAAGGGGTCATTGAAAAAGTTCAAATGTTTTTTTTTTTCCCAGTTGTGAGAAAAGTTATGAACTAGCTCATCTGAAAAACATTTCCAAAAAACAAATCCACCTCATAAGCAGGAAAATAATACAGACGTTTAGGTTGATATCATGTAAAGGAGGAAATAAAGGGAGCGGTGAGGGGCTAGAAATTATAAATATTTAAGAGGGGAACTAAAACGCGCATCGAGACGAAGAAAAATACAAAATTTTTATTTTCCTTATTTACATATTTTAAAGTATAAGGAAGGTATTGTGATGACGTTTCAAGAATCCCTGAACACGAATCGAACGTTTTTGAGGCGATGTTTGAGTGTATGTGTGTGTCCGTGAGTCTGTGGAGACGATATCTCACGAAGGAATGGAACGATTCAAATGAAATTTGGTACAAAAATTACAATCAGTGAATACTGGAAGCTTATTGCTTTTAAACGTAAACTAATGTTCGGAAGACCCTAAAGTTTTTTAATAGAATTTTGAAAAAATCATAAAAAAATAAGGATCTTCAATAAAGTTACGTAAAAAATAATTTCTTATATATACAATTGATATAAATTTTAGAATGCTAGCCTGAACCTTTCACGAGATATTGCATATTTTTCAAATAAATTTATACAAAAAAATCACATATAATAAAAAATTATTAAGTAGTGTGAAATATGTTCACTTTTCATGTGTAATATTATGCGATAAATTTGCTAACGTCACTCTCGTGGATCTAGCTCGTTGCATTCACGAGAGAAGATATTTTGGGTAATAATTTTGTATTTTGACGCCTAACAATTTGCCAATAATCATTTATCTATTATAAGAATAACCTATTTTTGAGTCCATAACGTTCGCTAAAATTTTGGCGACGAATTTGGCGGAATATCGCCAAATTGGTGACTTTTTAAATGCTGTCAAATTGACGAAAATGTAGTCAAATTGATAAAATATCGCCAAATTGATAAAAACGACGCTTAATTAATGAAAATGACGACTAATTGATGAAAATTCAATATCTTGGAAAGAACACAAGAATCGACTATAAGAATAACCCATTTCTCCGTCCGTCCGTAATGCTTGGCGAAAATTTTGGTTGGATGTCACCTAATTGACGACTTTTATAAATCTTGCCAAATTGACGAAAATGTCGCCAAATTGATAACAATGTCACCATATTGATGAAAATGACGTTAATAGGGGGTAATACTATTTCACAAATTTTGAATTCTGTCATACAACGGGCATACTTTGTAGTATATAAGAATTTATCGTCTCTCCGTTTGTCAGTAACGCTTTGCGATACATTTGACGAACTCGGCGAAAATTCTAGAGAAATATCGTCAAATTGACGATATTTCGCCTTAGATTGTCAAAAGTATTGACAAAATTGCAAAAATGACTGCAAGTTAATGGAAACGACGTTTAATTGATGAATTAATTATTAAAATACTTTAATATATGGACTAAATTTCTTATTGAGGATGCCATCAATACTGATATTTGTTAATTTCTGAGTTGCTTGAAATGTAAGTTAATTCTGTACTTCGTAATAGTTTTACATGTTGTCATCCTGGAGAGCGTCAAATGTACGATTCAACGTTAAAAACACTGTGGCATGGATCTTATACATCATATGAAAATTCATTGCATTACATAAGGAAGGTCATGTGCTGCCCATATCAGATTTTTAACTTTCTTCAGATACTAAGGGTAAAAGGGGATGAAAAAATATCACAGTATTTTCTTTCTTTTTTAGTTATGCATGAAGTATTTGACAAACAAATCTAAAACTATTTTCAGATCCATATACATCAATCTAACTCCAAAACAGTAGAAATAATACAGGTTCTTCAATTTTATTATCAAAAAACAGGTAATAAAAACGTGGTGTGTGAAAATAAAATAAATCAAAATATTCGTGTGAGGTATCAGATTGAGGACACGTTATAAGTCAATAGAGAAAGAGACGACAAAAACGCCAGGTTACTTTTTTGTATAGTTTGGGAAGAGTAATAGCAGGAAACATTTGAAAAAGTTTCAGAGATACATCAATCTACGTGATACATAGAAAAAATTATCCGATTTCTATACAAATTCATTCTAAAAGGAATGGTGGGGAAAAGTACATGGGTTGAAATTGCATACATTTTGAAAATTTTGAGTGGGGTGCAAAACGGAAGTATCAGAATTAAGAGAAAAATGTATGTATTGTATTCTGTATAGATTGAGTACTGTTTACGGAACCATTTACAAACTGTGTGGTTATACTTGCTTACTTCTCCGAATTATTTGTTATTTGGTGTCGATTCCTTTTGTTATTTGCCGAATAATAAACAGATGGCATCATATGGCAGAATATCATGCTGCAAAATGACATAAAACTTGACTTTGGGGGTCAGGGAGTCATTAGGTTCATAACTCTGCTGTATGTATTAACACTTTTTGATAAGAATGTTTTCTTTACAAAGTGCGGCGTTTTGTAGTAAGCCTGGGCTTTTCACAAAATTATTTATCCCGGGGCTGGATTAATTATTATTACCCAGGGATGGAGCTCCTGGGTAATAATAATGTTGCTTTGCCGAGGGCATGTGCCGAGCGTTTATTGCTATCGCTGCTCCACTGGTCATCTTTCCGTATATTTTAGGGTGAGGCGGAGTGTTTTACTGACTTATAGTAGATAAATGACTATTAGCAAATTGTAAGGCGTCAAAATGCCAAACTATTATCCTAAGTATCCTCTCTCTTGAATGGAACGAACTCGATCAACGGAATGATGTGAATAACTTTATCGCATTATTCTACATACGAAGAATGAACATATTTCACAGTAGTTAATACTTTTTTAACTTAATCCTTATCAATTAGTTGTCATTTTCATTGATTTTAGCGTTATTTTTATCAATTCGGCGACATTTTCGTTAATTTTGCAACATTATAAAATGTCGCCAAGTTGGCGCCATTCTGCCAAATTCGTCGCCAAAATCACGCCAAGCGTTATGGACTGAGAAATAGGTTATTCTTATAGTAGATAAACGACTATTGCGTACAAATACAAATCTATTACCCAAAGTATCTTTTCTCATGAATAGAACGAGCTAGATCCACGAGAATAATGTCAACAAATTTATCGCATAATATTATATATGAAAAGTGAACATATTTCATTATAGTTAATAATTCTTTTATTTTATGTGATTTTTTGATAAATTTATTTCAAAAAGGTGTATCGAGTATGGTTCGAGCTAGCATTCTAAAATTTATGTCAATCGTTTTCTATGAAAAATTAGATAAGATATGAATATTTACCTAACTTTATTAAAAGTTTTAATTTTTTGATGTTTTTCTAAAAATTTCATTCAAAAATTTGAGGGTATTCCTAACATTCGATTGAGTTTAAAAACAATAGGCGTCCAGTATTCACTGATTGTAATTTTGTTCAAATCGTTTTATTCGTTCGTGAAATATCTTTTTCACAGACTCACACACACATTATTTTAAAAACGTTTGTTTCGTGTTCAGGGTTGCTTGAAATGTACCCTCCCGTTGAAAACTCGAATTTGAATTTTCGACCCTTTCCTTACACATTACTTTCCTTATACATTAAAGGAAAGTAAAAAATCTGATGTGGGCAACTTTTCTCACATAATGCAATGACTTTACTTCTCTCACAACAAAATAATGGAATACAAGATTCACAGGGAAATAATGGTTTCCAAGGTTCACAGTAAATATTTTTGCCATTGAATTAATACTACGTAAATTGAAATTGGGCATATTTGGCAGCTTACTAGCTTACTAGCTTACTAGTCCAAGCAGAGTGACTTATTGAAACTCACGTGCAAATATCTAATCGAAATACAATTGACATTTAATTAATAATCCGTGAAATATATGACTATTGGCAAATTCTTGTTCGCCAGAATGCAAAATTTTTACAAACAGTAACTTTTTTTTGTGAATGGATCCACTAGAAAAGATATAACTGAATCCACTAGAATGGTGTTAACAGATTCGTTGCATATGCATATGAAAATGTGAAGATATTGGATAATACTTTTTAAATATTTGCATCATTTTTATTTAATACATTTTTTTGAAAAACTTTCAAAGAGGCAGACGTTTCCTCGTGATGGCTCGGCTGCCAGATTGCGGGTTCGAGTCCCGCCTGCGGGCATGGATGTTGTAATGTCTTATTTGGGGCAGAAGTCAGACTTCTACCTTCGGGTGCCCCGGGTCATTAGACTAAACAGAAGCAGTGCACTCATTCTTCCTTAAATATAATGTTAGGGACACGACAACAACAACAACAACATTTGAAAAATTTGCATTATCTCAAGAACGATTTATGTTAGCGTTAAGGTTGTTTCATTCGTTTTCTAATGCAATAATCAGCAATGGCTCCAGTCCGATGGAGCCGAAACTGTTTTGCTTGAATACCATCTTTTTTTAGGGTGGTTTTTCTCTTTTAGATATATTCAAAATAGTTTAAAAAACTAAAATATCGAAATTATAACCACTATATTTCGAAAACTAAGAACCTGATCCGAAATATAATTATATATCCATGTAGGGTTTTCAAAGGGAAAAATTAATCGCAAGCTGTTTTTAACACTTTCAGTTGTTCTCTCTCTGATTTTAGCCGATTACACCGACCATTGACTTCACGCCAAAATATTATTTTACTGACTTGATGGCATATAAACTAAACTTATACAATATGTCTGACGAGATTTAAGATTCAGGTGGATCTCTAAACTTGCTTTCTAAATGCTAGCGTTAAGGTTGTTTCATTCGTTTTCTAATGCAAAAATCAGCAATGGCTCCAGTCCGATGGAGCCGAAACTGTTTTGCTTGAATAACATCTTTTTTAGGTTGGGTTTTCCCTTTTAGATATATTCAAAATAGTTTAAAAAACTAAAATATCGAAATTATAACCACTATATTTCGAAAACTAAGAACCTAATCCGAAATATAATTATATATCTGTGTAAGGGCTAAAAATTTATCGCAAGCTGTTTTTAACACTTTCAGTTCTCTCTCCGATTTCAGCGATTACACCGACCATAGACTTCACATCAAAATATTATTTTACTAACTTGATGGCATATAAACTAAACTTATTCAATATGTCTGACGAGATTTAAAATTCAGGTGGATCTCTAAATATTATTTCTGAATTCGTACTTGAATTTTATATTTCCAATTCTTCACTTCAAACTCCATCAATATAAACGAATTTAAAATCCCCAAGTTCACTTCCCTTTTTAATTTCTCTAAAATAAATCAAAATATCTTGTGCTTGTGCACCAATATTTCGTCAAGGAAGAAACATATTAAGATGCAACAGTCGCAGCATTTTAACTGTTAAAGTTTTCCCTCCCATTAGAAAACTGTAACAGGTCAAAATATTAAAATATCGAAATTGTAACTACTATTGTTCAAAAACGAAGTCAATCCAAAATTAAATAATATATCTTTGTGGGGACTTTAAAGGGCTACAAATTACTTCTGATAGCTTATAGCTAGCAATTTTAGGTTTTGAGATATATAAGCATTACAAAGTTGAACAAGAAAGATTAATCATGCATAAAGCATTGATTATGAAACACTTTCCAACTTCAATGCAATTTCATTTAAACATCTCTAAAATGCAATGCATTTCTCTGTAATATTTTAAAACTTATCACAATATTACATTAATTTATTATATTTGAAAACTTAACTCTTCATCGAAAAAAATGAACTTCATTCAAATGACGGCATTGAAATATAAATTGCTTGGTTTAAACATCTCTAAAATGCGATACATTCCTTGGTAATAATTTTAGAATTATCATAATACTACGATAATTTATTATATTTGAAAACTTTATCGAAACAACTGAAATTCATTCAAATGACGTCATAGAAAAAATAACATGCCTGGCTCTCTCTATAAAAGCAGCATTTCATTCATAAACAATTTCCCATTCATTTCATTCATCACAATACTGTAATAATTTATTTTATTTGAAAATTAAGACCATGGAGCTACAAGTAATTAAACTCTATGCTTAAAACTTCATCGAAAAAAATCGTCCTTCTCTCTATAAAATCAATGAATATTTCATTCATATCAGCTATGCAGACTCCATGAGCTAAATAATTTTATGTTAAAGAAATACAGCAATTCTAATACAACTCATTCTACATATTTTGCTGTTTACATTTTATATAAGAGAAAAATAGGCTTCGTTGTAGAAATAATCAAATTTGGATGATCATTTAAACTCAAGTATATTGTAATTGCGTTGTTTCAGTATGTAGATGCACAGAATTTAAGCAAAAATAAAGTGGTTTTAGGACGGATACAACACTCAATATGAATTAAAAAGAACTTTAAAAATCACGATTTTGAGACAAGATGGATGCCATATATCATTTTGAAGTGGGTCACGTGATCTTTTCATATCATGGTCACGTGATCGCTTCATATAAGAGGTGTAATTATCATTTTAATTTTTATTTAAAAAACTACTGAATATATTTCGTTGAATTTCTTTTTATATATTTTATGAAACAATTTGAATATTACCTAAAATTTTCGAAGCAATTTGTGAATTTTAAATCCGTTTAAAAAATGTTTGAAAAATTAGGTCCCATAGGGTTCAATGTATTTCATTTTTTCAGCCCGGGTTCAATCCAAAACTAATTGGGTGATATTATTCATTTATATTCCCATAGGTCCTACAGATCGTCTGAACTACATACTAAAATTTCATTTTGATTAAGTCATTTTTACGGCAGTTATCGTGCTAACGGACAGACAGACAGACAGAATGAATGAACAAAGTCATAAACACTTTTCAACTTCGTTGTGAAGTGTTAAAAACGGAATCTTCTTCAATTTGAGAAGACGATTACTCAAAAACTCTAAGACCTTTGCAAAAACGAACTATAAATCAAGAAACTGGATTTTCTACTGAACATTTTTGTTGCTTACTATTTATATCTACTTTTTTAGTTTCGAAAAAATTTTGAGTGAAAGTAAGCATAGTGAAGCAAAACCTCGTTCGGATGAAAATTTTTTAGTGTTTTCGAAAAACAAAACGTTCAAAATATTAAAATATTGAAATTATTTGTGCATATTCATAAATGGTACCCTGTTTTGTACAAAAAGTTGTAAATCGGTTAGGTTTTATGATATAAACGTCTAAAGTGTTTATATTTTTCGTAACGCTCCGATTTCAGCCAGAGATACCTCAACCATAAATATCATTCACATCAAAATTACGCCTGAAACAATTATTTATTCATCATTATTGAAGGTTATGATATTTTAATGATTTTATCAAGAATTCATTCGAAAATTGTGGGAGGGGGGAGGGGGCGGTGTCTACGGAACATTCGCTTGCGTTTAAAATAAAAAGATTTTTAGGCCTCAGTATTCACTAATTATAATCATCATCATCATCATAACTCATTGTGCCTAGTGGCACATAAGGCCTTCAGCTTGAGTCGCCACCCTGGTTGATCCTGTGCTGCATTCCCTGCTTCTGACCAGCTCGCCCATCCCATCAGATTTCTGTTCTGCTCCACCAGTCTCCTCCAAGTAAACTTGGGTAGACCCCGAGATCTTTTTCCTTCAGGAGCCCAAATAAGTGCCACAGCAGGGATGTTATGCTGCAGCAGGGATGTTATGCTAATTGTAATAATCGTATCAAATTATTTTCGAAACGCTTCATTCTTTCGCGAGATATTACTCCTACTGACTTACGGAAGCACACACTAAAGCACACACACACAAACACTAACATGCACATACCCAAACACAAACATACACACACAAACACAAACATACACAAACTGATAAACACTAGCATACACACAAACACTAACATACACAGACACATACTAAACACCACATACACACACACGCGCAGACATCGTATAAAAAATGTCCGATTCATCTTCAGGGATGCTTAAAACTATCTCGTCTGCCTTAAGCACGAATATGCATTTTCGAACCTCTTGTTGCAATACTTTTCCTATGCATTTTGCTATGTATGTAGGACAAGTAAAAACTCATCTCTCAGTAGAGTCGTGCCATAGACCTCAAACGATGGTCTTATTTTTTTAGCTACTGAGAAGATAATCTCACCTTCTATACTTGATTATTACAATCGCTGAATATTGGAAACTTATTGATTTTAAATGCAATAGAGTGCTCGGAATATCCCTGAATTTTGGAACGAGTTTTTGAAAAAATCATCAAAAATCAGGTCTTTCAATAATGATAAATAAATAATCCCCTCATACATAAGTTTTCATTGGAAAAATGAATAATGCAAACTTCAGAACGCCAGCATTAACTGTTGAGATATTGTCCGATTTTTGAATGAATTTATGAAAAAATCTTAAAAAACAAACATTAAATAAAAACTTGTTAAATAAATATGCATTTTATACGTAATTCTTTATTGGAAAATGACATAAATTTTAAAACGCTAGTATGGACGGCCGTCTTCGAAATACTGCATGTTTTTCAAATAAATGTATCAAAAAATTACATAAAATTAAAAAAATAGTAAGTGTTATCCAATACGTTCACTTTCCATATTAGGCAACAAATCTGTTAGCGTCACTCTCGTCGATCTACTTCATTCTATTCATGAGAGGCGATATGATCTGTACCCTTTTTGTATTTTTACCCCAAAAGAATTCGTCAATGATCACATATTTCAAGAAATATTAATTAAATGTAAATTACATTTTAAGGAGAATTTGAAGTATATGAATAATTCATTATGTTTGGATTTATAAGTTGAAAAAATTGTACAATTTCAATTTATGTGGTGTTAATTCCATATCAAAAACATTACACAGTGGATATTATATATCATTATTTCGCTGTGACAGAAGTAAAGTTCATTATGTAGTGAAAGTCAGTGTTGCCCACATAAGTAGAATATAATGGTATTCGAATATGATGGAATATTTGTATTTTGATACCATATGTCTGGAGCAGCATATTCTCTTTGGATCTTGTGCCAAGAAAACTCTAATCAATATCGAATATGATGGTATGTTTATACAAGACAAATTTTGAATTTCATTGCAGATATTTTACTTACAATATTTATTTTACATTATACTATGTACATAGGGTATTACTTACCCTATATACATAGTATAATGTATTGGGAAAGTATTATGACGGGTTTCAAAATTCGAATGCAAGTATTCGACGGAAGCGCACATTTCAAGCATCCCTGAACTCCAATAAAACGTTTTTTAGACGATGTCTCTGAGTATGAGTACGTGTGTATGTGTCCGTGGAGTTTCTCTCTCTCTCTTTTTCTGTGTGTGTGTAAGTATGTTGGTGTTAGTATGTGTGTAAGTGTGTGTGTGTAAGTATGTTAGTGTTAGTGTGTGATAGTGTGTGTGTGTGATAATGTGTGTGTGTGTGTGATAGTGTGTGTGTGTGTGATAGTGTGTGTGTGTGATAGTGTGTGTGTGTGTGTGTGATAGTGTGTGTGTGTGTGATAGTGTGTGTGTGTGTGTGATAGTGTGTGTGTGTGTGATAGTGTGTGTGTGTGCGTGTATATATGTGTGTGTGTGTGCGTGAGTGTGTGTTTGCTAATCTCTGGAAGTGATATCTCAGAAACGAATGGAGCGTTTCGAACGAAATTTGGTACAAATATCAGTTTTTGTTAGTTTGTTGCAAGTTTGTCTGCGGTTGTGGATTAGTCAGGTCTATTTATAGCGCCCTTTTCTCGTAGTTCCTTGCAACACTGTTATGTACTTACTTATAAGTTTGTATTGCGTGGCAAAATAAAGATTATTATTATTATTATAATTATTATGAAATTGCAAACTGGATATAACTCGAAGTAAGTATCCGTGTCAATTTGAGCAATAAAACTTAATTTAATAGATTATGAATTTGAGTCTGTAGGAAAAGCCATCTGATGCCCACTTCAGGTTTTTACATTCCCTACAATACATGATAATGTATAGGGAAAGTATTGGAATCGTGATGAAAATCGGAATTTGAGTTTTCGGCGATTCTACACGTTTTGAGACCTCTAGAACACGAAAATACTATTTTTAATGTAACGTGTGTGTGTGTGTATGGTGTCAGTACAATATATGTATATAGAGCAAAACTATTCGACGAAATTTCACAAAATTTGATGAATAAGTTGCTTGTGAGTTACTTTGGTGCCGATTAGATTTTGGTATGATTCAGAAAAAAGAAACCGTCTGTTTTACGAAATGACCCTAAAAAATAGTTACAACCTAAAATAAAGGACTACATATGCTTAAATGTATCAATTAAATGCTTGTTTTATACGTAATTTTTGATGATTAAAAGAATAAAACCAACCTCATTACTCTAGGATAAACCTTGAGATATTTCAATTTTTTTCGTATTTTTGCTACGTCTCGTTTGAAAATGCATCCAGTCGCCAAATGAAAACAAAATTGAATTAAAACTGCAAATTCAGTGTAATTTCAACAAAACAAATCAATTCAGTGTAATTTCAACAAAACAAATCAATTCAGTGTAATTTCAACAAAACAAATCAATTCAGTGTAATTTCAACAAAACAAATCAATTTAGTGTAATTTTGGCAAAACAAATCAATTCAGTGTAATTGCAACAAAACAAATCAATTCAGTGTAATTACAACAAAACAAATCAATTCAGTGTAATTGCAACAAAACAAATAAATGCAGTGTAATTTCAACAAAACAAATAAATTCAGTGTAATTTCAACAAAACAAACCAATTTAGTGTAATTTCAGCAAAACAAATCAATTTAGTGTAATTTCAGCAAAACAAATTAATTCAGTGTAATTTCAACCAAATAAATCAATTCAGTGTAATTTCAACAAAACAAATCAATTCAGTGTAATTTCAACACCCAAAATAATTTTCAAGATAATTTTGTGCAATTCAACTCAACTCAATGAATTATGAAAGAAAGAAAGCGAAAATGAATTTGATTCTGTAGTTAAAAGTCATTTGCTGCCCACATCAAATTTCTTCTTTCTACTTTCTAAAGAAAAAATGCTCACTTTGGTTACGTGCCCTAGTAATCCTACCGTGGCAATTATATTCAACCTCCCTAGTCTGAAGGGAAACTAAAATAGCTAATACATATGTATAGCTTTTCAGAGAGTTTTTCCACCTGATTAGAATAAATATCCACATTTGATGTCGAAATGTTAAACACAGATTTAAAATGGAAATAAAAGTTTTGTTATTTGACACAACCGTCAGCTAGAGGAGGATTTTTGAAACCAATATTTCTGTCGTATGCAAATCCAAACAAGCATGTATCGATTGTTTCTCCCGATTCAAGCCGTGGTGGCTTCACTAATAGCTCAAGATTTATTTTCTACAAATGAGGAAAGGAAAATTTTATTGATTCTTTCCCCCCACCTTTATACAAATATCGGAAAACTCTGGCTTACATTCCTTTTCCTGATAGCCTTTTTATTATCATTGTGTGGGGTGGCATTATAAGGAGCTCCTTTCCTTATCAACTTGCACACGGAAGGTGAAGAAAACTTTATATCGGATATCTGAATGAGAAATGTTATTTGGGATTCAGAGAAAAATCCTTAAGGACCCCAATAACTTTGTAAGGAAAGGTCTATTAGTGTACACTTTAGGCCTAGCTATAGTAAAATGACCATGTCCGATCGAATAAAAGGGATTGCAACGTCCCTAGTGGATAATTATGACGAACTCGGCAACAAAGCGAGATAGATGAAAAGTGCCAACTATGAAGTAGAGTTTAAGTTAATGATTTGTCAATAACTCTTTCTCTTGAAAATGGCAAATGATTTGTCAATGACTCTGGCATCTAATTTTGGTTTCATTGAGTTCATATTCTCTGCATTTTATTTATTTATCTTTTCTTGTTTGCGTCTTATGTTCATATTTACTCGTTTCCTACTTTTAATGTTTTAATTCCCTTTCGTGCCGTTAGGTGGAACCACTGTATTGTGATGTCGTTTAGTCATTTCAGTTTGGCCAACATTGTCTTGCGCTTTTTGGGTGTTTAGGTCCAGACATTTTGTACTCATAAAGGAAATCCAGTTGATTTCGAAAACGTACACATGTTTAGCTTTATTTGTGCTGTATGTTACGTTGTAAATCAGTTTATTACTGATTGTGCGCAAAGTCACTTGATTTACTAACTATAAAGTTCCATATTGTCAAAATGAAGGAAATGTTATAACTGGCATTTATTTGTCACATAGGGACGAATGGCCGTCCTATTGAGGATTATAAAATAAACAACACTTACATGCAGAAGATTCTAATGTACAGCCTGCTCAAAGTCAGAATCAATGCACATTTACAGTCGAGAAAGAATATGACCTCATACTTGACAAGAATTGCGGGTGTCATTGGGATTTATTTGTCTATATTTGTGGATTTATTTGTCTATATTGTTGCCGAGTTCGTTATCCTAACTTTTTTACTTATCCGCTATTCCTTTTATTCAGTCTTTTTACTATAGATATACATAACGCGTACGTTCATGGACCTTTCCTTACAAAATTGTTGGGATGCTTAAGGACTTCCGAGGAATTGTGCATATCTCTCTATATTTAAAAAAATGGTAGCTAACGCCGCCACCGTTTGAGAAATTTTTCGCTCTTCGAGTTCGTACCGCAAAATCTATAACATACAAAATATAAAATTTGGTACATTTGTGGGAAATGTTTTGGGAACAATCTCAAATAAACCGTTTTTCGATTTAAACTTTAGTTTAAGAAAAATTTAATGTCAAATTCAAAGACAAAATATTTGAGCTGCGCGAACCGTCCTGGACAGACTAACAATAACAACACTACGAATTTTTGCAGGCATGTTCCTTCATAGTTGAGTTTTTACAGGATAGAGCCCTTTTCATAATTTCGATGTAGTTTACGAGATATTTTTCTTTTCATGCACTTCTGAAGTGAAAATTTTCTTCTGTATCAGAGCGTCCCCTGGAGTTTCTCTGCTTCGTACCACAAAAACTATAGCATACAAAATATGAAATTTGGTACATTTGTAGAGAAATAAGAAAACACTGTGAAATAAGCCGTTTTTCGATTTAAACTTTAGTTTGGATAAAAAGAGCTTGCTAAGTGAGATCTGCGAGCGCCAGTATGAGGCGAAGCTAGTTATGGGAGTTGACGAAACGTAGCGAATTGTGCGTTACGTTCCTTTGGCGAAACGTAACGTGTTGTTCGAAACATAGCGATCAGGGGGAGGAGCCCCAGTTACAAAAAGTAGCTAACGCCATCACTGCTACTTTTTGTCAAATTTAGCACTCCTCGAGTTTCTTTATCTCGTACTGTAAAATTTATAGCATACAAATATATAAAATTTGGTACATTTGTAGAAAAATCTTAGGGAAACACGCTGAAATGAGCCGTTTTTCGCACTGAAATTTCGCACTCCTCGAGTATCTCTGTCTCGTACTGTAAAATCTATATCATACAAATATGTAAAATTTGGTACATTTGTAGAAAAATTTTAGGGAAACACGCTGAAGTGAGCTGAGTTTTTCGCACTCCTCGAGTTTCTCCATCTCATACTGTAAAATCTATAGCATACAAATATATAAAATTTGGTACATTTGTAGGAAAATTTTAGGGAAACACGCTGAAATGAGCCGTTTTTCTCACTGAAATTTCGCACTCCTCAAGTTTCTCTGTCTCGTACTGTAAAATCTATATTATACAAATATGTAAAATTTGGTACATTTGTAGAAAAATTTTAGGGAAACACGCTGAAATGAACCGTTTTTCGCACTGAAATTTCGCACTCTTCGAGTTTCTCTGTCTCGTACTGCAAAATCTATATTATACAAATATGTAAAATTTGGTACATTCGTAGAAAAATTTTAGGGAAACACGCTGAAATGAGCCGTTTTTCGCACTCCTCGAGTTTCTCCGTCTCGTACTGTAAAATCTATAACATACAAATATATAAAATTTGGTACATTTGTAGAAAAATGTTAGGGAAACACGCTGAAATGAGCCGTTTTTTGATGTAAACTTTAGTTTAAGAAAATTTTAATGTAAAAGAATATTTGAGCTGCGAGTTCGGGTCCTAGACAGACTAACAATAGCAAGACCACGAATTTTTGTAGGCATGTAGCTACACTGTTGAATTTTTGCAAGACGGAGTCCCTTTTTTTCGATGTCGTTTAGCAGTTATTTTCCTTTTTATGATGCACTTTTGAAGTGAAAGCTTTTCTTCTATATGGGCGCGCCCCACTAGTTTCTCTGTCTCGTATCGCAAAAACTATAGCATACAAAAATATGAAATTTGGTACACTTGTAGAGGAATACACTGAAATAAACCATCTTTAACACTTTCCAATATAGTTGAAAAGTGTTTATGGCTTTGTTCATTCTGTCTGTCTGTCTGCCCGTTCGCACGATAACTGCCGTAAAAATGACTTCATCAAAATAAAATTTTAGTATGTTGTTCAGACGGCACATGTGTGATATATGGGAATGTAAATGAATAACATCACCCAATTAGATTTGGAGTGAACGGGGTTGTTGTTGAGACCCAGACCGTCGGACCTACCAGAAAGGTGTAAGGTAACTGTTTGGACGGCCGGGAAGTGCCACTCAATTTAGACCGGAACCCAGTGGGGGAGGCATCGACAGGGACCATACCCTCCTTCCCCTACCACCAACCTCTCGGAAGGACTTACGGACTCACATGTTTAACGTGATCGTACTCCGCATGAACACGGCGGCAGTTGTGGCAGCGTGCAAATCTAGCGTGCAAACCACCGGGCTACCGCGCCCGAAATGTGCCAACAGCACGCGGTGTTCCTAGGTGGTAACCCACCCAAGTACTAACCGGCCCGATGCTACTTGACTTCGGTGATCTAACGAGAACCGGTGTTTTCAACACGGTAGGGCCGTTGGCGGATTGAAGGGATTGAAAAAGTGAATTACATTGAACCCTATGGGACCTAATTTTTCAAACATTTTTTAAGCGAAGTTAAAATTGGCAAATTGCTTTGAAAATTTCAGGAAATGTTTAAATTATCCCATAAAATATACAAGAAAAATTGAGCAAATGGTTTGGTAGTTTTTTTAAATAAAAATTAAAATAATAATTTCACCCATATTATACGAAGAGATCAGGTGACCCACTTCAAAATAAAATAGGGCATCCATCTTTATACCAATGTAAAAATCGTGATTTTTAAATTCATTTTAAATGTATATTGAGTGTTGCATTCGTCCTAAAGCCGCTTTGTTTTTGCGTATTTTCTGTGCATCTATATTCTTCGCCAATGCAATTACAATATTTTTTAGTTTAAATGATCATCAAACTTTTATTATTCCTACCATGATTTGATTTTAACGTATGCAGAATGCAAACACATCCAGCTGTAAGATGAGTTGTATAAGAATTGCTGAATTTTTTTAAAGCAACATTTTATTTAACTTTGCAGTCTGAAATATAGTTGATATGAATGAAATATTCATTGATTTTATGTAGAAAAACTGCCGATTTTAGCATTGCCTTTTTTGATGAAGTTTATAGCATTGCCTTTTTTGATGAAGTTTATAGCATTGCCTTTTTTGATGAAGTTTATAGCATTGCCTTTTTTGATGAAGTTTTAAGCATGGAGTTAGAAAGTACTTTTACTTTCATGGTTTTAAGTTTCCAAATAAAATAAATTACTGTAGTACCTGTGATAATTTAAAAAATATTACCCCTGAATGTATCGCATTTTAGAGATGCTTAAATAACATTGCATTTTAGTTGGAAAGTGTTTCATAATCAATGCTTTATGCATGATTAATCTTTCTTGTTTAATTTACACTTAAATTTGGCTTGAAACAGCTTGCAAAACGAATTCAGCGGGCGACACCGAGGAGGACCTCCCGACTTGTTAAACTAGTTACGGGGGTTGGCGAGAGTAGCGAGCAGTGGGAAAAGCCCTAGTCGTTTAAAAAATTGTAGGACAGTAGAATTATGGTTTGGTACATATTTGGATTAAACCGAGACAGAGATTTACAGTTTTGAGAGATTTACAGTTTTAGAGATCTTATGCGACATTTTATTCGGAAGTCCTTGACGTTATACCTTTTTATGATAAATTATATTGATAGACGTTTCGATAGCCGTTAGTTGTTGTTGTTGTTGAGACCCAGACCGTCTGACCTACCAGAAAGGTGTAAGATAACCGTTTGGACGGCCGGGAAGTGCCACCCAATTTAGACCGGAACCCAGTGGGGGAGGCATTCACTAGGACCGTACCTTCCTTTCCCTACCACCAACCTCTCGGAAGGACTTACGGACTCACATGTTTAACGTGATCGTACTCTGCATGAACACGGCGGCAGTTGTGGCAGCGTGCAAACCACCGGGCTACCGCGCCCGAAATGTACCAACACGTGTTCCCAGGTGGTCACCCCATAAATATGTTCCCAGGTGGTCACCCACCCAAGTACTAACCAAGCAGTAGTCGAAAACCCTGACCATCCGACTCGTCCAAGGACTAAGAGCAGCAAGATGGATGGTCGAACCAAGCAGTAGTTGTTGTTGAGACCCAGACCGTCCGACCTACCAGAAAGGTGTAAGGTAACTGTATGGACGGCCGGGAAGTGCCACCCAATTTAGACCGGAACCCAGTGGGGGAGGCATCCACAGGGACCGTACCCTCCTTCCCCTACCACCAACCTCTCGGAAGGACTTACGGACCCACATGTTTAACGTGATCGTACTCCGCATGAACACGGCGGCATTTGTGGTAGCGTGCAAATCTAGCGCGCAAACCACGGGGATACCGCACCCGAGATGGCCAACAGCACGCGGTGTTCCGAGGTGGTCACCCACCAAGTACTAACCGCGCCCGATGCTGCTTGACTTCGGTGATCTAACGAGAACCGGTGTTTTCAGCACGGTACGGCCGTTGGCCCGAACCAAGAAGTAGTGTCGTACTTGTTACGGTGTTAAATAATTATTCAAAACTCGAAATTATAGACGGGTAAAAATATATCACCCATCTTTTGGAACCAGAAAAGCATTTTAAATTACAGAATTTTTTAAATTAAATGTTTTCGAATGAAAATCTTTTACTACATTAAAATGTGATAACATGATGCGGTTGCAGTCAGTAAAATGAAAACTTGAAAAAGAGAGACACATTTACTTACGCAACGCTACATTCCTTTGTACGAAAGAAATCCTGAAAATTGTTGGTCTCCAGTTTATCATAGGTCGCAAAGCTTAAGCTTCACTGCAAATCCATCAGTGAGACTAGAGATCCAATAAATTAAAATCTAGATCATTTGAAAAATACAATAATAATCTATAATAGAAATTATGCTAATATATTCTTATATGTTGTAAAGCATCACAATCACGTAATTAAATTTGAGCATAAAAGTTTGCAATTTTTTAAAATTTATAAATTTGAGTGTCACTTTCAATATGTACGATCCGGCTGGACTGGCATCAGCTCACGAGGGAGCCACACAAGATGCCATCTAGCTATGGCAAAATGGCCAGAGTTACTGATGTGCGTTCGGTCTGAAAGTGTCTGATGCAGAAACTGAACCCAATTCTAATACGAGTTGCGTTCACGATAATGCAACTAGACTTCGGGGTATATTTTTTTAACAGTTGTTAATTGACAATCCTGAAAAAGGTTAATTTGGTTTTCATCATTGTGATGCTTATATACAATATAGTGTTTACTCTTTCTGTATGAACAGGACCTTTAAACATCCTTTACATATTACGTAATCAAATACATCTAGCTATGGCAAAATGACCAGAGTTACTGATGTGCGTTCGGTCTGAAAGTGTCTGATGCAGAAACTAAACCCAATTCTAATACGAGTTGCGTTCACGATAATGCTACTAGACTTCGGGGTATATTTTTTTAACAGTTGTTAATTGATAATCCTGAAAATGTTTAATTTGATTTTCATCATTGTGATGCTTATATACAATATAGTGTTTACTCTTTCTGTATGAACAGGACCTTTAAACATCCTTTACATATTACGTAATCAAATACATCTAGCTATGGCAAAATGACCAGAGTTACTGATGTGCGTTCGGTCTGAAAGTGTCTGATGCAGAAACTAAACCCAATTCTAATACGAGTTGCGTTCATGATAATGCAACTAGACTTCGGGGTATATTTTTTTAACAGTTGTTAATTGATAATCCTGAAAATGTTTAATTTGATTTTCATCATTGTGATGCTTATATACAATATAGTGTTTACTCTTTCTGTATGAACAGGACCTTTAAACATCCTTTACATATTACGTAATCAAATACATCTAGCTATGGCAAAATGACCAGAGTTACTGATGTGCGTTCGGTCTGAAAGTGTCTGATGCAGAAACTAAACCCAATTCTAATACGAGTTGCGTTCATGATAATGCAACTAGACTTCGGGGTATATTTTTTTAACAGTTGTTAATTGATAATCCTGAAAATGTTTAATTTGATTTTCATCATTGTGATGCTTATATACAATATAGTGTTTACTCTTTCTGTATGAACAGGACCTTTAAACATCCTTTACATATTACGTAATCAAATACATCTAGCTATGGCAAAATGACCAGAGTTACTGATGTGCGTTCGGTCTGAAAGTGTCTGATGCAGAAACTAAACCCAATTCTAATACGAGTTGCGTTCATGATAATGCAACTAGACTTCGGGGTATATTTTTTTAACAGTTGTTAATTGATAATCCTGAAAATGTTTAATTTGATTTTCATCATTGTGATGCTTATATACAATATAGTGTTTACTCTTTCTGTATGAACAGGACCTTTAAACATCCTTTACATATTACGTAATCAAATACATCTAGCTATGGCAAAATGACCAGAGTCACTGATGTGCGTTCGGTCTGAAAGTGTCTGATGCAGAAACTAAACCCAATTCTAATACGAGTTGCGTTCACGATAATGCAACTAGACTTCGGGGTATATTTTTTTAACAGTTGTTAATTGACAATCCTGAAAATGTTTAATTTGGTTTTCATCATTGTGATGCTTATATACAATATAGTGTTTACTCTTTCTGTATGAACAGGACCTTTAAGCATCCTTTACATATTACGTAATCAAATACATCTAGCTATGGCAAAATGACCAGAGTTACTGATGTGCGTTCGGTCTGAAAGTGTCTGATGCAGAAACTAAACCCAATTCTAATACGAGTTGCGTTCATGATAATGCAACTAGACTTCGGGGTATATTTTTTTAACAGTTGTTAATTGACAATCCTGAAAATGTTTAATTTGGTTTTCATCGTGATGCTTATATACAATATAGTGTTTACTCTTTCTGTATGAACAGGACCTTTAAGTATCCTTTACATATTACGTAATCAAATACATCTAGCTATGGCAAAATGACCAGAGTTACTGATGTGCGTTCGGTCTGAAAGTGTCTGATGCAGAAACTAAACCCAATTCTAATACGAGTTGCGTTCATGATAATGCAACTAGACTTCGGGGTATATTTTTTTAACAGTTGTTAATTGATAATCCTGAAAATGTTTAATTTGATTTTCATCATTGTGATGCTTATATACAATATAGTGTTTACTCTTTCTGTATGAACAGGACCTTTAAACATCCTTTACATATTACGTAATCAAATACATCTAGCTATGGCAAAATGACCAGAGTTACTGATGTGCGTTCGGTCTGAAAGTGTCTGATGCAGAAACTAAACCCAATTCTAATACGAGTTGCGTTCATGATAATGCAACTAGACTTCGGGGTATATTTTTTTAACAGTTGTTAATTGATAATCCTGAAAATGTTTAATTTGATTTTCATCATTGTGATGCTTATATACAATATAGTGTTTACTCTTTCTGTATGAACAGGACCTTTAAACATCCTTTACATATTACGTAATCAAATACATCTAGCTATGGCAAAATGACCAGAGTCACTGATGTGCGTTCGGTCTGAAAGTGTCTGATGCAGAAACTAAATCCAATTCTAATACGAGTTGCGTTCACGATAATGCAACTAGACTTCGGGGTATATTTTTTTAACAGTTGTTAATTGACAATCCTGAAAATGTTTAATTTGGTTTTCATCATTGTGATGCTTATATACAATATAGTGTTTACTCTTTCTGTATGAACAGGACCTTTAAGCATCCTTTACATATTACGTAATCAAATACATCTAGCTATGGCAAAATGACCAGAGTTACTGATGTGCGTTCGGTCTGAAAGTGTCTGATGCAGAAACTAAACCCAATTCTAATACGAGTTGCGTTCATGATAATGCAACTAGACTTCGGGGTATATTTTTTTAACAGTTGTTAATTGACAATCCTGAAAATGTTTAATTTGGTTTTCATCGTGATGCTTATATACAATATAGTGTTTGCTCCTTTCTGTATGAACGGGGCCTTTAAACATCCTTGACATATTACATAGGGGGTTATTCTTAACTTTCATAATTCATGAATGTCTCATATGATTTTTACAAACAATATGATACCTTTCTAGAAACTCTCAAGAAATATGCTTCGCTAAATTTTATTATCCTTGGTCCAATAATCTTTGAAATATTGCATTCCAAATTTGTCACTATATGGTACTAACCGAAAAAGTAGAAAATAAACGTTAATCACTCGCGAAATTAAACTAGATTGATGATGCATATTCCATTTAAAATAATGCTATAAAAATGTTATCATTATCTAAAATTGACGTTATGTAAAATTCTTGAAAGGAAATGGGCGTGTAGACAGATGAAATTTCGACAGTTTTGCATAGCGATAAAATTTAAATTTGACGATATCCTGTATTTGGTTCAATTTCGTGTGCTAATATTCATTTTCTACTTTTCCATACACCACTGCTATGTGTAGGGGAGAACATTGAAAAACTCTTTTTTTCTCATAATTTATTTTTTACTTTTTAATTTCTAGTTTTAGATTTTCCTCTTTTATCAGCTCTCTTCCTTTAGTTCTTTGACTTAAATTGACCTACAAACCTATATAGTTTTATACATGGTTCAATGCATTTGAACCAGAAAAACATTTCGTCTGAAGACACTTTACCATCACTCACAAACAAAATACATAAAAAGGACAAAAACATAGTCATAACGTACATAAATGACGTAACGACGTTATGTAATGACGTGAGAATTGATAGATGAAAATGCTCCGCGAGATGAAGCTGTGGGCTGTGTTTCTGCTATCTACGTGACCTAAGAGGCGAGAACGTGCCTGTCAAAGATGGTGAATGAAAATGCAAACAAAGAGAGGTAACGTGGTTAAGGTATCCGCGGACGTTTGGACCAAATTATTTTAAAAATGCTTTACTGTTTTTAGGTAAATTATGGTATAAAAACACGAAAATATGCATCATATTTTTCAAAGATTGGACAAATGCAAGAAAAACACAGGCAAGACGGAGTCCCTTTTTTTCGATGTCGTTTGGCAGTTATTTTCCTTTTTATGATGCACTTTTGAAGTGAAAGCTTTTCTTCTATATGGGCGCGCCCCACTAGTTTCTCTGTCTCGTATCGCAAAAACTATAGCATACAAAAATATGAAATTTGGTACACTTGTAGAGGAATACACTGAAATAAACCATCTTTAACACTTTCCAATATAGTTGAAAAGTGTTTATGGCTTTGTTCATTCTGTCTGTCTGTCTGCCCGTTCGCACGATAACTGCCGTAAAAATGACTTCATCAAAATAAAATTTTAGTATGTTGTTCAGACGGCACATGTGTGATATATGGGAATGTAAATGAATAACATCACCCAATTAGATTTGGAGTGAACGGGGTTGTTGTTGAGACCCAGACCGTCGGACCTACCAGAAAGGTGTAAGGTAACTGTTTGGACGGCCGGGAAGTGCCACTCAATTTAGACCGGAACCCAGTGGGGGAGGCATCGACAGGGACCATACCCTCCTTCCCCTACCACCAACCTCTCGGAAGGACTTACGGACTCACATGTTTAACGTGATCGTACTCCGCATGAACACGGCGGCAGTTGTGGCAGCGTGCAAATCTAGCGTGCAAACCACCGGGCTACCGCGCCCGAAATGTGCCAACAGCACGCGGTGTTCCTAGGTGGTAACCCACCCAAGTACTAACCGGCCCGATGCTACTTGACTTCGGTGATCTAACGAGAACCGGTGTTTTCAACACGGTAGGGCCGTTGGCGGATTGAAGGGATTGAAAAAGTGAATTACATTGAACCCTATGGGACCTAATTTTTCAAACATTTTTTAAGCGAAGTTAAAATTGGCAAATTGCTTTGAAAATTTCAGGAAATGTTTAAATTATCCCATAAAATATACAAGAAAAATTGAGCAAATGGTTTGGTAGTTTTTTTAAATAAAAATTAAAATAATAATTTCACCCATATTATACGAAGAGATCAGGTGACCCACTTCAAAATAAAATATGGCATCCATCTTTATACCAATGTAAAAATCGTGATTTTTAAAGTCATTTTAAATGTATATTGAGTGTTGCATTCGTCCTAAAGCCGCTTTGTTTTTGCGTATTTTCTGTGCATCTATATTCTTCGCCAATGCAATTACAATATTTTTTAGTTTAAATGATCATCAAACTTTTATTATTCCTACCATGATTTGATTTTAACGTATGCAGAATGCAAACACATCCAGCTGTAAGATGAGTTGTATAAGAATTGCTGAATTTTTTTAAAGCAACATTTTATTTAACTTTGCAGTCTGAAATATAGTTGATATGAATGAAATATTCATTGATTTTATGTAGAAAAACTGCCGATTTTAGCATTGCCTTTTTTGATGAAGTTTATAGCATTGCCTTTTTTGATGAAGTTTATAGCATTGCCTTTTTTGATGAAGTTTATAGCATTGCCTTTTTTGATGAAGTTTTAAGCATGGAGTTAGAAAGTACTTTTACTTTCATGGTTTTAAGTTTCCAAATAAAATAAATTACTGTAGTACCTGTGATAATTTAAAAAATATTACCCCTGAATGTATCGCATTTTAGAGATGCTTAAATAACATTGCATTTTAGTTGGAAAGTGTTTCATAATCAATGCTTTATGCATGATTAATCTTTCTTGTTTAATTTACACTTAAATTTGGCTTGAAACAGCTTGCAAAACGAATTCAGCGGGCGACACCGAGGAGGACCTCCCGACTTGTTAAACTAGTTACGGGGGTTGGCGAGAGTAGCGAGCAGTGGGAAAAGCCCTAGTCGTTTAAAAAATTGTAGGACAGTAGAATTATGGTTTGGTACATATTTGGATTAAACCGAGACAGAGATTTACAGTTTTGAGAGATTTACAGTTTTAGAGATCTTATGCGACATTTTATTCGGAAGTCCTTGACGTTATACCTTTTTATGATAAATTATATTGATAGACGTTTCGATAGCCGTTAGTTGTTGTTGTTGTTGAGACCCAGACCGTCTGACCTACCAGAAAGGTGTAAGATAACCGTTTGGACGGCCGGGAAGTGCCACCCAATTTAGACCGGAACCCAGTGGGGGAGGCATTCACTAGGACCGTACCTTCCTTTCCCTACCACCAACCTCTCGGAAGGACTTACGGACTCACATGTTTAACGTGATCGTACTCTGCATGAACACGGCGGCAGTTGTGGCAGCGTGCAAACCACCGGGCTACCGCGCCCGAAATGTACCAACACGTGTTCCCAGGTGGTCACCCCATAAATATGTTCCCAGGTGGTCACCCACCCAAGTACTAACCAAGCAGTAGTCGAAAACCCTGACCATCCGACTCGTCCAAGGACTAAGAGCAGCAAGATGGATGGTCGAACCAAGCAGTAGTTGTTGTTGAGACCCAGACCGTCCGACCTACCAGAAAGGTGTAAGGTAACTGTATGGACGGCCGGGAAGTGCCACCCAATTTAGACCGGAACCCAGTGGGGGAGGCATCCACAGGGACCGTACCCTCCTTCCCCTACCACCAACCTCTCGGAAGGACTTACGGACCCACATGTTTAACGTGATCGTACTCCGCATGAACACGGCGGCATTTGTGGTAGCGTGCAAATCTAGCGCGCAAACCACGGGGATACCGCACCCGAGATGGCCAACAGCACGCGGTGTTCCGAGGTGGTCACCCACCAAGTACTAACCGCGCCCGATGCTGCTTGACTTCGGTGATCTAACGAGAACCGGTGTTTTCAGCACGGTACGGCCGTTGGCCCGAACCAAGAAGTAGTGTCGTACTTGTTACGGTGTTAAATAATTATTCAAAACTCGAAATTATAGACGGGTAAAAATATATCACCCATCTTTTGGAACCAGAAAAGCATTTTAAATTACAGAATTTTTTAAATTAAATGTTTTCGAATGAAAATCTTTTACTACATTAAAATGTGATAACATGATGCGGTTGCAGTCAGTAAAATGAAAACTTGAAAAAGAGAGACACATTTACTTACGCAACGCTACATTCCTTTGTACGAAAGAAATCCTGAAAATTGTTGGTCTCCAGTTTATCATAGGTCGCAAAGCTTAAGCTTCACTGCAAATCCATCAGTGAGACTAGAGATCCAATAAATTAAAATCTAGATCATTTGAAAAATACAATAATAATCTATAATAGAAATTATGCTAATATATTCTTATATGTTGTAAAGCATCACAATCACGTAATTAAATTTGAGCATAAAAGTTTGCAATTTTTTAAAATTTATAAATTTGAGTGTCACTTTCAATATGTACGATCCGGCTGGACTGGCATCAGCTCACGAGGGAGCCACACAAGATGCCATCTAGCTATGGCAAAATGGCCAGAGTTACTGATGTGCGTTCGGTCTGAAAGTGTCTGATGCAGAAACTGAACCCAATTCTAATACGAGTTGCGTTCACGATAATGCAACTAGACTTCGGGGTATATTTTTTTAACAGTTGTTAATTGACAATCCTGAAAAAGGTTAATTTGGTTTTCATCATTGTGATGCTTATATACAATATAGTGTTTACTCTTTCTGTATGAACAGGACCTTTAAACATCCTTTACATATTACGTAATCAAATACATCTAGCTATGGCAAAATGACCAGAGTTACTGATGTGCGTTCGGTCTGAAAGTGTCTGATGCAGAAACTAAACCCAATTCTAATACGAGTTGCGTTCACGATAATGCTACTAGACTTCGGGGTATATTTTTTTAACAGTTGTTAATTGATAATCCTGAAAATGTTTAATTTGATTTTCATCATTGTGATGCTTATATACAATATAGTGTTTACTCTTTCTGTATGAACAGGACCTTTAAACATCCTTTACATATTACGTAATCAAATACATCTAGCTATGGCAAAATGACCAGAGTTACTGATGTGCGTTCGGTCTGAAAGTGTCTGATGCAGAAACTAAACCCAATTCTAATACGAGTTGCGTTCATGATAATGCAACTAGACTTCGGGGTATATTTTTTTAACAGTTGTTAATTGATAATCCTGAAAATGTTTAATTTGATTTTCATCATTGTGATGCTTATATACAATATAGTGTTTACTCTTTCTGTATGAACAGGACCTTTAAACATCCTTTACATATTACGTAATCAAATACATCTAGCTATGGCAAAATGACCAGAGTCACTGATGTGCGTTCGGTCTGAAAGTGTCTGATGCAGAAACTAAACCCAATTTTAATACGAGTTGCGTTCACGATAATGCAACTAGACTTCGGGGTATATTTTTTTAACAGTTGTTAATTGACAATCCTGAAAATGTTTAATTTGGTTTTCATCATTGTGATGCTTATATACAATATAGTGTTTACTCTTTCTGTATGAACAGGACCTTTAAGCATCCTTTACATATTACGTAATCAAATACATCTAGCTATGGCAAAATGACCAGAGTTACTGATGTGCGTTCGGTCTGAAAGTTTCTGATGCAGAAACTAAACCCAATTCTAATACGAGTTGCGTTCATGATAATGCAACTAGACTTCGGGGTATATTTTTTTAACAGTTGTTAATTGACAATCCTGAAAATGTTTAATTTGGTTTTCATCGTGATGCTTATATACAATATAGTGTTTGCTCCTTTCTGTATGAACGGGGCCTTTAAACATCCTTTACATATTACATAGGGGGTTATTCTTAACTTTCATAATTCATGAATGTCTCATATGATTTTTACAAACAATATGATACCTTTCTAGAAACTCTCAAGAAATATGCTTCGCTAAATTTTATTATCCTTGGTCCAATAATCTTTGAAATATTGCATTCCAAATTTGTCACTATATGGTACTAACCGAAAAAGTAGAAAATAAACGTTAACCACTCGCGAAATTAAACTAGATTGATGATGCATATTCCATTTAAAATAATGCTATAAAAATCTTATCATTATCTAAAATTGACGTTATGTAAAATTCTTGAAAGGAAATGGGCGTGTATAGAGATGAAATTTCGACAGTTTTGCATAGCGATAAAATTTAAATTTGACGATATCCTGTATTTGGTTCAATTTCGTGTGCTAATATTCATTTTCTACTTTTCCATACACCACTGCTATGTGTAGGGGAGAACATTGAAAAACTCGTTTTTTCTCATAATTTATTTTTTACTTTTTAATTTCTAGTTTTAGATTTTCCTCTTTTATCAGCTCTCTTCCTTTAGTTCTTTGACTTAAATTGACCTACAAACCTATATAGTTTTATACATGGTTCAATGCATTTGAACCAGAAAAACATTTCGTCTGAAGACACTTTACCATCACTCACAAACAAAATACATAAAAAGGACAAAAACATAGTCATAACGTACATAAATGACGTAACGACGTTATGTAATGACGTGAGAATTGATAGATGAAAATGTTCCGCGAGATGAAGCTGTGGGCTGTGTTTCTGCTATCTACGTGACCTAAGAGGCGAGAACGTGCCTGTCAAAGATGGTGAATGAAAATGCAAACAAAGAGAGGTAACGTGGTTAAGGTATCCGCGGACGTTTGGACCAAATTATTTTAAAAATGCTTTACTGTTTTTAGGTAAATTATGGTATAAAAACACGAAAATATGCATCATATTTTTCAAAGATTGGACAAATGCAAGAAAAACACAGGCAATGATATGCACTAATATAGATATTTTTCCAAATTTTGTAACCCCGTATCAGAAACAGCTCTTAACAAAATAATTTCACTCACATCAAAACTTTTAGTTTATTTCAAAGGTCATTGTCATATAACTCGAGTCCAAAGTAAAAATCTGATGTGGGCAGCACATGACATTCATTACATAATGCAAGTACTTAACTTATTTCAATGCGAAATAATGATGGCAAGATCCAGGGCACAATGTTTTTAACGTTGAAAAGTACATTGATATTGGGTGCTGGATGATAGCACGTAAAATTTTTCTTATGTACCCAATTCACTTATATTTCATGCAAATATGACATGGCAATTGATAATATTGGTAACATCTGCTAAGCAGTACTGTTTATTATATTAAATATGTTAATTATTAATTCATCAAATTGGGATTATTTTTGTAACTTTATCGTCATTTTTACCATTTAGGTACTATATTAAAAGACAAGTTGCCAATTTAGTGCATTTCGCCAAATGAGTCACCAAGGTTGCCAAATAATTCGCTAAGTGTTGCATGTTCGATGCTACTGATTTTTATGTCACTTGTTAGATACATTTATTTAAAAATCCGCAATATCTCGAGAACGGTTTAGTTAGCCTTCTAAAGTTTATATCATTCATTTTAGAATAAAAAGATATACATGTAATATAGTTATCTATTTAACAGTATTGAATGTCTTGATTTTCTTCTGATTTTTTCAAAAATTCATTAAAAAATTTGAGGATCTTCCAAAAATTGGATTGCGTTTAAAGTCAATAGGCTTCCAGTATTCACGGATCGTAATAATAGTACCAAATTTCGTTTGGAACACTCCATTCGTTCGTGAGATATCGTATTCATAGACTCACGGACACACACACACACACACACCTCAAAAGCGTCTGATTCAAGTTCATGGATGCTTGAAACGTGAACTTTCGTCGAAAACTCGAATTCGAATTTTCGACCCCGTCGCAATACTTTCCTTATACATTAGTATGTATGTATGGAAAGTAATAAGATGAATTTTCAGCTTATAGACTCTAATCTCATCCCCTCTATTATAGTATATGCATTTTAAATTTTATGGGTTATGAAATAACTTGAAAGAACGATAAATAGTTCAAAACATTGTTTGCCGTCAGAGAACAAACTTTTAAAATGCAAAGTCTAGATTCTTTTGCCTACTATCAAATTATTTATATTATTGGTCTTAAAATATTTCCACTGATGCTTTATCGTATAGTGAAATAGCATTAGATGAGGTAGGTTGGACTCAATCAAAGTATTTAAACTCTTTCGAAATATTTTGGGTATTAAGACTATTTCGAAATAAGTTGGGTATAGACTCTTTTGAAATACTTTGAGCATTTAAACTCTTTTGAAATATTTTGGGTATTTAGACTCTTTCGAAATAAGTTGGGTATAGACTCTTTTGAAATACTTTGGGCATTTAGACTCTTTGAAATACTTCGGGGCTTCGGAGATATTTTGTTGCCTAAGTGGGCCCTCAAAGTTTTGCAATACATAAAGAATTGCATATTAAAATACTATTGAAAGAAATAGTATTACAAATTTAGTGACAGTCGCACAAAAACTTCTGAGTGTTTAAAAATATCCCTGTTAAAAAAATAGAAAATAATAAAAGTTTTAAAAAATGATATAAAATTGCGTCAAGCTCTATTGGAATAATTCAACCCACTTATACTTACGATATGCTAATATCTAAATATGCTCTAAAACGCATCATTAAAAACATTATCATCTTCGGCAAATTTTCCAACCAAAAAGGAAGCACCCAAGTCCCATTATTCAGTTTATTTATTTATTTATTTAACATAATGCAAACAGGATAAAATCCCAGTAACAAGAGGAATGCAAAATACTTAAAACAAATAAATTTTGTAAGTATTGTCTGATATAAAACTGATCAAGTGGCTTGGTAAGTTTCAATATTAGCACCAAAATGCCTTTCATCAAATAATCTCATAGGCCTAGTTGAGTACTAAGGAACCTGAAACCTAATCTAACTAAAGATATAGGGATACAATTAATTTTGATATTGAACATGTTATTGAAAAAAGAAAACAGAATGTAAACCGTTCTGTTCTGCAAGCTTTTAACATCAAACACATTTCGAAGAAAGGTAGCAGATAAAATAATACAGTAAGTACCAGTTTACTTCTAATACAAAGCCTCAAAAATTTATTTTGAATAATTTCAATATTATTAATATGAACTTGATGAAATGGGTTAAATATAATGCAGATATATTCAAGCTTCGACCTTGTGAAGAGTCTTGCTGTCCCAACCGCGAATCGAACCCAGGATCTCCGAACTAGCCAGCCGATGCTCTACCTCTGAGCTACTGGGACGATATTGCAAGCTCTTATCGTCAAAGTGGACTCTGCAACCTGATCAAGCATTTAAAAAACAATAATTTATAAAATCCTGGGTAATCCTCTTTATGTAAAGTAGTTTCCAATAGGATTTAGCACACATGCCAGTAATATGAATAGAAAAGAACTCAGAAGTATAAATAACACCATGATCAGTGACATAGAAGGAAGGCCCTGGCTAAAACAGAGTTGAAAATACTATAAGAAAATAAAATATGTACTTTCCTATGAGTAAAAGGAGAAACACTACATAAATTATATCCTGAATATGTTTACTTTCCTTATATACATAATGTATAAAGAAAGTATTGTGACGGGGTCGAAAATTCGAATTCGAGTTTTCGACGGGAGAGCACGTTTCAAGCATCCCTGATCACGAATCAAACATTTTTGAAGTGATGTCTGTGTGTGTGTGTGTGTGTGTGAAAGTGTGTGTGTGTGAAAGTATGTGTGTGTATGTGTGAAAGTATGTGTGTGTATGTGTGTGTGTGTGTGTCAGTGAGTCTGTGGAGACGATAACTGACGAACGAATAGACCGATTCGAACGAAATTTGGTACAAAAATCACAATCCGTAAACATTGGAAGCATATTGTTTTTATACGCAATCGAATGATCAGAACCCCCTAAATTTTCGAGTGAAATTTTGAAAAAATCGTCAAAAAATCAAAACCGCTAATAAAGTTACGCAAATAGACATTTCTTATGTAATTTTTCATTAGAAAACGATTGACATAAATTTTAGAACGCTAACATGAACCGTTCTCGAGATATTGCATATTTTTCAAAAAAATTGTCAAAAAGTCATATAAAATAAAAAATAAATAAATTGGGTGACATCATTCTCGTGGATCTAGCTCGTTTCATTCATGAAAAAAGATACTTTGAGTAATACTTATATTTTGTACTTATATTTTTGCACTTATATATATATATATATATATATTTTTGTACTTATATTTATACTTATATTTTTGAGTATACCAATATTTGAACGCCAATAGTCATTTATCTGCTGTAAGAATAACTTATTTCTTCGTCCATAACGCTTGGCGATATATTGGCGACAAATTTGGCGGAATGTCGCCAACTTGGCGACATTTTTAATTCTTGCCAAATTAATAAAAATCTCGCCAAATGGATAAAAATGACGCTAAATCAATGAAAATGACGACTAATTGAAGAAAATTCAATATCTTGGAAAGAATATAAGTATCTACTATAAGAATAACATTTTTTAAACTGTAAAAGTAGTAAATTCATTGCATTATATAAGGAAAGTCATGTGTTGCCCACATCAGATTTTTTCCTTTTGTAATGAATATTGAAACCTGTCAGTCGAGGAAATATAGTTTATCATTTAATTGAGGGAATTATTTCTATCGTGGTGAAAATGCTGTTCCGAATTGATTGAGCGTAAAATGCAAGTAATTCTCGAATTCTTATCGTGAATCCATATTCCATTGTGAACCAATAAAGGCATATTTCTTTTAGCACTATTATTATATCCAGAAGTAACTCATGTGTAATAGTAAAACCATTGAAATATTCATCAACTTGAGCATATGTGCAAAATGAACATTCTTATTCCTTCCTTATAATTCCTAGCTTCTCAAGGAACTTTCAGAAATGAATATTCTTATCTTTCAAGATAACCTGCGTTAAAATGAATGTCAGAGTCTAGGTTCATCATTTGTTTTGAAAAATTGTACAACTTAATATATATTAAATATATGTTTCGGAGCAACCTTAAAAATTTTAAGTAAGTGGATCAAATTGCTTTTTCTTGAACTTCGCACATTTATAACATCTTTTAAACCTTTTAATCTTTTAAACTTATATACTTTGCAGCCTATTTTACAAGAAAGTGCAGGTTTATTTTTTCGAATCGTGCTATAATCTAGTCAGCAGCAAGGTAACATATAAGTGACTTACGTGCCAAATTTTATGAAATTTCGTCGAATAGTACATACATTGCAAAGACACACACATACACAGGCGTGAAGCCAAAAATGGGGAATTCGTCTTCTAGAGTGCCTGAAACGTGCCGATTTGTTGAAAACTCAAGTTCGATTTTCAACACGATTTTAATATTTTCTCTATAGATCCATGTATTGTAGGGAAAGTAAAATTCTGAAATGGGTAGCACATGACATTTTCCACAGATTCAAATTCACTTTCTCTTTCATAATTAATTAAATTTAGCTTAATTGCACAAATTTACACTACTAATTATTTGAAATTATGTCCACTTTAAAGTTGCAATGCATATAATTTCAATACGTTACCAGCCCCCCAAAATAATAATAATAATAATAATAATAATAATAAAAACTTAAATAGCTCAGGAACGGTCCATCGTATAGAGTAATGAAATTGGTTTCATTGTTTTCATCGTCAAAAATTACGTATAAAATATGCTTTTAATTAATACATTAGAACATATTTAACCCTTTATTTTAGATGTTAACGATTTTTGCCGTCCATTCTGCAAGTACAGGCCGGTTTTTTTTTTTTTTTGGAATCGAACCGAAATCTAATGATCATTAGTGGAAGTGACTTACCTACCACGTTTTGTGAAATTTCGTCGGATAGCTTTTGAACTAGAGCAGATAAATGCATTTCACAGACACACAGGCAGACACATACATAAACGTCACTCTGAAAAAAGTAGTTTCCTGCTCTGGAGGTATCGAAACGTATAGATCCGTTGAAAACTCGCATTCCGATTTTCGACAAGATTTCAATACTTTTCCTATCTATATAAATACAATTGAAAATCTGTCTGTCTGTTTGTTTAACTCATCACCACGAGAGAATGGCTGAAGCGAATTTGATGAAATTTTGTGACGAGTCTTGAAATAGCCCTACTTAAAATTTAGTCTATGTTTCGAGTTTTTAAGACCAGGGGTTGTCGAGATATTAATGAAAAACGAAACTTTTGCCTAGGAGTTCTACTCTAACTCCCTGGTTCCTCCAAAGGAAAAAGGTTGAAAATTGCTGGTTTAAAATGTGAAAGTGAATAAAACTCTATCTCTGAGTTTGGTGGGAGTTTATTGCGTTTATTAGTCGCTTTTCAAAATCGCAGGTTTGAAACATGAATTTAAATGGAAACTCTATCACCATGGTTTATTTTTCACAGGCTCTTACTCAACAATGAAAAGTATTAAGAAATCAAAATGGTTATTTAATTATTAGCATTTTATGAGAAATATTATATCTTATATCAAGTTGCTTAGCAAGGCAATTAAATTAAATGTGTTTGTTAATCTTTATTATTATTTTTTCGATTTGAATAATAAATAAATGGATATAAAAATATACCTTATAAATAAACGCTTTGGTTTTCCTTTTAATTATATTAATTGCGGACTGCGTACATCGCTTTCATTTATTTTGGCAAAGAGTTTTCAGACTGATATATTGTGTTTAGCCAATAAACTCTTATAAGTATTATGTTTAGCCAATAAACTCATTTAGCCGATTGTTGAAACAGAATAAGAGTAAAAAGGTTATATTTTCTAATACAATTTTAGTGTTTTCATTTAGTATATACAAACGGGATCAGGATGTTTTATTCTTTAGATCTGCAAATTTAGATCTACGAATTTGACGGGATATCGCTAACTTGGCAACTTCTCTTAAACATTGCCAAATTGACGCAAATATCGCCAAATTGATAAAAACGACGCCAAATCAATGAAATTAATTTTGTTTTGTTAGAATCGGGTACTGCAATGATGTTTCGGTAGCATTTATCTGTCAGTCCAACCGTACTAGTTAGTAACACATATAGCGAATTTTTGAAGATGTCGCTAAATTGACGAAAATGTCGCTAAAATGATAAAATGACGCTAAATTCATCAAAATGACATCAAATCGATGAAAATTCAATATTTTGCATAATTAAGTACGATTTTTCTAGATAATTTCTGTCGTATGGTGAGAATTAAAAAATATTTTTTTCTTAATTTGTTTGCAAACTGGACCAGGATGCTTTATTCTTCAGATCTGCCTGTGAAGATAATTTTGTATATCGACCCCAGAGATTTTTATACATGTTTTAGAACAATTACATTAAATATTTTAATAGAATATTTTGAGTAACAAAGTCATTTAGAATACTATAGGAATTTACACATAATTGGGAATGTTAAGTTTCTGTATGTTATATTTTCCGTACGAGGAACGGGTATACTGCTAATATATAATAAAAATAACGAAGAACGTCTATTTGACTCTAATTATTGTATTAACTTTGCCAAAATAGGATGGAATAAGGGTGCCAAATGCTCTCAGGAAAAATCGATCCGTTTTTATCGGATTTAGCTGTGATGTGAAATAATCAGCATTGTCAGTCGTGAAGATATAAAAATCCATTTGGGATCAAGACGGAACGTTTAAAAAGTTTTCGGTGTATCTTCTTCGTAGCGAGATTATCGAGTTAGTCTTATCGGCGTATTTCTCCCCTTCCGCTCAGCAATCATATTTTCATATTATCCGATAATCCGCTCCCCAAATTATTGCTTCTTAATCTTATTCGGTATTGGTTCCTCTTCGTACTGATCCAGATAATTCTTTCTATTCTTTGAATATATTTTCCTGCATAAATGTTTGAACTAGTTCGACACTTCTTGTGAAAAATCTGATGTGGACAACACATGACTTTCCTTATATAATGCAATGAATTTACTTCTTTTACAGTGAAAAAATTATGTATAAGATCCACGGTGTAGTGTTTTTAACGTTGAATTGTATATTTGGCGCTTTTCCGGATGACAACATATAAGACTATTTCAAAGTACCCAAATAACTTATATTTCACTATATATCAGTCTAAATTAGCGATTATTAATATCGTTAGCATCTTCAATAAGCAATATAGCCTATATATTAAAATATTTTAATAATTAATTCATCAATTAGGCGACATTTTCATGAACTTCGCTTCAATTTTGAAAGTTTGACAATACTTTCGTCAATATGGGGCGAAATATTGCCAATTTGGCGATATTTCGCTAGATTATTCGCCAAATTCGCCTGATGTATAGTCAAGTGTTACAGACAAACGGAGAGAAGAGCGTTTCTTATATATTAGAAGGTATTCCATCATATTACGACGGAATTCTAAATTTGCAAACCATTATCTCCCATTTGGAGGCATTTTTATTAATTTGACAACATTTTTATCAATTTAGCGACATTTTGTCACTTTGGCAACATTTAAAAAAGTCTCCAAGTTGGCAAGTTTCTTGTCAAGCGTTACGGGCAGAGAAATAGGTTATTTTTATAGCAGATTTTTATGTTCTTTCCAAGATATTGAAGTTTCATCAATTAGTCGTCATTTTCATTGATTCAGCGTCATTTTCATCAATTTGGCAACATTTAAAAATCCCACCAAGTTAGCTATATTCCGCCAAATTCGCCGCCAAAATTTCGCCAAGCGTTATGGACGGAGAAATAGGTTATTCTTATAGTAGGTAAATGACTATTAGAGTCCAAATACAAAATTATTTCTCAAAGTATCTTTCTTCTCTCGTGAATAGAACGAGCTAGATCCACGAGAATAATGTTAACAAATTTATCGTATAATATTACATGTGAAATGTAAACATATTTCACAATAGTTAATTACTTTTTTAATTTATGTAATTTTTTGATAAATTTACTTTAAAAATGTGCAATATCTCGAGAACGGTTCATGCTATACATTCTAAGGTATGTGCTAATCGTTTTATAATGAAAATTTTCATAAGAAATGATTATTTAAGTAACTTTATTAAAGGTTTTAATTTTTTAATGATTATTTCAAAATTTGATTCGAAAATTTGGAGGTCCTCCAAACATTCGATTGCGTTTAAAAACAATAGGCTTGCAGCATTCACAGATCGTAATTTTTGTATCAAATTTCGTTCGAATCGCTCCATTCGTTTGTGAGATATCGTCTCCACAGATTCAAGGACACACACACACAGACATCACTTCAAAATCATTTGATTCGTGTTCAGGAATGCTTGAAACGCGCTCCTCCGTCAAAATCCCGAATTCGAATTTTCGACCCCGTCACAATACTTTCCTTATACATTATACTACGTATATAACGAAAGTAATAGTGGTTCTAAATCATTCCAATAGTAAAGCAACTTTATAAATATTATCAATATTGGTAAATATTGGACCTTTACAAGAATTTTTCGCCAACATTGCTTTTACATTGAAAATATTTCCAATGATTTTAAATATTGAGACAGTATTGGCACTTAATATTTAACCCACGATAAGTGAATGTCCTCTAAGAAGATTCCGGGATAAGATTCTACATTTGAAAGGGGGTGGGGGAGAAAAAATCGGACTCGGACTAGGCGGGTTCGGGAACTGATACTGTTAGAGCGAACCAGGGTTGTAGTCAGAAACGTAATTCAAGAGGGTCTGAAATGATTCAAGGGGAGCTCACTAAAAACTATTTGGATGCAAATAACATCTAAGGCTTTGGGTTTTTATACTGCAAACAGAGATTTAGAAAAATGTAAACAATTTGAATCCTTATACCTCCTAGATAAAATGTAAATATATTTTCTTATTTTATCGAAAATACAGTCCAGATAATGAATATATAAAAATAATTGCAATATTTTAATATTTTGAACTTAATACTTTCCTTATATACATAGTATAATGAATAAGGAAAGTATTGTAGCGGTGTCGAAAATTTGAATTCGATTTTTCGACGGGAGAGCACATTTCAAGCATCCCTGAACACGAATCAAACGTTTTAGAGGTGATGTGTCAGTGAGTCTGTAGAGACCATATCTCACGAACGGAGCGATTCGAACAAAATTTGCTACAAAAATTACAATCCGTGAATACTGGAAGCCTATTGCTTTTAAACGCAATTGAATGTTCGGAACCCCCCTAAATTTTTGAGTGAAATTTTGAAAAAATCATCAAAATTCAAAACCTTTAATAAAGTTAAGCAAATAGTCGTTTCTTATGTAATTTTTTATTACAAAATGATTGACACAAACATTAGAACGCTAGCAGGAACTGTTCTAGAGATATTACACATTTTTCAAATAAATTTATCAAAAAATCACATAAAATGAAAATAAATATTAACTATTGTGAAATGTTCACTTTTCATAAGTAATAGCATGCGATAAATTTGGAGACATCATTTTCGTGGACTTAGTTCGTTCCATTCATGAGAAAATATACTTTGGGTAATATATTTGTATTTGGACGCCAATAGTCATTTATCTACTATAAGAATAACTTATTTCTCCGTCCATAACGCTTAGCGAGATTTCGGCAATGAATTTGGCAGAATGTCGTCAACTTGGAGACTTTCATACATGTTGCCAAAATATCGAAAATGTCGCCAAATCGATAAAAATGACGCTAAATCAATGAAAAGGACAACTAATTGACGAAAATTCAATATCTTCCAAAGAATACAGAAAACCTATTTTTCCATCCGTAATGTTTGGCAAAATTTTATTGACGAATGTGTAGGAATATCTCCAACTTGCTGACTTTTTAAATGTTACCAAGTTGGCGAAAATGTCACCCAATTGATATAAATTCGTCAAATTGATGAAATCAACGCTAAATCAATGAAATGACGACTAATTGATGAAAGTTCAATATCTTGGAAAGGACATAAGAGTAGACTATAAGAATAACCCATTCCTCCGTCCGTTCGTAAAGCTTAACGAGAAATTTAGCGGGACGTCGCCAACTTGTCGACTATTTTAAATGTTGCCAAATTGACAAAAATGTCGCCAAATTGATATATAAATGACGCCAAGTGGGAAGTAATATTTCGCAAATTCTGATTTTCGTCATATAACGGGCATACCTTCTAGTATATAAGAAATGCTTCTCTTTGTTTGTCTGTAACACTTGGTGGTGCATTTGGCGAACGTGGCGATATTTCGTCCCAGATTGGACGAAAATATCGTCAAAATTGCAAAATTGACGCTAATGAAAATTATGCCAAATTGATGAATTAATTATTAAAATATTTTAATATATGGACTATATCGCTTATTGAGGATACTATCAGTACTGATAATTGCTTATTTAGAGTTGCGCGAAATATAAGTTAATTGGGTACTTAGAAATATAGTTTTAAATGTTGTTATCCGGAAAATCGCTAAATGTACAAACCAACGTTAAAAACATAGTACCGTGGATCTTAATACATTATTTTTTTACTGTAAAAGGAGTAAATTCATTGTATTATAGTCATGTGCTGCTCACATCAGATTTTTTTTTCTTTGTTTTAAAAGCATTAGGAAGTTAAATGAACTTGGGGATTCTAAAGATGGTTAATGATTAATACGGTTTGAACAGAATAGAACGAATATGCGTATAGAAATATATGTATTCAAGTGCGTATTCAACTAAATATTAAAGTACGTATCTAAGTACGCCTTTATATGCCATCTGGCAAGTTTATGGATTAACTTGTATCTAATATCTCGTTAGATATATTGTATGAGTTTAATTCATACACAGGTAAGCAAGTTAATAAAATAGTTTGATATTTTGCGTCTATGGTCTGTAGTCTTTATGATCAGAGTATCAAAATGAAAGCGGGTTGAAAACTGAAAGAGCTATCTAGTTATACACAGTTAGCTATTTACTTGTAGTGCTTTGAAAGCCTGTAAACTAAACAAATGAATCTGAAAAAATCGAATAAACTTATTGAACTTTACTAATGTTTTCTTTTTACAAAATGTTATTCATACAAAACCCCTTCGGCTGTATCAGACTGGAGTCATCGCAGATTTTTTTTTTTTTTTTTAAAGAGGGGGGGGGGGGAGAATACTGTAAATAGTAAATTAGTCTTTAAATAAATTGATCTATTAAAATATTGTAATTAATTGTAACTATATGTGCTGTACCACAAGACCTATTAATCATTAATATTTGTAAACTCTAATAGCTATTATTTTATATTGCAATCAATATAAATTGCTATTATTTTATATTGCAATCAATGTAAATTGCTATTATTTTATATTGTAATCAATATAAATTACTATATGAATTATTAACAAAAATTAATTTTATAGCTGTATTTGCAAGCTAATAGATGATTGTAAAAATTCATATAGCTACTATACAACATTATTTATATATAATGGTTACAATTGATTTATAAGCATTAACTAGTAGCGATGCTGTTAATAATTCAAAAGTTCTTTTCTAAAAGTTAATACGAGTTAACGGATAATATTTACTCTATAATTACTCCACAGCTGATTTTAATTGTATATTGGTATAACAGTGAACTCCATAATAATACAAAAGTACCCTAAATACTACTGTATTTAATTTTTAAAACTCTTAAATATTTCAAAATTAAATATGTAAATAAAACGATGATCATCACTCAGTATAATCCCAAATTCAGCTAACCTAAAAAATTTTATTTCTGTACAATACGAAACGAAGTAATTCATAAAAAAATTTAAAAAAACAATTTTTCATGCAAAATTTGGTTGACATGTTGAATGAAATTTCATATCACTTCTAAAAATTGAATATTTGTGTCAAGTAGGCTAAGTATATCTCTTGGGGAGGGGGATTCCAGCATCTTCAGGCAGTGTTTCTTTCAGGACTTTTTGGCCGGGGCGGGGGGGGGGGGGGCGAATAAAATTTTAGGGGTGGTGGTGGTGGTAAGTTTACTATTTGCCCTATATAAATATATTTAAATGTTGTGTCACATAAATAGAAACTAGGTTAACATAAAATGTCTCCAGAGGGGGGGGGGGGGGGATATGCCTGAAAGAAACACTGCCTACAGGGCTACCTTGGCCCGAGCTGAGTAAAAGTCTGAAATTTCGGCACGTGTTTGGATTGAGTCCACGGGCTTAGGTTCGGACCAACCAATGCGCTAGATCAAGTCTGATTACTCAAAAGTTGTTCAAGCCAAATCGGGCTCCTGCCTAATTTAAAAATATTTGGGTCAGGCTTTCCGGAAAATTTTATAGATGGAATTTAACAGGGTAGAGGGAATTATTTTGATAATTTTAGCTATGTAAACATGAATGTTGAAAAAGAACCCTAACTTTTTTTGTAGAGAAATTACACAGATTCATGTTTTTTACCCATTTGGATAAGCAGTATTATTGCGGTTTTGCCGCCAGACCAAGACGCAAGGGTCTTCGGGTTCTTCAATCGAAAATTTGTTCAGATCAGGTCGAGTTCAAGCTTTGTTACCGTGGGGTCGGTTATTCTAGCTCTTTGGGTTTTCCTCACAAATTGTGTGTGCCCCCCATACCTACGAACAATAATTACGAGTCTCCTCCTCTTCTATATTTGATTTCCCCCTCCTTGGGAATCTTGTATGTCTTCGTCTCCCGAAAAAAAAAAAAAGACAAGCAGAGTCGCTGCCCCCCGCCCCCTCCTTTGATGTCCTCCCCCTATGTAGGGCGTAAAATGATACTATGTCTATGGGTGGCCCTGGGTCCAGTCTGAAATTTCGGCTCTAAACAAAAGAGAAGCACTCTAAAATATAAAAACGAACTTATAATGCTGCCATCTAGCGGTGAAGAGAACAACTAAATTACAATTTAATGCTCGTCTCTGTGCGATTTTACGATATAGTCAAAAATATTTACAATGAGAAACAGATACTGTTCATTTTGATATAGACTATTGGGATATACTCACATAAGGTTTCTCGTAGATATTTCCAGAGTTGAACTACTTTTGTATCAGAAATAAATATTATGTGTGTGTGTGGGGGGGGGGGGGGTATCTTCCATTCGTGTGATGCAGAAACAAGATAAACACGTTATTTATTATATACCAAATTTTGTGAATATGTTAAAAATTTTATTTAATTCACAAAATGCAAATTTACAGAATCCGCCTGAAGGGAGCGTTCCCAAAAAGTTGGAATGCACTCCTATTGCAGACGAGTGGCATGGCATGCGATATGGAGTTCGAGCTGGATGGAGCAATGACTCCAAGCGTCCCCTCCGATAGTTCTAAATCATTTTACAATTTACAACAACAACAACACCAACAAAATAAATAAATAAATAAGCATATTGAAAGTTAAATTCTGAGTTTATTTTTTATGATTATCCTATGATATTCAAAGAAAAGATAGTATTCAGTAATCATTTTAGTTTCAGCATATTTTAGCTGTAAGTGAATGAATGTACTGAAAAATTATTTAAATAACATGCCTGATTAAGCAATAAATACCCAGGGTTCTTTTTTAAACTTTTATTAAAACATCACTGACTAACTGAATGGAATCCATTCATCTTTGCTCCCAGAGTGAATTTGAGTAATTATAAATATTTTATTTTAAGGAAATGTACAGCAATATTAAAATATTTTAAATCACCCATTTTAATGTAAATTATAGAATTATTTGTGAACAAACATAAATACAGCATTTCCTTACGTTTCACTTGTTTGTTCTACGATTTGTAGAAAATTTTAAACTTCCGAATTTAATGAATATTATTGCTTTACTGACAAAATATTATTCCTTTACATCATAGGTTCTCAACGTGGGCGATAACGCCCCCTTGTGGGCTTTTGAGACTTTCAGAGGGGCAGTAGAAGACCCAGAGAAAATTAGGGGGCGTTGAGATGGTACGGAGGGGCGGTGGACAGATTAAAAAAATATAGTTTAAAAAAGACAAAAAAAAAAACACGCTAATCACGTACTAACTAAAGTAAACTTTAATATTGGTTAATTTTTGTTATTGTATGTATTTTAATCATTTTTATCACGTGTGCGAAAATTCACATATTTCGGTAGTTCGGGAAGTGGATGAAAATTGAAATTAAAGATTCCATTACATTCAGATATACATTAAATTGGATGATATAAACATTTTTAATTTTAGATTTGAATTAAACATTTTCAAATCTTCCAATTTCACGTGAAATATCTCATATATAAATACAGGTAAAGTTAACGAAAGTATGTTAATAAAAATAGCAAAAAATATGCTTGTAGCAATTCAGTTATAACAAGTTTTTGTTAAATAACGTGATTTTTGCAATCCTGCAAGAATTGACAGTATTATCTGTGCTTGTTCTAACCCGCACTCTGCTCCCGCATCACCCTTGTCCCCACGCTTTACTTCGGCGCCGGGTGTTAGAAACGAGTCACTGCATGTTTATCTTATTCCTGTCGATGCGTGTTATATGTCTCCAACCTATATATAAAGGCAGTGATTGTTCATTTTATTTTCATTAGCATTATCGCGCGCAATTGATGACAGGGTTTTAAAAGTACACTAATACTACTCACGTATCTGTAAAGTAAAAACCATGTCGGCAGCAAAAAAGAAGAGGCGGCCGTATAGTGTGGATTATATTAAGTACGGATTTATCGAAAATCACACAAATCCATCATCGCCAATGTGCCTTATTTGTCAAAACACATTTTCAAATGAAGCGATGAAGCCTTCTAGGCTTCAAGATCATTTTAATAAAATACACCCGGATAAGAAAGACAGAGATGTGACCTATTTTCAAGACATGAAAAAGAAGTACGAAATTCAGCCAACTGTATCAAAACTTTTTTCATCAGCTTCTAAGCAAGACGATGACGGGCTTCGAGCTTCGTACAATATCTCATTGTTGATTGCTAAAACATGCAAACCACATACTATTGGGGAAGATTTAATTTTACCAGCAGTAAATGAAGTAATAACCACTGTGCTCCATAAACCAGCTGCAGATATTATCCGAAAAATTCATTTGAGCAATAGTTCTATGCAAAGACGAATTGATGAGATGGCTGAAAACATTGCAGAATCATTGTGCAATCATCTGCAGACTTGTCAATTTTCAATTCAGCTGGATGAGTCCACTTTACCAACCAATGAGGTTGTTATTGTCATACGTGAGGTTTATCAAAGATGAGAAAATATGTCAAGAACTATTGTTTGCTACGAATTTGGAAACAGATACAAAAGGAGAAACCATATTTAATACACTGGAAAAGTTTTGTGACGAAAAGGAAATTCCTTTTAATAATATTTTGTCAGTTGCTACGGATGGCGCACCGGCTATGACAGGGCGTCACAAAGGCTTCATAGCGTGCTTAAAAAATAAAGTTCCTGACGTGCTTGCTGCGCATTGCGTAATTCATCGCTAGCATTTGGTTGCGACAAATTTGAGTGAACGCCTCCATACATCACTGCAATATGTTATCAAAGCAGTTAATAAATCAGAAGTAACTGGTTGAATGACAGATTATTTAGTCAGCTTTGCATTGCCAATGATGAAGATTTCAACTGATTGCTGCTTCACACAGAGGTGCGCTGGCTGTCAAAAGGTACTTGTTTGACTCGATTTTACAATCTGTTTGGGTCTGTGATAGAGTTCCTAGGAAACAAAGACACGGAATTGCGCGACAACCTTATCTCATCAAAGAACGATATTGCGTTCTTGACAGACCTGTATAAATTGTTTAATGATGTCTTCAACTTCAAGGCGACGACTTAAACTTGATTAAGACAAAAAAATAGCGTTGCTGCTTTCGTGTCCAAACTGCTATTATACAAAAGAAATATCGGCAGACGCGAATTCAATAACTTCCCAAATTTATCAGTAGTATCATTCAAGCACGACGACTTGCTTGTTTACTGTCAACTCTTGGAAAACCTCCACGGTGATTTCAAGGGACGATTCCAGGACATTTTAAACATGGACATACCAGACTGGGTTTTGGATCCTTTTTCAAATGTCAACACAGCAGGATCATCCCAGTTAGAAGAACTAATAGAACTGACGACAAATGAGGGATTAAAAATTAAATTCAAGAATGGCTACCAAGAATTTTTGCTGCAGAAGCCGATTTTGCAACTGTACCCAGGATTATGGTCGATTGTTCAACGATTTCTGATAGCATTCCTATCTTCCTATTTAGCTGAACGTGGATTTAGCGCTGTAGAAACGTTGGTAACTAAAAAGAGAAATCGGCTCCATGTTACTGAACGCGGCGACTTACGGTTGTTTTTAAGTAAAATCGAGCCTGAAATTAACAAACTCCTTAAAATGCATCAAATTCAACCTTCTCATTAGATAAGTTATAAATTCAATGTCTTTTGAATGTTAATAAAAATACTTTTCAATATAATTAAGTATGCGTTTTAATTGTTCTCATTGAAACAGTCTTCTTTAAACTCAGAAATAGGATAGGGCCATATCCTATCTTACGACTATAGTATATAATATTACACGTTTAAATATAATCGTGGCAATATATGTTTCAGATTCGCAAGTAAAAAAAATTGGGGGGGGGGGGGGGGGGCATTAGGAAAAAAAATATTCTCAACGTGGGCGGTGGGGAAAAAAAGGTTGAGAACCTATGCTTTACATAGAACAGAGAAACAAAAAGGAAGCAAATAGCAAAAGCTCCGATCGCGATCTGGATGACCTACTCGCAGTGGGCCTAGAGCCCCGGTTTCTGCTATCGGAGATGACGCCCCAGGGCGCTGAACGAGAAGGGGGCGTCTGTTACACTGAACATATTTTTGGCTTAAGCAGAGCCACCCATAGGAGGACCTATGCGGGTTAGACCTATGCGGGAGGACCTATGCCCCTTTATACGGGTTTGATAAAATAAAACTGGCTCGGAAAAGTCTTCTAATGATCTCCTTGCTGTTTAGATTACGTTTTCACGAAATTCCGAAAAAAAAATTCCGGGTCAGTTTTATTTTGGCAACCCTGTATATATAAATACACGGTTGACAAAATAAAACTGGCTCGGAAAAGCTTTTTCGGAATTTCGTGAAAACGTAATCTAAACAGCAAGGAGATAATTAGAAGACTTTTCCGGGCCAGTTTTATTTTATCAACCTTGTATATATTTTTTTAATTGGGAATGGGGAAAACATGAAAATTTCACAAAGAGGGGGAAATCGAATATGGAGGAGTACCCATAATTTGTATGGGAAATCAAAAATCTGGTTCCGTTATGTTCTGCTATGCGGTAAGTACTATATGCTTTAAATATGCGAAGATTCAGCTTTCTAGGTCATCTGGAGGGCCTGGAAATACTTTCGTAATCCCTCTTCTTTTCCGCTCCCTAGGGAGAAACTGAAATTCCGACTCCGTTAGGATCTATTTCGTGGCCGATACTATAAATATGCAAAAAAATTGTCTTCTAGGTCATTAAAGTACTTCTGAAGATTAGAAAAGACACCCCTTGAAAAATCCCAGTCAAAAAAGTTTTTTCGAAAAGCCCCCATTTTCTTAGATACCGGGGGGGGGGGGATTGAATTTCTAGCTCCATTAGGTTCTATACGTATAAGTGTTGTTGAGACCTAGACTGTCCAACCTACCAGAAAGGTGTAAGGTAACCATCTGGGGGGCCGGGAAGTGCCACCCAATTTAGACCGGATCCCAGTGGGGGAGGCATCCACAGGGACCGTACCCTCCTTCCCCTACCACCAACCTCTCGGAAGAACTTACGGACCCACATGTTTAACGTGATCGTACTCTGCATGAACACGGCGGCAGTTCTGGCACTGTGCAAATCCAGCTCGCAAACCACTGGGCTACCGCGCCCCAAAATGTGCCAACAGCACGCGGTGTTCCCAGGTGGTCACCCACCCAAGTACTAATCGCCCCCGATGCTGCTTGACTTCGGTGATCTAACGAGAACCGGTGTTTTGTACGTATAAGTGTGCAAAATTTGTATCTTCTAGGTCAGCAGTGGGTTTCCGGAGGGTGTAGAAAGAAGGAAACATGTTAGACAATTATTATGTAGATATTTTGTAAAATTTAATACTAAATGTATATTCAAAATAATTTTTAGAGTCTACTTATCTTTTTGACCTGACCCTGGCAATTTGGGCGCCAAGACTCTTTGCTGTAAATTTTACAGTACTGCTGTGAAATTCCACTACACTTTTTGCTGTAATTTTTATACCGTAAATTTTACAAAAAATTGTAATTTGTACGGCAGATTTTACTGTAATTTCTACAATGATTTAAACTGTATGTTTTACGGTATGTCTGTAAAATTCTACTGCACTTTTTGCTGTATTTCTTACAGCGTTTTATACCGTAAATTTTACAAAAAATTGTAAATTTTTACAGTGCTCAATACTGTATTTTCTACGGTACTCCTGTAAAATTCTACTGCACTTTTTATTGTATTTTTTTTACATTGCTTTATAGTGTATATTTTACAGTACTCTTCTACTGCACATTTTACTGTATTTTTATAGTGTTTACACTGTAAATTTTACTGTATTTTTGTAAAATTCTACTACAGATTTTGCTGCATTTTATACTTTAAATGTTAGAAAAATGCCTAATTTTAACAGGATATTTTTAAATAGCTGATAGCATGTTATAAGCCGCATTTAAATTTTAATATGAATAAGAGATTGCTCAGCTGACTTCTAACATGAATTACAATGGATAAATATTTTTCTCTTCAACATCAGTAAAATCAATATAAGAACACAATAATTCATTTTATGCGGAATAATATTATAAATTTTTGGTAATAAGAATGGGAAATGTCAATAAAAATCAACACAAATTAATTTAATGGTGTTGGTCTGAGGAAATTACAGTATGATACAAGATTTCATTAGTCCTGTGATTGATAATTTATTTAAATGTAATTTTATATTTGCCAGCATGCCACACTGTATACACATAAATGTACTAATACGCTTTATGATTATGTCATGATTAATTATTAATACTTATGTTAGTTTAATACATGAACTTAAACAAATAATTAGAAAGATATTTACAAATAAATGTGTTGTATCCGGGCACTCGTCTTATAAAAAAATAATTTAACGAGCTGCGGTCTCACGAAGGTTGAGAAACACTGGTCTATATATTTATTAAAAACACGCGATTAAACCTGCCATAGAGATAGATAGCATTATGCAGACGATATTTTCCCCACCAACTTGAAGAAAATGATATCATGTCGCTTAGCAACGGATTTAAATCCAATGTGTTTATGTGGCAAACGATTTTTATTAAATCTTTTCCGATTTAAATAATAAAGATATGTATATGAAATAAATTTCATCAATATAGCATTTTTGACTGGATTATATCAATTACGGTCTTCAGGTTTAAACATTATTATTATTGATATTTTCGGGGATTATTGATTCGGTGATTATTGATATTTTCAATTTATTACATCATTGTTTTATTTTGGCAAAAAATTTTGAAACTCATATATTGTACGTATTACTGGTAATATTCTACATATGCACAGGTATATCTTCTAATCTACGAGAATATAAGTAGTATAGGTATATTGGCATATATTTTGACATATATTGGCATATATTGGAATCAATTACGGCCGTCTGGTTTAAAGATTACGGAGAATATTGATATTTTCAATTTATTACGTCATCTGTTTTATTTTGGCAAATATTTTTGAGACTCATATTGTAATATGGGTAATCTTCTACTAACACTTGGACATATCTTTTACGACATTATAGGTAGTACGGGTATATCTTCCCATACAATAATAGCACTTTCATTTTGGCTTGTATTGGAAACAATTACTATCTTCAGGTTTAAAGATTAATCTAGTAATCTTCTAACACCCAGGCATATCGTCTAGTCTATGACAGTATAAGTAGTATGGGTATATCCTTCCATACAATTTTAGCGTTTTCATTTTGGCATATATTAGAATCAATTACGGCTTTCAGATTTAAAGATTACGGGATTTTTAATATTTTCAATTTATTACGTCATCTGTTTTATTTTGGCTAAGATTTTAGAAACTCATATGTTGTAATACGTGTAATCTTCTACTAATATATGGGTATATCTTCTAATATTCGCGAATATAAGTAGTACGGGCTCCATACAAGTTTAGCGTTTTTGTTTTGCATATATTAATTCAATTTCATATATTGATTTTATTTTGCATATATTTGCATATACTGATTGAAACATCTATATGAATTAATTCCCAAGTGTGCTCTTCGCGAACAGATAGACTTGCAATTTTGTATACAGGTCGATAAAACCCCCAGGAAAAAATCGAATTTCCCAAAATGCTCATTAGAAAGGGGGGGGGGGGAGGGGAGGGTGCTCCACATCAAAACGTTCGAAAGGTGAAATAGTAGAAAAACACACTTCGCGTTATGACAGAGACTTTGCTACTTTAGAAGTGCATCACGCCTCAATAATAAATCCCAAGGGTTAATCGCTAGATATAAATCGAATTTTTCAAAACTGTTCATTACTAAAACGTTCGAAAGATGAAATTATAAAAAAAACATATTTTGTGATGCAATAGAGGCTTTAAACTTGGTGTATAGGTAGATAGCTCGAAAATAAGAAAGTGTAAAATTTCGGTTTTCTATAAATTGCTATTGTAGGGGTGCGGCACACCAAAATGCTCGATATGACGAATAAATGAGAAACGCTTTTTTAATTGAGCCAGATACTTGCAACTTAGTGTCTGGGTCAATCGTTCGATAAAACCTCTAGAAGAATTCCAAATATTAAATATAATTTCAAATGTTTATTAGGGTGAGGGGGATACTCAATACTAAACCGTTCTAAATGTGAAATAACAGAAAAACATACTTAGTGTAGTGGTAAGATAGAGAGATAGATAGAAATAGAGATGGAGATAGATAGATAGATAGATAGATAGATAGAGAGATAGAGAGATGTTTGAAAATTTATTTGAGGAAAACATTCGGAATATGAAATGAGAGATAGAGACTTGAAATTTGATGCACGGTTCAATCGTTCGATAAAAAATTTGTGTAAAATCGAATCCTTCAAATTGTTCATTTAGGGGGATGTTTCACTTCAAAACGTTCGAAATGCAAAACACACTTTCTTATGAGATATAGATTTCAAAATTGGAGCAATGGTAGATTCCTTGGGAATAAAGTGTACAAATTCAGTTTCACAATATTTGCTATTTTAAGGGTCTGCACAATGTTCGATTTTCCGAATCCTTAAAAATACTCCATTAAGATAGAGATGTGGAATTAGGTACACTGATCAACAATTAAGAAAGAAATAAACATAGAAACTTGAAATTTAGCACGTGTTAGTTTGATAAAGTTGACGTAACATTCCATAATTTTAATTATTTAACAACAAACCAAGAAACATTTAAATTCTCAAAATTATATAACTGTGTATATTACATTCGGGATATGTTTATTGTGACATAGTTGATTTTTAACTGTATCCGATTGGTCTATATATACTAATTGCTAAGTGTTGTCCGTCTGTCAGGCATTTCCTGAGTAGATAGAAAATTGCAATTGGGTACACAGGCCAATTGTTCGTTGATCCCCCCCCCCCCAGGAAAAATCGAATTTTTTAATAATGTTTATTAAAGGATACACCAAGCGTTCACCAAAGCATTCGAAATGCGAGATGGTTGAAAAACATACTTTACGATAAGATTTAAATATAGATAAATATAGATTTAAATGTAGATTTAAAAATAAGATTTAAATATAATTTTAAATATAGTGTAAAGATAGACAGTTTGAAATGAGAACGTTTACAATTTCAGTTTTTCATTGTATGCTACTTTAAGAGTGCTGCACACCAAAACTTTCGAAATGCGAAATGATAGCCAAACATGAGATAGAGTCAAATTTGATGTACAATTTGAAGGTGTACAATTTCACTTTTCCAATATTTGCTACTTTGGGTTGCCGCGCACCAAAATGTTTGATTTGTCGAATAAATGAAAAACGCCTTGTTTTAAGTGTGATAAACTTAACGTTTAGAGCACGGGTGAATAATTCCACAAGACTCACTGGAAATATGTGATTCGAAAATGTTTGAAAACTGAAAATGTTTGATTTGTCGAATAAATGAAAACGCCTTGTTTTAAGTGTGATAAACTTAACGTTTAGAGCACGGGTGAATAATTCCACAAGACTCACTGGAAATGTGTGATTCGAAAAATTTTTGAAAACTGAAAATGTTTGATTTGTCGAATAAATGAAAAACGCCTTGCTTTAAGTGTGATAAACTTAACGTTTAGAGCACGGGTGAATAATTCCACAAGACTCACTGGAAATGTGTGATTCGAAAATGTTTGAAAACTGAAAATGTTTGATTTGTCGAATAAATGAAAAACGCCTTGTTTTAAGTGTGATAAACTTAACGTTTAGAGCACGGGTGAATAATTCCACAAGACTCACTGGAAATGTGTGATTCGAAAATGTTTGAAAACTGAAAATGTTTGATTTGTCGAATAAATGAAAAACGCCTTGTTTTAAGTGTGATAAACTTAACGTTTAGAGCACGGGTGAATAATTCCACAAGACTCACTGGAAATGTGTGATTCGAAAATGTTTGAAAACTGAAAATGTTTGATTTGTCGAATAAATGAAAAACGCCTTGTTTTAAGTGTGATAAACTTAACGTTTAGAGCACGGGTGAATAATTCCACAAGACTCACTGGAAATGTGTGATTCGAAAATTTTTGAAAACTGAAAATGTTTGATTTGTCGAATAAATGAAAAACGCCTTGCTTTAAGTGTGATAAACTTAACGTTTAGAGCACGGGTGAATAATTCCACAAGACTCACTGGAAATGTGTGATTCGAAAATGTTTGAAAACTGAAAATGTTTGATTTGTCGAATAAATGAAAAACGCCTTGTTTTAAGTGTGATAAACTTAACGTTTAGAGCACGGGTGAATAATTCCACAAGACTCACTGGAAATGTGTGATTCGAAAATGTTTGAAAACTGAAAATGTTTGATTTGTCGAATAAATGAAAAACGCCTTGTTTTAAGTGTGATAAACTTAACGTTTAGAGCACGGGTGAATAATTCCACAAGACTCACTGGAAATGTGTGATTCGAAAATGTTTGAAAACTGAAAATGTTTGATTTGTCGAATAAACGCCTTGTTTTAAGTGTGATAAACTTAACGTTTAGAGCACGGGTGAATAATTCCACAAGACTCACTGGAAAAAACAATTCGTTCTAAAGTTTAAATTTGAGGAGTAGGAGTGGGGTACTCCGCAACAAAACATTCTAAATATGGACTGTTAGGAAAATGCACTCTGTATTGAGATAGTAACTTAAATTTTTGAGACAGATAAGTCCTATGATGAAAAAAGAGAAGAAAATTACTGTGTTGCTCTATTTGGTATTTTTGAGGTGGCACACATCAAAATGTTGGATTGGGCGAATAAATTTGAAAATGTCCAAAAGTGAGATTGAGACTTGAAATGTGGTGTGTAGATTAACAGTTCAATAAGACATATAGGAAACAACGAATTACTCAAAAATTTATAACTTTCGATGTTCACTTATTGTGAGACCGTGGATTTTCAACGGGTATTTGGCTACATGCTACAATTCTGTGTCATCTTCTAAATATTTGAATTATGTATGAAGGGCAGGAAGGGAGCCAAAAATCTCCATGCTTAAGACTTCAAGTGGCCTTACTCAGGTCCCGCCTACTCATGTAGAAGAAAACAGAGAATTTGTGACACTCTCCACGTCAAACTGATGTAAAAATAGGCACTCCATCGGAAGTGGGGGGGGGGGGGGAGAGTTTAGCATTAGGTTTTCAATTTTAGTGAGCCCGATAGGGTCGAAATGCTTTTGCATAAATAACATCTTTCTTTGTGGGTGATTTGTCTTCTTGAGATATTTTTAAAATAGTTCAAATTACTAAAATATTGAAATTATGATATTTTGAAAATAGTTCAAAATATTAAAATATGGAAATTATAATTACTATGTTTAAAAACTAAGAACCTGGTTTAAAATCCAATTACATGCCGTTGTAGAGATTTTAAAGGGCCAGAAATTGCTTTTTATAGTTTATAGTAATTTTAGTTTTAGAGATATAAGCATTACAAACTTGGAAAACGGAAGTTTTTCACCCTTCTTGAACTTAACAAGAAAATTCCTCGAAAATTATAATAGCTTTGTAAAAACAAATTATTAATCTCAAATCTAGAATTCCCTTTGAACATTTTTATCGCTTACTCTTTATATTTATCTCTTATCATTTAGAGGATATTTCGAGTGAAAGTAAGAAAAGTGAGGCAAAAACTTTCTCGGACAAAATCTTTTTAATTTTTCCGTTAAAAAACAAGAGATCAAAAAAGAGATTAAAATACTGAAATTATTTTTATATATTTATAAATGGAACCGTATTTTCCACAATACAAGTAATTTTTTTATTTATTAGGTTTAAGGATATAAACATCCAAAGTGTTTACATTTTTCGTAACGTTATTACTAAAAATAATTTTTAATATTCCTGGCATAGACAAACCTAAATTGCAAAATTAAAAACAGTAAATATCGTCAAATACGTTTATTTTCATAAGCAGTGCTATGCGACAAACCTATCAACATTATTCTAGTTCATTCAGCTCGTTCCATTCACAAAAGAGGAAATTTTTGCAGCAGTTTTTAAAGCCAAACAGTTCCCCAATTGTTATTTATTTCACGGGATATTAATTAAACGCTAATTGTATTTTGTTGTGGATTTTGTAATAGTTGTTTATGGTTGTTAATTGTCAAGTTATAAATAAAATATAAGTTTATTAATGGGCACTTCGAAATAGTTTTACGTGTTGTCATCCAGAAAAGCGTCCAATGTTAATATGTACAATTCGGTGGTAAAAATATTGGGTCGGATATTGTTACTTTTTCTATATACATAGTATAATGTATAGGGAAAAGTATTGTGATGGGGTAGAAAATTCGGCTATATTTTGCTAAATGAGTCGCAAAGATATTTCGCCCCATATTCATGGAAATAATGCTAAAATTACAACAAGATAGATCACCGGCCGTCCAAACAGTTGCTCTTAGTCCTCTGGACGAGTCGGACGGTCTGGGTCTTCAACAAGATAGATCAATCATGCTTAAAGCATTGATTATGAAACACTTTCAACTTCAATGCAATTTTATTTAAACATCTCTAAAATGCAATACATTTCTCGGTAATATTTTAAAACTTATCACAATACTACCTTAATTTATTATATTTGCAAACTTAAACCGTCATCGAAAAAAAATGAACTTCATTCAAATGACGGCATTGAAATATAAATTGCCTGGTTTAAACATCTCTAAAATGCGATACATTCCTCGGTAATATTCTTAAAATTATCATAATACTACAATAATTTATTATATTTGAAAACTTCATCGAAAACAACTGAAATTAATTCAAATGACGTCATAGAAAAAATAACACGCCTGGCTCTCTCTATAAAAGCAGTATTTCATTCATTAGCATTTTCCCATTCATTTCATTCATCACAGTACTAAAACAATTTATTTTATTTAAAAATTTAAGACCATGGAGCTACAAGTAATTAAACTCTATGCTTAAAATTTCATCGAAAAAAATCGTCCTTCTCTCTGTAAAATCAATGAATATTTCATTCATATCAGCTATGCAGACTCCATGAGCTAAATAATTTTGCGTTAAAGAAATACAGCAATTCTTATACAACTCATTCTACATATTTTGCTGTTTACATTTTACATGAGTGAAAAATAGACTTCGTTGTAGAAATAATCGAATTTGGATGATCATTTAAACTCAAATATATTGTAATTGCGTTGTTTCAGTATGTAGATGCACAGAATTTAAGCAAAAATAAAGCGGTTTTAGGACGGATACAACACTCAATATGAATTAGAAAGATCTTTAATAATTACGATTTTGAGACAAGATGGATGCCATATTTCATTTTGAACTTGGTCACGTGATCTTTTCATATCATGGTCAAGTGATCGCTTCATATAAGAGGTGTAATTATTATTTTAATTTTTATTTAAAAAACTACTGAATATATTTTGCTGAAATTTTTTTATATATTTTATGGAATAATTTTAATAATTCCTAAAATTTTCGAAGCAATTTGTGAATTTTAAATCCGCATAAAAAATGTTTAAAAAGTTAGGTCCCCTAGGGTTCAATGTATTTCATTTTTTCAACCCGGGTTCAATCCAAAACTAATTGGGTGATATTATTCATTTATATTCCCATAGGTCCTACAGACCGTCTGAACAACATACTAAAATTTCATTTTGATTAAGTCATTTTTACGGCAGTTATCGTGCTAACGGACAGACAGACAGAATGAACAAAGTCATAAACACTTTTCAACTTTGTTGTAAAGTGTTAATCAAATGTACGGAAGACCCACAGATTTTCAAAAGAAAAATTTTAAAAATTATAATAAAATCAGGACTTTCAATAATATTACGTAATTAACCATTTCTTATGTAATGTTTCATTAGAAAACGATTAACACAAATTTTAGAATGCTAGCATGAACGGTTTTCGAGATATTACACTTTTTCAAATACATTCATTAAAAAAAATCACAAAATAATAAAAAGCATTAACTACTGGGAATTATGTTCGCTTTTCATATGTAATATTATACGATAAATGTGTTAACATTGTTCTCGTGAATCTAGTTCGTTCCATTCACGAAAGAAGATACTTTGTGTAATAGTTTTGTATTTTGAAGCCTAACAATTTGCCAACAGTCATTTATATATAAATGCTCTTCTCTACGTTTGTATGGAACGCTGGGCGATACATTTGGTGAACCTGGTGGCTCACTTAGCGAAATATTGCCAACCTGCCATTATCTTGCCCGAGATTAACAAAAATATCGTTAACACTGCAAAAATGACACGCAGTTAACGAAAATGACGCCAAATTGATGAATTAATTATTAAAGTATTTTAATATATATACTGTATTGCTTACTGCGGGATAATTATAAATTTAGAGTTGCGTGACATATATAAGTTAATTGGGTACTTCGAAATTGTTTTACATGTTGTCATCTGGAAAAGTGCCAAGTGTACAATTCAAGATTACAAACATTGTGCCGTAGATCTTATACATTATTTTTTGATGTTTCATTATTTTTAAATGTTGCCAAAGTGATAAATAATTAATAATAAGTGACAAATTGATAAAAATGACGCCAAATGGGAAGTAATGATTCGCAAATTCTGATTTCCGTCATATGACGGGTATACCTTTTAGTATATAAGAAATGCTCGTCGCTCCATTTGTCTGTAACACTTGGTGATGCGTTTGGCGACTTTGGCGAATGATTCAGAAAAGTACTGCCAACTTGCCGATATTTCGCCCCAGATTGACAAAAATTACGTCAAAATTGCAGAAATGACGCTAAATTAATGAAAATGACGCCTAATTGATGAATTAATTATTTAAATATTTTAATTTATGGACTGTATCGCTTATTGAGGATGCTATATTGTCAATTTAGAGTTGCGCGAAATTAATTGGGTACTTTGAAATAGTTTTACATCTTGAGATTCGGAAAACTGTCAAATGTACAATTCAACGATAAAAACACAGTACCGTGGATTTTGCACATCATTTTTTCACTGTGAAAGAAGTAAATTCATTGCAATATATCGGGAAAGTCATGTGCTGCCCACATTAGAGTTTACATATCTTTATTTAGCTGTGAACTGCAGATCTGTATCTTTATTTAGCTGTGTTATTTAGAAGTGGTCGCATTACGTAGGGAAAGTCATGTCCTAGCCACATCAAATAGTTTTTCCCTTCTTTCCCTGCCACCAACTTCTCGGAAGGACTTTCGGGTCTGCAGATTTAACGGGTCCGTACTCCGCGTAAATATGGGGATAGTTTGGACAGGGCCGGGAATCGATTTCGGGTCGTTTGAGTGCAATCTCCGTATCTTAACCACTGGGCTATCCCGCCTCCACGACATCTCTCGAACAAATTGGGCAAATCAAAGGAAAGTTAGTACGACTATTAAGTTGATAAGCGTCAACGGTGTACTGATTTTCGGGGAGCTAAGACCGGGGAAAGGATATCAAATTCTAGAACATTTTTTTTGTCAGAAACGAGTTATAGGAAAAATAATTCTTTTAAAATGTTTTACAAGAATGATTACTTTATATATATAATTTTGCATTTAAAATCAGGTGCCATCACTTGCAGAACGTTAACATCTCATTATTACACTTTTGTGATCTAAAAGAAATGAAAATCATAAAAATATGCATATCCTTCATATTTTCATCGAGTGAATATTTTGTAAGCATTTCTGACTAGAAATAAATGAACATATTTGATTAGGAATTGTTCCGAGTCAATAGTGAGGAATTAAAAATTTTATTTTTTCATAGAGGGTACGATACCTAATGAGAAAAAGGGCAAATCGAATGAAATTCGGTACGATTATTTCAACCGGAAAACGTCGGAAATATTGATCATTTATATAAATAAAATTGAAAATCTGTCTGTGTCTTTATTTGTGTGTTTATTTCTTACAGCATCAAGGGAGAATAGCTGCACCGAATTGGATGAAATTTTCGGGTAAACTTGGAATAGCCCCACTTAAAATGTAGTCCATGTTTCGAGTTTCTAGGTTGGCTCTATATTAATTAAAAACGCACAATTAAACATCCATAGAGATAGCATTATGCAGACGATATTTTTCCATCAATTTATTTGAAGAAAATGATATCATGTCGCTTAGGAAAGCATTTAAATCCAATGTGTTTATGCGGCAGACGAGTTTTATTAAATTATTTCCGATTTAAATAATAAAAGTATGTATATAAAATAAATTTAATCGATGTTGCATATTTGACTGGATTATATCAATTACGATCTTCAGGTTTAAGCATTATTATTGTTATTGATTGATATTTTCAGGGATTACTGATTCTGGGATAATTGATATTTTCAATGTATTACGTCATTGTTTTATTTTAGCGAAATTTGTTGGAGTCCATATATTGTACGTAGTATGAGTAATCTTCTGCAAATGCACGGGTATATCTTTATGGGCGCGGTAGCCCATTGGTTAGCGCGCTGGAGTTGCACTCGGTAGGCCCGGGTTCGATTCCAGCCACTGCCAAAACTGCCGCCGTGTTCATGCGGAGTACGATCACGTTAAACATGTGGGTCCGAAAGTCCTTCCGAGAGGTTGGTGGTAGGGGAAGGAGGGTACGGTCCCTGTGGATGCCTCCCCCACTGGGTTCCGGTCTAAATTGGGTGGCACTTCCCGACCGTCCAAACAGTTACCTTACACCTTTCTGGTAGGTCGGACGGTCAGGGTTTCAACAACAACAACGGGTATATCTTTAATCTACGAGAATATAAGTAGTACAGATATATTGGCATAAATTTTTACATATATTGTCGTCATCTGTTATACGTCATCAATTTTATTTTGACAAAGATTTTAGAAACTCATATGCTGCAGTACGGTAATCTTTACAGGGGGGGGGGGGGGGGGTTATTGGTATTTTCAGTTTATTATGTCATCTGTTTTATTTTGGCAAATATTTTTTAAACTCATATTTTAATACAGCTGATCTTCTACGAACACACGAGCATATCTTCTAATCTACGACAATATAAATAGTACGGGTATATCATCCCATGCAATTTTAGCACTTTCATTTTGGCATATATAGGAATCACTTATGGCCTTCATGTTTAAAGATTACGGGATTATTGTTATTTTCAATTTATTACGTCATCTGCTTTATTTTGGCAAAGATTTTAGAAACTCATATGTTGTAGTACGTATAATCTTCTAATATTCGCGAATATAAGTAGTACTGGTCCCATACAATTTTAGCGCTTTTATTTTGCATATATTGATTCAATTTCATATTTTTGTAAATTTGTTTACAAGCGGGACTAAGATGTTTTATTCTTCAGGTCTGCCCGTGAAGAAAATTTTGTATAGCTAGAACAGAGATTTTTAAACTTCTTTTTAAGAGCATTAAATTAAATATTTTAATAGAATATTTTGGTTAACAATATCGTTTAGTATACTATAGGAATTTGCACATAATTGTGAATTTTAAGTTTTTTTATATTATATACTCCGTACGAAGAACGGGTATACTGCTAGTAATAAATAAAACTGCTGTTTGTACGAAATTAATTTACAGTATTTCTTTGAAGAAAGCAGGCATATCCTCCATGCACATTTTAGACTTCAAATAGTAGTTGATTTAACTTTCATGACAGGTTACTTAATTTTTGTTCATATTCTGAGTTTTAGTATCATCAACCGACACCTTTAAAGTAGTTTGTTCGTTGATTATTTAAATCTTATAGTGAAGTCACTATTAAAGAACTCCCAAATCGGTTTTTTCTCCACACGATTTTTTTTTAACTAGGAGTTTTATTTATTCGAAATCTGATAACATTGCTAATGATAAATATGCAGTTAATTACATTTTAGTAGCCGGAGAACAATTCTTTATGCGTACTCCATTAAATACCATATTAATGCTTTGACTTTAGAAGTTAGACCATATACCATCCGAAACAATTCAATTTGGTTATATCCTTCTAAATTCCAGTCTCATTCAGTGATATTTTTGAGGAGACTAACCGATTGATACTTTCTTTTAGTTGATGAAGTAACTCATATAGCTTTTAAAACGTTTCTCCTCCTTTCCTTCTAAAATCGAAACAAACAAACAAACAACAACAACAAGAAAAAAACAATGTTAAACATTGTTACAAAAATGATCATTTTATATGTGCATTTTCTTAATTTAAAAATGCATGACATCGTTTACAGAATGTTAGTATGTACCGTTCTTGAGATATTGCCCGTTTCTGATCTAAAAATAGAAAATAAACATTAAAAAATAAATGCGTTCACGATTATAAAATGGGTGAATGTTTTGTAAGTACTCCTAACCAGAAATAAATGAATATCATTATTTAGGAGTTAACAAAAATCGTTTTCGAAAGATGGGGATTTTTTTTTCAAGAGGAACATGATATCTTTCGAAACAACCAAGCGGTTTCCAAAAAAGTTAGTACGCTTATCAACATTATATTAATTATTACCAATTGCATTAAATCAGTAATAATAAATATGTTGATTTTCAACGAGTTTTATTAGCATCCAAAAACAATTTAGTTTAAAACAAAATATTATATAATGGATTTTCTCGAGAAAATAATGTTAAAAAAAATATGGCCTTCCACTGGCCACCCCCTTTTTATCTTCAGAAAGTATCAAGCCCCTGAAGTTTATTGATAAAAATAATCGCAAATTTTATTTGATAGGATTGATTTGTTTGAGAGCTACTCTGCTTACCAGATAGAGAGACACACAGGTATAATCGAAAATGGTTAATTCGAATTCAAAGACGCTCAAAACGTGTAAAAACATTAAAATCTAAGAGTCGGATTTTGCCCCTAACACAATATTTCTCTTTGCAGTTACTGTATATCTCAGAGAAAGTTAAAATAAAGCACATTTATTTTTGTTACTTAGCGAGATTTGCTTTCTTTAAATCCTTTTTTCAGAAAACAATTGCCTTTCTAATTGTAATGATGTGGGAATTGGTAATAGTTTTTTCTGTTGCCATTTTCTGCTGTCAATATCTCTTTTATATCAATATCTCTTTTATATCTTTCTGCTGTCAATATCTCTCTATAATTTTTTTCTCTACTGCCATGGTATTCACGATTGTATAGGTATTCCAGGGATGTATTATAGTATACAATCTCAAATATGAAATGAATGAAAAAGTTGTGGTATTAGACTAAAAGCACCAAATACGGATGACGAATTTCCAATATGATAACTTATTTTTAAAATATTAATATTCAACTTCTATTCAATATTTACTGAAAATAATTTGTCTCGAATTAAAACTGCAAGTTAATTTTTTTTTTTAGCGATTCATGCAAGCGCCGCATAGTTTTTTTACTAAGGAAAATTTCGTACTGCACAAGCGGATACTATTAGCAACATACAAATTAGGAGAAGTCAGGGGGAGGAAGTTCCGGTTGTTTCACAGATGGAAAATTCTGAAATTTTTAAAATATGGCTATTTTAGTAATTAAAAATTTTTTTATATGGGCAGCACATGACCTACATATAATGCATGTAATTTACTTTTTTCACAGTGAAAAAATGATATATAATATCCGTAAAACATTTGGCACTTTTTCGGATGACAACACGTAAAACTATTTCGAAGTACCCAATTAAGTTATATTTCTATGTTCTGAATTAACAATTATCGATATTGATAGCATCCACAATAAGCAATATAGTTCATATGTTAAAATATTTTTATAATTGATTCATCAATTTGGAGTCATTTCCATTAATTTAGTGTCATTTTTGCAATTTTGACTACATTTTGGTTAATCTGGGGCGATATATCACCAAGTTTACAATATTTCGATAAATCAGTCGCCAAGTTCACCAAAATTATCGTTACACATAGACGGGGAGGAACAACTTGATTATTGACGAATTGTTGGTCGTAAAAATACAAAAATGTTACACAAGTATCTTCTCTAGTGAATAGAACGAACTGGACTCACGAGCATGGTGTTAACAAATTTATCGCATAATATTGCATGAAAAGTGAACATATTTTTACGATAGTTAACACTGTTTTTAAATTTATTTAATAGTTTTGATAAATTTAGTAGAAAAACTTGCAACATCTCGAGAACGATTCATGCTAGCTTTCTAAAGTTTATGCCATTCTTTTTCTCGTGAAAAATTACAAAATAAATGATCAATTACGTAATATTATTAAATTTTCGTATTTTTTTGATGATTTTTTTCAAAATTGCATTCAGAAATTTGAGGGACTTCCGCATATTCGATTGCTTTTAAAATCAATAGATTGCCAGCATTTACTGATTGTAATATTTGTACCAAAGTTCGTTCGGAACGCTCTATTTATTTTTTGAAATATCGCTTCCACAGACTCATGGACACGTACATACTTACATACATGCACACACTGACATCACTTTCAAAACGTTCGATTCGAGTTCAGGGATGCTTAAAATGTGCTCTTCCGACGAAAACTCGTAATCGAATTTTCAACCCCACCACATACAGTATACTATGTATATAGGGAAAGTAAGTATCCTTAATTTTGCACTTCGAAGGGAGAGGGGGCGGGAATACCGCATTTCTTTAGGTAACCAAGTCATGAAATCTCTGCTCTAAAGCAGAAGTGTTATATTGTAATTTTCAATTCCCAATATAACATTGCTCTTCTGAAAGAGGAAGTGGACCTAAGAAGACGGTCCCTCATGAAGTGAGGCAATTTTTGTAACATTCCCTCTAACGCAGCTGCACCGGACATTCATTTCGAAAAGAGAGGGTGCTTCTCAAGTTCATGTCAGCGTTAGGTGCTACAACAAACGGAAGGGGTTGAACTTCTTGACCCCAGAGTCAATTCATATCACTTGAACCTTGGGAAAATTCTCGTGAGAACTTTCAACGATTTTAAAACTGGAGACTGCATATCTCATATTTCAGGGGGGCCTTGACCAATAATATAGCCTGAAGGGCGTAGCCCTTAATTTACTTAGCCAATTATGGACAGGGGCGCCTTGTTAAGGGGGTAGAGACAGAGAGCAACTTTGGACTTGAAGTTTTTGAAATCGTGGACTTGAATTTTGGCGAGTGAAAAGAAGAGGTCGCAAGAGCGACGGATCTCGGAGAGAGCGAGCCCACGGGACAGAGCCGGAGCGCGCTGTCATAAAGTCCGACATCGGCAGTGATGATCGAGGTAGGACAATTCTACACATATTTTTGCACTTTGATTATTATTATCTCTCTGACCCTCCTAAATAAGGTTAACCTGGGCCATTAAGACGTAGGCTTGTAAGAATAGTGAGTTAATGTACATTAATAGGTTAATAATTGTAATGCTCATATTATGATCATAGAATGAGGGGATTTGATTGTCTTAATGTACTACACTAAAGATGTTGGTATATGAAATTTACCAGATGTTAATAGTTATTAAATAAGGTTTTATCTTAACGAAATAAATTCTTTGTTATTGTTTAAAATTAAGCCTCTTCATTTTAATTACTGGTATTATGTATTTCTTTATTTACTCCACTTTACGAGAACGGTCCACGTAGCGTCAATACATGACGTGTGACGACTCACATATCATTTTGGTGCCGTTTAAACCAGTTTCGAACCTGGACTCAAAATTATTGCACCCTTATCATATTGGTGATCATGACCAATCAAACCTGGATTCAAAATTATTTCACCCTTCTGGCGACTTTGCTGTTTTAGACCTGTTATATGCCAGAATTTAAATTTTAATGAAGAGAATAAAAATATTTGGAATTAATGAAAAATGAAAATATTGAATAAAAATTTTTTTTGTGTAAAATAAGGATTAAATTAAAGAAAGAAATTTAAAATTAAAATAAATATAAGTAAATTTAAGAAAATTTATTTCACAGTATGAGAAGCAAGCAAATAGTGAATCATTATGTGTTCTTAATGAGACATGCCATATTGTATGTGAAAATATAATTATTAGGGAACTTGAAGCTTTTAAGAAACTTTTGAATTATATAAATATTTGTGTAATATTTGAGGAGTTAATTATGAGGATTGAAGTATTTGCATGCGTAGATAGTGAAATGATTAGAATTATGTTTTTGAATTTATGTGATATTGTATTTAAATATTTTGGGGGAACATTTTGAGGTGTAAAAACAGGAGATAATTTTAGATATAGAATTTTTGCGAGAAAGTGAAATTTAGAATGACGGAAAGCGGAGAAAATCCTCCAGCAACGAGGGGCAGGTTACCAGGACTTATACACCTATTAGGGGAATGCAATGGCATAGAGAATGATGTAGAAATTTTTTTTGACCAGATCAAATCTTTAAGCAGCTTGGGGGATTGGTCAGAGGAGGAAAAGTTAGCAATTGTGAAATCTCGGTTAAGAGGGAATGCAAGAAAATTTTATATAGGGTCACAAGAATTAAGAAGGGAAACATCTTTCGAAAAATTTAGGGATAGGTTATTAGAGTTCTTTACAGAAAAACCGAACATTACAACAAATCAGATCCTTTTCACGACCGCAAAACAGACACAGGGAGAAACGATTAAGCAGCTAGCACACAGAATAACAACACTAACTTTAAATTATATTGGCGACACAGAGCACAGTGAAGCGACACAACAGATTATGGATAAATTAAGGTTAAGTAAATTTTTAGAGGCAGTAACACCTGAATTCCAGAGAGAAATAATAAAAACTAATGCCCAAAATTTTGATGAAGCTGTAAAAATAGCCACAAACTTGGAACAGGCAAATTTAGCTGCGATAACGGCAAATGTAAATAGTGCTACATATAGACAGGAAATTGAGACGCTCCGCAAAGAGCAACAGGAATTTAACGCACATATTTTAAATTCAATTACCCAAGAAATAAACACATTAAAAATCCAAGAAAAAGTACAAATTCCCACGACACAAACAAAAAAACCCGTAACATGTCACTACTGTAATAAACAGGGACATTTCATGAGAGAATGCCGAATATACAAAGCTGATCATTTTAAGCAAACCCAGAATCTAAACATAAACAACGCGAGAACACATTGGCATAATCAAATACAGTCCCCTCCCCACTCATTTCAAACCCAGCCGTATGATGACCACAGAACTTACCCCTCCCAGCCGGACACATACGATTATAGGCCAAACCACGCCTTTGGAAACTATCAACAGAGCAGAAATTACTATGCAGCACACCCCACACAAAGTACATTTTCTAGGGAACAACGATATAATAGGGACGAGTCAAACCAAAACAGAATCAGAGAATCGGGCGGGCAAAGAAACAATGGAAGAGAGATGAATACAAGATTTGAATACAGAAATTTCCCTAATAGAAGAGATAATTTAAACTAATTGTGGGAGCTTTAAATAATAACTTACAAAGAGAGAAAAATTACAGGGTAAAGTTCCCGAGAAAAATTGAAATTCCTGTACAAACAGAAAATAAGAAATTGGAGATACATAACGATGAAAGTACTGAAAAACATGAGGAAACGATTGCATCGGTAGGAGAACAAATTGAAAAAACAGAATTGCCAACAATAATAGTTCAATTTAAAAATATACAAAGCGAACTCATGATAGACTCAGGAGCGAGCGTTAGTGTATTATCATTAGAATTGTTCAATAAAATTAAAGATAATGTCAAAATTAAATATGTGTCAAGGAGTGTTACAATATCAACTTTAACAGGACATAGTATTGAATATATAAAGACTGTGGAAATTCCATTCAAAATTCAGGGAAAACAGTTCAAACACATTTTTTTTGTCACAACAGCAAAATTTACACAAAAATTCAAGGGAGTATTGGGTTTTGACTTTTTACAGAAAAATCAAGCCATTTTGAATACACAAAAGAACATTCTGAAGATGGGCGACATAGAAATAATTTTAAATTCTGATAGGCAAATTGATAGACAAATAAATGAGATAATACAGGAAAAACCGAATCTAGCCAAAATTTTAAGAAAAGTACAAATCAAACCTAATTCGAGGGAGAATGTTGTAGTATATAGTGAGGAAAGTCTAGAAAATGGAACAGAGGTTTTGTTCGAACCCAAAGAAAAATCATACATTATAATGAATTATGGAATATACCACATGAATGAGAACAAATTTAAAATTGAAGTTCAGAATAACACGAATGCGACAATTACATTAAATAAAAACATGGCTTTAGGAAACATTACGACAGATTTTACGATACAACAACAGGACATTAAAGAACCAGAAATTAGTGAACGGACACATAAATACGAAGAGATGATAAATTTAATACAGGCAAAACCGGAGATAATAGCAGAAAGAAAAAAAGAGTTGAAAACAGAAGATTTTAATACTGACCACATGGACCCAAACATTAAACAAGATTTCCTCAAATTTGTAATGCAATATTCGGACGTTTTTTCAAAATCATTAAAAACTTTAGGAGCGACGGACATCGTAAAACCGGTGATAAAGCTTGCACATGACCACGCAATACGTTCCAGGCCATACGACGTTCCGTACGCACTGCAGGATACCGCAAAAACTCAATTAAAAGAGTTAGAAGAAGCAGGGATAATTGCCAGAACAAAATCAAATTTTGCATCACCGATGATTTTAGTGCGTAAAACAAGTGGAGAGTACCGCTTATGTTTAGATCTGAGATTAATTAATAACATATCCACTCTGTTTCCTTACAGAATTCCCTGTGTGAATGAAATTATAACTAAATTAGCCGGACATAGATACTTTTCGAAACTGGATTTTCATAGTGCTTTCAACCAATTGGTTTTACCTGAAGACACAAAAGAATTATTTGCTTTTACAACGCCCTATGGCAATTACCAATTTGAAAGACTCGTTTTTGGACACGTAAGCTCCGCTCCAATTTTTCAACAGGTTATGGACACCATTTTAGCGGACTTAAGAGAGGAAAACATACAAGCTTACATCGACGACATAATAATCCCGGCTAACTCTTATTCAGAATTAATACATAAATTAAAATTAGTATCGATAAATTAAGAAAATACAACCTAACTCTAACACCCAGCAAATGTAAATTTTTTGTAGAAAAAGTAGCATATTTAGGATTTGAAATTAGTCAAAAAGGCATTACACCAACAGATGAAAATATAAACAAAATCACTTCATTTCCAGTACCAAAAACTTTAAGAAAATTAAAAAGATTTTTAGGCATTTGTAATTTTTACAGAAATTCAATAAAAAATTATGCTCAATTAACCGCGGTTTTATCAGACTTAACAAGAAAGGATAATAAATTTAAATGGGATAATGAATGTGAAGAGGCATTTCAGGCACTCCAAGAATGTTTTTTCAAGAAACCATTACTTATACAGCCAGATTTTGACAAAGACTTTTATCTGAATATCGATGGCAGCATTCAGTCCATAGGAGGCGCTCTTTTACAATACAGAGATGGGATTTTAAAACCGATTGCATATTTTAGCAGGAAATTATCGATACAGGAGCAAAAGTATCCGGCCATGAAAATTGAATTATTAGCTATGCATCAGGGAATGAAATTTTTTAGAAATTTCCTTTTCGGCCGAAAGTTTTTTGTGCTTTCTGACCATTTGCCGTTGGGACAGCATTTAAAAATACAAAACCCACCCAACGTATTACAGAGGTGGCTTTTAGACATATCTGAATACGATTATGAATTTATTCACGTCCCGGGTAAAGATAATTTATTAGCGGATTTTTTAAGTAGAGATGATTTTGAAAGTAAACAAACAGAGCAGAACGAGAGAAAACAAAACATTGAGAATCCAAGGGGAGAAATTAACCTGATAGAACAAATTAAGGGAGAAAACACGATGAAAAGAAATGGATATGTGAATGAGGATAGTGTCTATATTGCACAGATAAACACAATAACAGAAATCCCGGCATTAGATAGAATTTTAGATGAACAAATTAAAGATACAAAATTAAAAATAATCAGAGAAAATTTACAAAATCGGAATTTTAAAGAGAGTAAACATTATGACACATTATATATTGACGAGGAAACTAATTTATTAATGCACGTAGGAAACTGGAAGGACAGACCTTGGAGAGACAATTTGAACAAAACTATAGTTATACCCAGAAATTTACAGAAAGAAATTTTAGCGATTACACACGTAACACATGCAGGGATTGATAAAACTTACAAATTATTATCGGACAGGTATTATTGGAATGGTATGTACAGTGACACACAAAATTTTATTACATCTTGCGAACAGTGTAGAAAGAAAAAGGGAAAAAATCAGCCCGTTCCCCTGGGAAGAGATCCTATACCTGATGGGCCTGTGCAAATTTTGTCGACAGACATTTGCGGACCATTTCAAACAAACTAGCACTTCAAATAATAAATATGTGTTATCGGTGGTAGACCACTTCTCCAAACATATACAAATGTTTCCAATCCCGGATATAACGGCCACTACGGTTGCTGATAGACTCTTAAATTACTTTATGAATTGGGGATGTCCTAAGACAGTGTTATCGGACGCAGGCTCTCAATTTACATCTAATATACATCAAATTATGACAGAGAAACTCGGAATAGTTGCCAGAATAGCATCGGTACGTTCGCCATGGGTTAACGGTATAGTGGAGGTTACTAACAAACAATTGAAACACACCTTAGCGACATTAGCGGAGAATTCTCCATACTGGGATACCGCAGTACAATGCCACGTAGCTGTTTACAACGCGACAGTACATTCAAGCACCAAAGAAACACCAAACTTTATTTTTTTTGGAAGAGACCTTCCAACCTTTTTTGAAACTAATGTAACAGAAAATAATACAGAAACAACATATCAGGATTATATATCAAAAAAAATAACAGTGATGAATAACGCATTTAAGGAGGCAAATAAAAATTTAATTCTCGCGAAAGAACGCCAAGAAAGTCAACAACTCCAAAGAGCTAAATTCAGGGATTTGGAAATCGGGTCCAGGGTGTTCATGGAAAACAATAATAATCGATATAAAAAGGGGAACCACACGGGACCTTATCGAGTAATTAATAGAATAAATAGATTTATATATGAAATAAAACTGTGTGACAAACCAAATTCTAAAATCATAAAAGCCCACATAAATAGATTAAGGACTCTTCCCGACCGCAAGCCACATCTAAAAATGCCCTACATAAACAAATACGAGTCACCTCTTCTCCCTACTCCTAAAAACGCACAAAACTCTGAACCAAAACCGGAACTAAAGAAAGACCGCGGTCAAAATGAGAATATTCCGCTTATCATGTTGGAGGAGGAAATAGCAAACGGACAGTACACAGAGTCACCACACCATCCGCACGAAAACACTCTTACTCTTAGATCCACGAAACCGGTTACCGCACAAGTGCAAAACGAAACAACTCAGAGCGCACGAGAGAATGCAATCATCCCTCCAAAAGATTCTCCGAACGCAAACATTCTTTCAACAGGGGGGGACTCAGGCAGACATAGCACGCTAGAAACACACGAGAATTTGGAACTTTCAGAACAGGGGGACTGTACACAAATTGAAGCAAACACGAATGAAAAGGCGGAAGAAATAGAACGAGATGCGCAAGAGGGACCAACACAAGTAGATGGGGGATGTATACAGATGGAACAGGAAAACGTTCAGGGGAAGGATGAATCAGCGGGAAATTCACAAGGGGACGATATAAGCAGTACAAATCGTTCACGCACAGTACTTCTTCCAACACCGGTTAGGCCGAAACACAGATATGATTTGAGATCTTTAAAGAATTTAAATTTAAATTGATTCAATTAAAACACGAAAGAAGTTTAAACATAGGTAAGAACGCGGACAAACCGTAATTCAAAATTTTGAAAATATTAGTAACAAAGAAAAATCGCCATTCACAAAATGCAACGCGAAAGATGGAACGCAAATTTTAAATAAATATTGGATTGTAAATAAAGGAAATTTTAAATAAACATTGAATTATAAATTAAAGAAATATAAATAAATATTACATTAATTAAGAAAGTGTAAACAAATTGTGAAAAAAAAAATTGAGGAAATTTTAAATAAAACATACATTAATTAGTTGAAAGTTTAAATAAACAAGAAAGTTTAAATAAATATGGAACTATAAATAATTGGGAATTATGAATAAAAATTGTGATTTAAAAAAAATAAATAATTGTTACAAAATAAATAACAAGTATTGTTGGAGGACAAAAGAAATTTTAGGGATGATAGGTTAAAGATGTGGATATATTAAATTCAAATTTTGGAAAGAACATAAATAACAGAGAAGATACGTCACATTTCATGAGAAAAAAAAAAAAAGCAAAAGGGGGACATCGTTAGAATTCTATAAAAAGTCGTTATAACTCTATAAAAAGAAGGTTTTTTTTTTAAGAGAACTTTGATTTCCAGGCAATAAAAATTTCGATGGATAAGATAATTAGGAATATTAAATAAAGGGATATTTTGAATTTCTAAAAAAAAAAAAAAAAAAAAAAAAACTCTTTTCAAAGAACAGTGAAATTTTAAAACAAAGGTAAACTTTCTCCACGCGCTCTTCATTTAATTAGCGGACTGATCAACCATTGTTGGATGAATACGCGTGAGGAAATAGGAGTTATAGAATTATAGTTTAAAATAATTAGATAATTGGTAAATAAAAAAAAAAAAAAAAAAAAAGAAAACAAATTTTTTCTAGTTTAAATAAATAAATAATTCTTAATTAAAAATAAAAATTGGAATTTAAATAAATAAATAATTCATAATTAAAAATAAAAATTGTAATCGAAATAAATAAATAATTGGTAATTCAAAATAAAAGTTGTAATTTAAATAACTAAATAATGGGTAATTAAAAATTAAAATTAGAGTTTAAAATGGATAGAGAATTTTAATTAAAAACCATAATGGCAGTTCAAAGAAAAAAAGATAATGGTAATGAAAATTATACGCAAATTATAATTTAAAATGAATAGATAATTTTAATAAACACACGCGAATTGTAGATTAAATAAAAAGCATTTGAAAAAAAAAAAAAAAAAAAAGCGTTTCTACATATATTTTGATAGGGTCGCACATATAAAATTTTTGAGAGAGACACATTTTCGAAGGTAACGCTAGACGACGCAGATTTTGGATTTAGATGCTAGTGACGGGAATGAACGTGATATAATAATAAAATAGAATGTAAGAACAAAATAACACTAACCGCATTTTAATTAATCCAGAGAATGAAAGTGAGAATCCTAGAGGTAATCCGTGTAATTCCAGAGTTTTTAATCCATTTGGGGGCCTCGGTAGAGCACTTTCACATCACACAATCCATAAGCCACTGAACACTGACCAGAATGGCGGATGACGAGATGGACCATTTTCAAAAAGGCGACATGTACGAGCCATGTACGACTAATTGGCCATGGGAATTCACACGATGTAATGCCCGTATTAGCCGCAGGCCAGAAAGGGGAGCCTGTCCCGGGAAAATGACACAATAGCAAGGACATGTTGACCTTGTGCCCAAACAACATATAAGGAATAGGATCTTGGAAGAATTGGGAAAAATACATTGGAACGAATGGTTTGGAGACTCAAATAAATGTTAATGGTTTTTGAGAGAAAATTGGTAATTTTGTATGCATTGAGAGAATTTCAGTGAGTGATAAGATTTACGAAAAAAAAATTTAAGTATGGTTTCATTAAGTGGGAAAGTGAATAATTTAATGAATTCGGGAAATTCCGTATCCAAGTATAAGATTCGGATTAAATCAGGGGATATGTGAAAGAAAATGTATAATTATGGATAGTGTAATATAGAATCGCAGGGGAGTTATAAGAATTTAAGTAGGATGGTAATTAAATATTTATATGGGTTTTTCTGTCATCTCAGAGATTGTAGGAAAATTTTAAAGTATATTGCGGAAATTTTTGGAGTTATATAAGTCTTATTTTGATAGTATTTGAGAGGATAGTGTAATTGTTTAAGTATTTTATTGTAAGTATGTACATGAGTTATATTTATGGCATGTCCGGTTCAGAACACATGATGAAGTGACAAATATATGAATTAAATAAGAGTGGTGAAGTTTAATGTATAGAGAGTGTAAGAATTTGAATATTTTAAGTTTGAGTAAGGTATCAAATTTAAATGGATAGGATGAAAAAAAAAAGTAAGAAGAAATGAATATATAATGTGGAGAGATAAAATACATAAATTGTTGGAATTTAAAGAATTTAAGTTTGAGTAGAGAAACAAATGTAAATAAAAGTGTATATATAGAATGGAAGGACATAAATAGATAAATAGTAGGAATTTGAAAAATTTAAGTTTGAAGAGAGTAGCAAATTTAAGTAAAAAATGTATATATTATGTGGAAGGATTTAAAGTAGATAAATGGATAGGATGTTAAATAAGAAATGTATATATATAATGTGGAAAAACATAAGGTAGAGAAATGTAAAATAAATAAATAGTAGGAATTTGTAAAATGTAAGTTTGAAGGGAGTATCAAATTTGAATAGAAAATGTATATATTATATGGAAGGATTTAAAGTAGATAAAGTGTAGAAATTTCAATGGGGCAATTTTTGAGAAAGTAAAAAAAATTTAAAGGAGTATGAAAAAAAAAAAGAGAGTTTTTTTTTGTAATGGTTCGTGTGCCGGGTGACAAATTAAAATTATAGAAATTGAATTTATAAAAAAATGATACTTAAGGGAGTTTTAAGAGAAGAGAGTATTTTAATAAGCTTGAGTGTAATCTATGTGTATTGATTGTCCTAAACAAATCATGACACAGCGTACAGATCCGGTTGCCTAACGATTCTCAAATGGTCAGCAATTCCTGTTGATCACCGATTCACATTGCTCAACGATTCCTGGTGCACAAAGATTCTCATTTGGTCAGTGACTCCAGCAGTTCAGCGCCTTACAGTTCATCGAATTCCAGTTAGACAGCGGTCCAATCCTTCAGCGAGTTCCAGCAGTTCAGCGCCTTACAGTTCAGCGAATTCCAGTTAGACAGCGGTCCAGTTCTGCAACGAGTTCCAGCAGTGGAGCGATTTACATTGCAGCGGTTTCCAAGTGTGCAGTGATATCAGTGTTTTTTTTTTCCAAAGGAAAGATATTTTACACTTTCCATCATAACTACAAGGGGACAAAGTGATATTATTAGGGACCATATGCGTAAGTCCCTGATCCCAACAAGTATCCAATTGACGGTCAAAGTGACTTTGGTTATCATATGTGAACAATTTTACAGATATACACCTTGAACTTGTGTGGAACTATATTGTTTAAAAAAAAAAAAAAAAAAAAAAAAAAAAAGACATATCACCAGTGGACGAACTTGTGCTTACATGAATAGACTTTTAATCGATATTAAGTACAACTGAACGACACAGATATCGTCATTTGCAGACACATTGAGAATTGTATTTTTGTATAGTATTTTCGTGTTCTTTTGATGGCATATAAGAGTATATATATGATAATATGATTTGTGTATATGTGTATATAGTGCATTTTTACAGTAGATACAGATGAGAGCAAGACGAGTTGTTGGACTACACAGTGGACACGCCTGCAGCAACTATGAGCTGGCACTTTGTAATTGGCTTTTTTCCCACCAAATTTTGGGGGGGGGGAAGAAGGGTAATTGTTATATTGTAATTTTCAATTCCCAATATAACATTGCTCTTCTGAAAGAGGAAGTGGACCTAAGAAGACGGTCCCTCATGAAGTGAGGCAATTTTTGTAACATTCCCTCTAACGCAGCTGCACCGGACATTCATTTCGAAAAGAGAGGGTGCTTCTCAAGTTCATGTCAGCGTTAGGTGCTACAACAAACGGAAGGGGTTGAACTTCTTGACCCCAGAGTCAATTCATATCACTTGAACCTTGGGAAAATTCTCGTGAGAACTTTCAACGATTTTAAAACTGGAGACTGCATATCTCATATTTCAGGGGGGCCTTGACCAATAATATAGCCTGAAGGGCGTAGCCCTTAATTTACTTAGCCAATTATGGACAGGGGCGCCTTGTTAAGGGGGTAGAGACAGAGAGCAACTTTGGACTTGAAGTTTTTGAAATCGTGGACTTGAATTTTGGTGAGTGAAAAGAAGAGGTCGCAAGAGCGACGGATCTCGGAGAGAGCGAGCCCACGGGACAGAGCCGGAGCGCGCTGTCATAAAGTCCGACATCGGCAGTGATGATCGAGGTAGGACAATTCTACACATATTTTTGCACTTTGATTATTATTATCTCTCTGACCCTCCTAAATAAGGTTAACCTGGGCCATTAAGACGTAGGCTTGTAAGAATAGTGAGTTAATGTACATTAATAGGTTAATAATTGTAATGCTCATATTATGATCATAGAATGAGGGGATTTGATTGTCTTAATGTACTACACTAAAGATGTTGGTATATGAAATTTACCAGATGTTAATAGTTATTAAATAAGGTTTTATCTTAACGAAATAAATTCTTTGTTATTGTTTAAAATTAAGCCTCTTCATTTTAATTACTGGTATTATGTATTTCTTTATTTACTCCACTTTACGAGAACGGTCCACGTAGCGTCAATACATGACGTGTGACGACTCACATATCACAGAAGTGTCTCTCGAACAAGGATAATACTTAGATAAAATATCTGAAATTAGCAAAAAAATTATTTAAAATATGAACAAATATCAATACTTAATGAAACACGTAAAATGTGATGCATAAATATTATTGAAATAATTCTCAACAATAGCAAAAATAATTTGATAGAGCATTTTACTCGTGGTTTAGTTTTTCTTTTAATAGAAGTTGAACATCGATGTATAAAGCGTAAAAATTAGAATGAGAAAACGTTGTTTCTGGAGATGAATCATTAACTAAGCGTAGTGTGCACTTTTTACTGAATAAAAGGGCTTAACTTGCAAGAAAAATCTTTTAACTCAAATTCATCAATTTTAATAAAACATGTACGGTCATTAGAATAAACAAATTTAATGATGACGAAAATTATATTTCCCCTAAATCCCAACAGCAACACTAAATTTAATTAAAAAGTCGTTTTCTTCACACAACACAAATTTTAGTTTAGTACTGTACAAATTTTGAGTTACTGCACGTTAAGAAAATCTAATGTGAGCACATGAGTTTCGCTATATAATTCAATAATTCAAGTACTTCACTTCTTTCAATACGAAATAATGATGGACAAGATCCACGGCAAAATGTTTTTAACGTTGAAAAGTACGCGCTGACATTAGGCGCTTTTCTGGATAACAACATGTAAAATTATTTTACTCTTTTAAAATTACTTTTTTTTGTCAAGTTATATTTTGCGCAAATATAACTTGACAAATGGAAATATTGCTAATATCTGCTAAGCAATATTACTCTAATATATTAAAATATGTTAATTATAAAGTCATCAATTTGACTTTATTTCCGTAAAGTTAGCGTTACTTTTGTCAATTTGACGACATTTTCTACAATTTTGTCAATTTGTCAATTTGACAGGCATCCACCATACCAAGACAATTATGGACTATGCAACCAATTTCATCTGATCAAATCATCAAGCCCACAGGAGTGGAGCGACATTACCGACTATCCATATTGCTATTTTTACACCTCAATGGTCGGATTATTCTATTTTCGATGTGGGGATGAGTGTCGCAGGAACCCCGGAACCCCGGAAGTATGCCTCTTGGTCTTGGTCAATTTATCACCACATTATAAAAACTGGCAGGTTGGCGATGTTTCGCCAAATTAGGTCGCCAATTTTATCGTCAAGTGCTACAAATTTGATGGTACTTACTATTGTTAACTTATTAGATACATTTATTTGAGAAACGTGCAAAATCTCCAGAATGGTTCAAACTAGCAGCTTAAAGTATGTGTCATTCATTTTAGAATAAAATATTACGTACCTGAAATTCGATTCACGGATCAATTGTTCCATAACACCACCGGAAAAAAAAAATCGAACTTTTCAAAAATGTTTATTTGAGAGGGTGCTTCACTCCAAACGTTCGAAATGCGAAATGGTTGAAAAACATACTTCGCTATAAGATAAAATTGACAGGGTAGGTCCTATAATAGGAAAAAAGAAAGTAAAGGAAGAAAATTCTTGTGTTGTAATTTTTGGCATTTTAGGGGTGGCACACACCGAATTGTTTAATTGGACGAATAAATGAGAAATTCCCACGCCAAAGCGAGATAGGGAATTGAAATATGGTTGGTATTCTGTTGAATAGTTCGATTAAACTTACTGGAAAAAATCGAAGTACTCAGAAGTTCACATTTTTCCTGGTATCCGTTTTGTGGAGACCGTTGATTTTCAACGAGTATTCGGCTAGTGTTATAAGAAAAATAATATATGACTATATTATTATCTACATAGAAGTATTCACACATTTTTTTTATTAAGAAACTTACAAGAGTATCAATGTTTGTCTGTTTTTAAGAAGCGTTAGATTAAAGAAATCGTATTATAAGGGAGAGATGATTGCTGCAGTTTACATAGCATAATTTTTTATGCTTTTCAGGGTTCTGGTAAAAAACAAATAATGTCACTCAGTCATAAAATGAAGCTCTTTAAATATTCTACAGAAAAATTATAAACATATAAAAAATGTCGGACCTTCTTTAATTTATCGGTTCTTTAAATAAAATGTGCGATTAACTTTTAAAATTAATCTTTAGAATCCTCAGAGAAAAAGCATCATATGTGCGGAAAAGAAACAACTAATAAACGATACTACAGCGAAAGCCCGCAGCTTAGACACGTCTACCCTGGATACGGAAATTAAGTGATAGAAGGTGCGTTCACATATCTTTTTAAGTTCCATTTCAATTGCAACACCTTTTGACGCGGATAGACGTTTAGAACTATGTCTTTCCCGAACAATACACCAGCTAATAGAGGGTCAACCGCCCATCGAATCGAAAATCTACCATCTCCTTTTATTTATTTATATAGAAAATATTTTATACATTTTCTTCGAATAATGAAAAATTGCAATAAAAGTTACTTGGTTATAAATTATTTGGATAGATACTGCTTACTCTGACTCCCCTAACTCTTTGCCACTGAACATAAATAATCACTAGCCGACCAATTCAGATCCAATAGGTTAATTGAACTGAAAACCAAACACCTATGAAAATTTAGCATATTGCCGCGAATGTAAAATAATATTTTGAACAGCAAGTGCAAATCTTAGTAAACCACCCTACCTCTTATAATTAGATGCTGAGTCTACATCAGTTATCGTCTAAGTTTAATTTATAGCCAATTTTGAGAAATATATATGTTTCAGGGAGACACTTTTACCCCGCAGCAGAATTTGATGCTGATATATCAGTCACCAACTCCAGCAGAATTTGATGCTGATATATCAGTCATCATCAAAACCGGCAAAGCTATAGCAGATCCTGAGAAATAGTTACTTAAAAAATTTTTTTTGGTAAAAACATGGATGGCAAATTTGCTTGTCATCAATAAGTGCATGTTTCATTACAAGTTTTGCTTTTTAGCATACCTGTATTCAGCAATCACTTGTCAAAGAAAGCACTTATTTATGGTCCGGTTATTTGTCACTTCATATGCTTTTAATAATACGATTGCTAAGAATATAAATATTAAGCTTGTTTCTAAAATATAGAATTCAGATAAAAATTCAATTTTTTTTTAAATCTACGATCTATACTTTATTACTTATTCTACATAGTATAATATAAGGAAAGTATTGTGACGGGTCGAAAATTCGAATTCGTGTTTTTAACGTTTAAGAATTTCTGAACTCCAATCGAACGCTTTTGAGGAGATGTCTGTGTGTGTGGAAAACCCAGATCGTCCGACTCATCCAGAGGACGTGTCTGTGTGTGTGTATATGTGTGTCTGAATGCGATATCGTATACGAAGGAATGAAGAGTTCTGAAAATAGTTTAGTACGATTGTTACAATCAATGAATTCTTATTGATTTTAAACGCGATCAAATGTTCGAAAGACCCCCCCCCTCCTCCCCCCTCAATTTTCGAATGAATTTTTGAAAAAAATTATAAAAAAATTAGAATCTTTAATCGTGATACATAAAGAACAATTTCCGAGTAAATTTTTCATTAGAAATATTTCATACCAATTTCATACCAATTTTATAATGCTAGCATGAACCGTTCTCAAAATATTGCACATTTTGCAAATGAATTAAATAAATAAATAAATAAAATTAAAAAAGAGATAAGTATTCTCAAATATGTTCATTTTCCGCATTTACGTGGTGATAATTGAATGCCAAAATTATTGTGTGAATCTTGCATACCAATATTTCTCTGTGAAAGAAGTAAATTCTTTGAATTGTGTAGGGGAGTCATGTGCTGACCACATCAGATTTTTCCGGAATGCCACAGCTTTGAAAGCACATGTTTGCATATAACTTCCATGGTTGAAATAACTTACCACGAAGAGCATTAATGTTTAGAAAAATTCTTGCGACATCTACATTTCCCCCAAAGTTCACCTCTCCCTCCCTACCCTTTTCGATGAGCAGGTGAAATGCTTTCGAAAATACTCCAAAAATATTTATTATGTTCCAGATCAAGATTTAAACATGCATGCGCAGTTTGAAGGATAAAATATCAATTTGATACTTTTTTAATGTATGGAATGGATTGAGCGAGCTTGTATAATAGATATATTTCTCGATTTTTATACTCGCGTATCCTTCAAGATGTTTTAAAAATGCAGGAGAAACTGTTATGATCAACCCACGCTTTATCTATGGCATATTTCATTGACCATGTCTGGCATTTTGACTTCATTTCCGCGTACTTCTAAATAAGAAATTCAGTGTAAGCGGGTTTATTTGAGTGTTAAAAGGCTTCTTACAAGTTGAAGGGTTTTATTACAAAAGTATAAGACTCTCGTAAAATATACATCGTTGAAGAAAAATCGCAATAGCATTTTTGATATAAGAGGAAGAAACAAGATCATATATATATATATATTTTTGAATGAGAAAAAAGACATCTTTCGCATTTATCGTTCAACTACACATCTACTTCAGATATATACTTGAGATGAAACGGAACTCTACAAATTAAACTCAATTTTAAATTTATAGATTTGAAAATCTGATGTGGGCAGCAAGCACATGACTTTCCTTATGTTATACAATGAATTAACTTCTTTCACAGTGAAAAAAAGCTGATGTGGGCAGTACATGACTTTCCTTATATAATGCAATGAATTTAATACTTTTACAGTAAAAAAAATAGATTATTCTTATAGTAGATACTTATATTCTTTGTAAGATATTGAATTTTCGTCAATTAGTTGTCATTTTCATTGATTTAGCGTCATTTTTATCCATTTGGAGAGATTTTCGTAAATTTGGTAACACTTAAAAATGTCGCCAAGTTGGCGGCATTCCGCCAAATTCATTGCCAAAATCTCGCCAAGCGTTATGGATGGAGAAATAAGTTATTCTTATAGAAGATAAATGACTATTGACGTTCAAATGGAAAAGTATTACTCAAAGTAGCTTTTCTCATGAATGGAACGAGCTAGATCCATGAGAATGATGTCACCAAATTTATCGCATGATATTACATATGAAAAGTGAACATATTTCTCAATAGTTAATATTTTTTTTTAATTTATGATATTTTTTGATGAATTTATTTGAAAAATGGGCAATATCTCGAGAACGGTTCATGCTAGCGTTCTAAAAATTATGTCAATCGTTTTCTAAGGAAAAATTACATAAGAAATGTCTATTTGCGTAACTTTATTAAAGGTTTTGATTTTTTTATGATTTTTTCAAAATTCCACTTGAAAATTTAGGGGGTTCTAAACATTCGACTGTGTTTAAAAACAATAGGCTTCCAGTATTCATGGATCAGACACAGACATCACCTCAGAAATGTTCGATTCGTGATCAGGAATGCTTGAAACGTGCTCTCCCGTTGAAAACTCGAATTCGAATTTTCGACCCCCGTCACAACACTTTCCTTATACATTATACTATGTATATAAGGAAAGTAAAAATATGTACGAGATCCACGGCACAGTGTTTTTAACGTTGAATTGTGCATTTGGCTCTATCAGGATGACAACATGTAAAATAATTTCGAAGCACCCAATCAACTTATGAAACCTAATTTGACAATTTTATCAAAATTGATAGCATCCTTAATAAGTAATATAGCCTATATATTGCAATATTTTGATAATTCACCAATTCGGTGTCATTTTCGTTAACTTGGTGGCATTTTTGCAATTTTGACGAAAATTTCATCAATCTAGGGCGAAATATTGCCCAGTTGGCGATATTTCGCTAGATTACTCACTAAGTTCGCCAAATGTATCCCAGTGTTATAGATAAACGAGATAAAAGAATTTCTTATATACTAGATGGTTTGTCCGATGTATGACGAAATTCAAAATTAGGAAAATATTATTTCCCATTAACGCCCGCATTTTATTAATTTGGTGACATTTTTATCACTTTTGCGACATTCTCGTCAATTTGGCAACATTTGAAATGTCGCAAAGTTGGCAAAATCCTGCCAAATTTTTCGTCTAGCGTTACGGACGGAAGGAAGGAGAAATGTGTAGTGGACTTTTATATTCTTTCCAAGATTTTGAATTTTCATCAATTAGTCGTCACTTTCATTGATTTAGCATCATTTTTATCGATTTGGCGACATTTTCGTCAGTTTCGCAATATTTGTAAACTCACTAAGTTGGAATAATTCCGCCATGTTTATTACTAAAATTTCACCAAGATTAGGTAATTCGCCAAGAAATAGATAGTAAATATAAAAGGGTGTTTAACAATGCCTGAGTCGGTTATAAATGTATTAAGAAGACCATGAGCATATTTTTTTTTCCATTTTAATTCTGAGCTTGCGAAAAGAAAAATCAGATGTGGTCAGCAGAGGATTTTCCCTGCAGACTCATATTCATGTTCTCTTTATTTCTTCAATAATTCATTAAATTGAGTTTAATTGCAGTAAATAACATGCACGATTAATTGAAATGACACTTTTAATTCAGCTTTCATTATCATTTGATAACTGGACTTGGTCTCACAACCGGCGTAGCAAAAATGCGAAAAAAAAAATAAACTATCTCGAGAACGGCTAGCCCTAGAGTAATGGGGTTGGTCTTATTCTTTTCACCGTCAAAAATTAAGTGTAAAACAAGCATGCGCTGTCTTTTATTTTAGAGTTTGGCGATTTTTGCGAGCATTTCGTAAAAAAAAAAAGACAGGTCTCTTTTGAATCGTACCAAAATCTAATCAGCATCAAAGTATCCCACAAGTGACGTCTCCACAAATTTAGTGAAATTTGGTCAATTAGATTTTCAATTAGAGTGGGTACATACAATTTTGCAAGCCATTTCTAAAGAAAAAAGCAGATTTTTTTATTCCGAATCGTACCAAAAACTAATCCGCCATATTCGGACCGCCAGATCCGGGCACCCCGAAATGTAGCAGATCTGGAGCAACAATTGAAGAATGCCTGATAGATTGTATCGCAGGATGACATTAGGAAACTTTATCACTCCTTGCCTTAGACGTATACAAGCATGCATTGCCTCCAAGGGGGGTTTCCTCAATTACTGATTTGAAAATTCAATGTGCAATTGCTAACCATTGATGGGTCCTGCAGCCTTGATTTTGTAATTATTTCATTACCTGTCGAAAGCCCAGACCAACCCACTCGTCCGAGGACTTACAGTAGCAAAATGGATGGCCGGATTTCATTACCTGTGTATGAGCTGTATGCATATTTAATTTCAATAAGAATAGTCACTTTCTTCATGGTGCTTCTTTTATTTTTGCAAAAGAGTGTATGAATGAGTTCAAAGGTTATGAACTTTTAAAGCCGAAAATCGGCCATTTTCGTCATTTTGTCAAATATTTTCGTTGCATATGCAGACCAATCTTCAACGCATTCCAGATAGCTGTCACCACAGTATCTAGGATTTAAAATGCAAAATTCTAAATTTGAGAATATAAAAGATTTCGTTCTAATTTTTGGTGTTATATTGTCAGTATAAGTATTGTGTTAAAAAATGGCAATATTCTGATGAAAACTCGCTAAGACAACATTTATACTTTTGAATTTTACTTATCAGGTAAAAGAATTTCTTTTTATAAATTAGTTTTAGCGCTATTTTACTTTTTTTTACGTGATGTATTCTGATAGCAGCATAAAATATACTAATTTGAATATTTTGAATCTCCGCTTCTAATTACGCTAATACTCAATTTTAAAAACTATACTTTTAAGCTTGAGCTAACCGAAGTCATGAACCCGGATTGCCCCCGCACGCTTTCACACGAGTTTTCCCCCAACTCGGCGTAAAAATTGTTCGAAAAGTTGGTTGTCCGAAAAATTGCCGGAAAAGTTGTTGAATGTGATAGGGCCTTTAGAGCATTTTACGCCCGCGTAACAATTTATTTATTTTTTGTTCTAAACGGGTGTATCGTAAAATTAAAGCGTTGTTTGGGTTTTGAGAATTCGCTGTATGTTCCGGTGTAATTTTAATCAGATACTTGCATCTTAAACCGCGGGCAATACCGAGTACATTTTCTAGTCTAGAATAAAGTTCAAAATTTCTTTAAAATATCATCTCAAATAATAGCGAAATATCATTTTACTGAATCTCTGCAGAGAATTGAATCATGGCCCGAGGTACAGATATATTGGAAGTGACAGCAATGCAGCTGACAGATAGATATTACAGATGTTGAAACACCTGCTAATTCAATGTATTACTTAATTTATTTTGTGGAAATTTCTGAGTTCTTTAAGCGCTATTAAACTGTAAAAGTAGATTAATTACTTTTATTCTGATTCTCATGCATGCATATATAAATTCGAAGAAATTAATTACAATAAATTTGGGTGAAATTAAAATCAAATTGATTTTGAGTAAGGGTCATCGACAATCATGTTTATGATATAGGGTTATCGCGCTGCCTGTAAGCGTCAGGGGTGAAATTCAGCAAGCTCCTGCCCCCCCCCCTTTTGAAAAAGATAATCCTGAATTTTAAGTTCACGATAGAATGTAATAAAAGAACATCAAATAACAAACATTTAAAGGGGCTATACAATATAAACGTGTTGAGCAATATTTTATTATAATATGACTGACTTATTATAATATTGACTGATTAATTATAATGACTTGATTTATTATAATATATACTGACTTAAACACTGTGCTAAAATTCGTTCATAAATAATAATTTCTTATCATTTATATAATTCAATTGAAACTCTGTCTGTCTGTCTGCATGTTTGTCTCATCATCCCGGGAGAACGACTGAACTGCAAAGTGACGCATTTACACCCCGTTAGGAGATTAACTTAATAATTAAGTTACCTCCCCCCCCCTACTTCCCCTCCCGTCCCTTAGGAGATTAACTTAATAATTAAGTTAATCTCCTTGACGAATATATTTAAACGAGCCCGTCCATTTTCCTCTAATTTCCGTTCGTGACCAATTCAAAACTTGTTCTATTTTATCACGACTATCAATAAACATTTACGATCATCAGTACCATTCCCCAATATGGATTGACCCCGAACAAAGACTATTCTGATTATAGTCCTGGGATCCCTCCCCTACGACTTTTCATATAACGTAACACAGATGACATCATGATGCTCATCATTATAAGATTGAGATATATAATAAACATTTCGATTCATCAGTATCCTATTACTATATTTTTGTTCAGTTTATTATATTAGGTTTGCTCTGTTTAAAAATTAGTCTAGTATTTAATAATTAATTTTTAAAATTAATCCAGCAATTTCACATAAATAGGCAAAATTTTATATTCCTACTTATTGTAGTTCTCGAGTAAACATGACAACAAAATTCAGGTACATTTTGATTACGCTTCGTTAGGAATGTAGAATAAAAATGTTTAGCTATTACGATATTCTTGGTTATTTGCGATTAAAAAATAAACCCTGTGACGCCGATAAAAGAATTGTATTTGTAAGAAAATTTATGGAACAATAGATAATATAGGTTTGATAACATAGAAATGACATATATAGTTTTCAATTCTTTTAAATTTTCTTATTATAATTTTGATTTCACAGTCCGTCATGCTCATATATGTCGTTTCTATAATTATCACTTCTCTTGATCCTTAAAATTATGTTTATGTCCAAATACAATTCTTTTATGGGCACCATACTGTTTTATTTTTAGTCACATATGACTAAACATGTTGTGATAGGTAAAAATTATATTTTACTTTTTAGTGCATTTTACTAAATCCGTATAACTTAAAAAGTGTTTTTATAACATTTCATTTTATAATTTTTTGTTTTTTGCAATTTTGTAATGAATTTTTAATCACATATTTAATCAAACCTTTTTAAAACATTTTATTGTATTCGTAACGATCGATGGTTGTCTATCTGGATATCTGTTTCAAATTCCTTGATAGCGTCTTTAACGTACTTCAGTATATTTTAAAGATCTGAAATTTGGTACACAGCCTAGTCGTATGAAACAATTTTACCTATCAAAATTTGGCGAATCCTTCTAAAATAGAATCGGTATTTTTTTGCGAAATGGCCCCCAAAAAATCTCCTTCGTTTTACACAGTCCCATTATTATAATACTAGCCGCCTTTGGCGACCAGCCTGTTCGCTACCTTTGAAAATTCTGACCGTGGCAAACTCGCTGGCGCGACCTACCAGAAAGGTGTAAGGTAACTGTTTGGATGGCCAGGAAGTGCCACCCAATTTAGACTGGAACCCAGTGGGGGAGGCATCCACAGGGACCGTACCCTCCTTCCTCTACCACCAACCTTTCGGAAGGACTTACGTTCCCACATGTTTAACGTGATCATACTCTGCATGAACACGGCGGCAGTTTTGACAGTGGCGGGAATCGAACCCGGGCCCACCGAGTGCAATTCCCGCGCGCTAACCACTGGGCTACCGCGCCCTCAACCCCGTGGAGTTAACAAAGTTTGGTTTAGTTTAATGATGCTGAAACTAATAATGAAATTTTAAGACACTGCGACAATCTCCATAAATTTCTTTTCATTTATTTTTTTATTTTTTCAGTGTTTAAGCTTCTCATTAATATCATTTAAAATATCCTCATTCCAAAGTTCCATATATCCATTTAAAATATCCATAAATTAAAATATCCATTTAAAATATCCATAAATTAAAATATCCATTTAAAAAATCCATATCGTTCTATCATTTAAAATATAAATATAATAATTTCACCCGATGTATATAATACATCACCACAGATCAATCCACCATAATTCAATCATTTAAATTTTATAATGACCTTATGCTAAGCTTTTAATTCTATCATTTAAAATATCACTCTAACCCGATGCAACGGCGTGACGTCCCCCCCCCCCATTTCTGAGCGGGGCTGTCGGGGAAGAATCGGATCTTCGCTGAGAAATATAAAATCATGACGTCTTTAAAATTGCGATCCTGCGGGCAATTTTCATTATTTCTTGACCAGCTTGGACTTGTAAGAATGCCAGAAGATTGAGCTTTCTAAAAACGTAAATTATTAGTCGAAATGAGTACTTTTTACTATGCGAGAATTTAAAAACCAAAAATCGTTTTTTTGAGCCGAAAGTGACCTTTGTTTTAAAACCTGTAAAAAATATTAGAAATCAAAATTGATATTTGAAATTGATATATTTTTACTCGCAATTGTCTGGTCTTTCCGGTGGTGTGATTTGTTTTTTTCTACGACGTCTGGATCGTGGAGAAAAAAGGGCAAAAATGGCAAACAACGGTCGAAATCGCATGAAACATTAAATAACAAAAAAAAATTAAAATTTTAAAAATCGGTTTTCACGTGTCCCTCCCCCCCCCCCCTCCCCGGGTCTCCTATTGCCAAATTTCGTAGCTCTCCGACGCGCGGTCGCTGAACGTATAGTGTATAAGACAGATACACACACAGACATTGCCTTCCGGCCGTCCAAATAGTTGCTCTTAGTCCTCTGGACGAGTCGGACGGTCTGGGTCTTCAACACAGACATTGCCTTTTATTATTTAAGATAGTTAAAAGGAGTTCAATATGCGGTCTCACTTTTATATACATGGTGTTCCATAGAAAGTGAACAGTGGCAGATTTTTTTAAACCGTTGGTTGTAAACCCATAGTTCCAATTGCAAAAATGCTTTAAATTAAAATGTTATGAAATAGTAACTAAAATGCTGTACCTATTTTTGTAAAAAGTTAAGAAAATTAACTTTTTATACAGGCCCTCTGTCGAAAAAAAGTCATATTACATAAAAGTTACCCATACCGTATTTAGTCTAACTGAAAAAAATTTGGCTGTAATATGATCCAATTTGACATATTTATCATTAATTAAAATTTTCATTGGGAGATAGAGATAAGGGGACATCCACAAATAAACTTTGGTTGCAAAAAGTTATTAAAACTTTTACCACTTCTTCAAATTTATTTTATGCAGATAAAGCTATTATGCCATTATCATGCCGATTCATAGTTTGTATTTAAGCATTCAAGTAACTTTGCTACATAACTAGATTTAATAATGGCGCTGTTAAGGCGCATTGAAATATAAATTGCCTGGTTTAAACATCTCTAAAATGCGATACATTCCTCGGTAATATTCTTAAAATTATCATAATACTACAATAATTTATTATATTTGAAAACTTCATCGAAAACAACTGAAATTAATTCAAATGACGTCATAGAAAAAATAACACGCCTGGCTCTCTCTATAAAAGCAGCATTTCATTCATTAACATTTTCCCATTCATTTCATTCATCACAGTACTAAAATAATTTATTTTATTTAAAAACTTAAGACCATGGAGCTACAAGTAATTAAACTCTATGCTTAAAATTTCATCGAAAAAAATCGTCCTTCTCTCTGTAAAATCAATGAATATTTCATTCATATCAGCTATGCAGATTCCATGAGCTAAATAATTTTGCGTTAAAGAAATACAGCAATTCTTATACAACTCATTCTACATATTTTGCTCTTTACATTTTACATGAGTGAAAAATAGGCTTCGTTGTAGAAATAAGCGAATTTGGATGATCATTTAAACTCAAATATATTGTAATTGCGTTGTTTCAGTATGTAGATGCACAGAATTTAAGCAAAAATAAAGCGGTTTTAGGACGGATACAACACTCAATATGAATTAGAAAGATCTTTAATAATCACGATTTTGAGATAAGATGGATGCCATATTTCATTTTGAACTTGGTCACGTGATCTTTTCATATCATGGCCAAGTGATCGCTTCATATAAGAGGTGTAATTATTATTTTAATTTTTATTTAAAAAACTACTGAATATATTTTGCTGAAATTTTTTTATATATTTTATGGAATAATTTTAATAATTCCTAAAATTTTCGAAGCAATTTGTGAATTTTAAATCCGCTTTAAAAATGTTTAAAAAGTTAGGTCCCCTAGGGTTCAATGCATTTCATTTTTTCAACCCGGGTTCAATCCAAAACTAATTGGGTGATATTATTCATTTATATTCCCATAGGTCCTACAGACCGTCTGAACAACGTACTAAAATTTCATTTTGATTAAGTCATTTTTACGGCAGTTATCGTGCTAACGGACAGACAGACAGAATGAACAAAGTCATAAACACTTTTCAACTTTGTTGTAAAGTGTTAATCAAATGTACGGAAGACCCACAGATTTTCAGAAGAAAAATTTTAAAAATTATAATAAAATCAGGACTTTCAATAATATTACGTAATTAACCATTTCTTATGTAATGTTTCATTAGAAAACGATTAACACAAATTTTAGAATGCTAGCATGAACGGTTTTCGAGATATTACACTTTTTCAAATACATTCATTAAAAAAAATCACAAAATAATAAAAAGCATTAACTACTGGGAATTATGTTCGCTTTTCATATGTAATATTATACGATAAATGTGTTAACATTGTTCTCGTGAATCTAGTTCGTTCCATTCACGAAAGAAGATACTTTGTGTAATAGTTTTGTATTTTGAAGCCTAACAATTTGCCAACAGTCATTTATATATAAATGCTCTTCTCTACGTTTGTATGTAACGCTGGGCGATACATTTGGTGAACCTGGTGGCTCACTTAGCGAAATATTGCCAATCTGGCATTATCTTGGCCGAGATTAACAAAAATATCGTTAACACCGCAAAAATGACACGCAGTTAACGAAAATGACGCCAAATTGATGAATTAATTATTAAAATATTTTAATATATAGACTGTATTGCTTACTGCGGGATAATTATAAATTTAGAGTTGCGTGACATATATAAGTTAATTGGGTACTTCGAAATTGTTTTACATGTTGTCATCTGGAAAAGTGCCAAGTGTACAATTCAAGATTACAAACATCGTGCCGTAGATCTTATATATTATTTTTTGATGTTTCATTATTTTTAAATGTTGCCAAAGTGATAAATAATTAATAATAAGTGACAAATTGATAAAAATGACGCCAAATGGGAAGTAATGATTCGCAAATTCTGATTTCCGTCATATGACGGGTATACCTTTTAGTATATAGTCTCTCCGTTTGTCTGTAACACTTGGTGATGCGTTTGGCGACTTTGGCGAATGATTCAGAAAAGTACTGCCAACTTGCCGATATTTCGCCCCAGATTGACAAAAATTACGTCAAAATTGCAGAAATGACGCTAAATTAATGAAAATGACGCCTAATTGATGAATTAATTATTTAAATATTTTAATTTATGGACTGTATCGCTTATTGAGGATGCTATATTGTCAATTTAGAGTTGCGCGAAATTAATTGGGTACTTTGAAATAGTTTTACATCTTGAGATTCGGAAAACTGTCAAATGTACAATTCAACGATAAAAACACAGTACCGTGGATTTTGCACATTATTTTTTCACTGTGAAAGAAGTAAATTCATTGCAATATATCGGGAAAGTCATGTGCTGCCCACATTAGAGTTTACATATCTTTATTTAGCTGTGAACTGCAGATCTGTATCTTTATTTAGCTGTGTTATTTAGAAGTGGTCGCATTACGTAGGGAAAGTCATGTCCTAGCCACATCAAATAGTTTTTCCCTTCTTTCCCTGCCACCAACTTCTCGGAAGGACTTTCGGGTCTACAGATTTAACGGGTCCGTACTCCGCGTAAATATGGGGATAGTTTGGACTGAGCCGGGAATCGATTTCGGGTCGTTTGAGTGCAATCTCCGTATCTTAACCACTGGGCTATCCCGCCTCCACGACATCTCTCGGACAAATTGGGCAAATCAAAAGAAAGTTAGTACGACTATTCAGTTGATAAGCGTCAACGGTGTACTGATTTTCGGGGAGCTAAGACCGGGGAAAGGATATCAAATTCTAGAACATTTTTTTTGTCAGAAACCAGTTATAGGAAAAATAATTCTTTTAAAATGTTTTACAAGAATGATTACTTTATATATATAATTTTGTATTTAAAATCAGGTGCCATCACTTGCAGAACGTTAACATCTCATTATTACACTTTTGTGATCTAAAAGAAATGAAAATCATAAAAATATGCATATCCTTCATATTTTCATCGAATGAATATTTTGTAAGCATTTCTGACTAGAAATAAATGAACATATTTGATTAGGAATTGTTCCGAGTCAATAGTGAGGAATTAAAAATTTTATTTTTTCATAGAGGGTACGATACCTAATGAGAAAAAGGGCAAATCGAATGAAATTCGGTACGATTATTTCAACCGGAAAACGTCGGAAATATTGATCATTTATATAAATAAAATTGAAAATCTGTCTGTGTCTTTATTTGTGTGTTTATTTCTTACAGCATCACGGGAGAATAGCTGCACCGAATTGGATGAAATTTTCGGGTAAACTTGGAATAGCCCCACTTAAAATTTAGTCCATGTTTCGAGTTTCTAGGTTGGCTCTATATTAATTAAAAAAGCACAATTAAACATCCATAGAGATAGTATTATGCAGACGATATTTTTCCATCAATTTATTTGAAGAAAATGATATCATGTCGCTTAGCAAAGCATTTAAATCCAATGTGTTTATGCGGCAGACGAGTTTTATTAAATTATTTCCGATTTAAATAATAAAAGTATGTATATAAAATAAATTTAATCGATGTTGCATATTTGACTGGATTATATCAATTACGGTCTTCAGGTTTAAGCATTATTATTGTTATTGATTGATATTTTCAGGGATTACTGATTCTGGGATAATTGATATTTTCAATGTATTACGTCATTGTTTTATTTTAGCGAAATTTGTTAGAGTCCATATATTGTACGTAGTATGAGTAATCTTCTGCAAATGCACGGGTATATCTTTAATCTACGAGAATATAAGTAGTACAGATATATTGGCATAAATTTTTACATATATTGTCGTCATCTGTTATACGTCATCAATTTTATTTTGACAAAGATTTTAGAAACTCATATGTTGCAGTACGGTAATCTTTACAGAGGGGGGGTTATTGGTATTTTCAGTTTATTATGTCATCTGTTTTATTTTGGCAAATATTTTTTAAACTCATATTTTAATACAGCTGATCTTCTACGAACACACGAGCATATCTTCTAATCTACGACAATATAAATAGTACGGGTATATCATCCCATGCAATTTTAGCACTTTCATTTTGGCATATATAGGAATCACTTATGGCCTTCATGTTTAAAGATTACGGGATTATTGTTATTTTCAATTTATTACGTCATCTGCTTTATTTTGGCAAAGATTTTAGAAACTCATATGTTGTAGTACGTATAATCTTCTAATATTCGCGAATATAAGTAGTACTGGTCCCATACAATTTTAGCGCTTTTATTTTGCATATATTGATTCAATTTCATATTTTTGTAAATTTGTTTACAAGCGGGACTAAGATGTTTTATTCTTCAGGTCTGCCCGTGAAGAAAATTTTGTATAGCTAGAACAGAGATTTTTAAACTTCTTTTTAAGAGCATTAAATTAAATATTTTAATAGAATATTTTGGTTAACAATATCGTTTAGTATACTATAGGAATTTGCACATAATTGTGAATTTTAAGTTTTTTTATTTTATATACTCCGTACGAAGAACGGGTATACTGCTAGTAATAAATAAAACTGCTGTTTGTACGAAATTAATTTACAGTATTTCTTTGAAGAAAGCAGGCATATCCTCCATGCACATTTTAGACTTCAAATAGTAGTTGATTTAACTTTCATGACAGGTTACTTAATTTTTGTTCATATTCTGAGTTTTAGTATCATCAACCGACACCTTTAAAGTAGTTTGTTCGTTGATTATTTAAATCTTATAGTGAAGTCACTATTACAGAACTCCCAAATCGGTTTTTTCTCCACACGATTTTTTTTTAACTAGGAGTTTTATTTATTCGAAATCTGATAACATTGCTAATGATAAATATGCAGTTAATTACATCTTAGTAGCCAGAGAACAATTCTTTATGCGTACTCCATTAAATATCATATTAATGCTTTGACTTTAGAAGTTAGACCATATACCATCCGAAACAATTCAATTTGGTTATATCCTTCTAAATTCCAGTCTCATTCAGTGATATTTTTGAGGAGACTAACCGATTGATACTTTCTTTTAGTTGATGAAGTAACTCATATAGCTTTTGAAACGTTTCTCCTCCTTTCCTTCTAAAATCGAAACAAACAAGCAAACAACAACAACAAGAAAAAAAACAATGTTAAACATTGTTACAAAAATGATCATTTTATATGTGCATTTTCTTAATTTAAAAATGCATGACATCGTTTACAGAACGTTAGTATGTACCGTTCTTGAGATATTGCCCGTTTCTGATCTAAAAATAGAAAATAAACATTAAAAAATAAATGCGCTCACGATTATAAAATGGGTGAATGTTTTGTAAGTACTCCTAACCAGAAATAAATGAATATCATTATTTAGGAGTTAACAAAAATCGTTTTCGAAAGATGGGGATTTTTTTTTCAAGAGGAACATGATATCTTTCGAAACAACCAAGCGGTTTCCAAAAAAGTTAGTACGCTTATCAACATTATATTAATTATTACCAATTGCATTAAATCAGTAATAATAAATATGTTGATTTTCAACGAGTTTTATTAGCATCCAAAAAATAATTTAGTTTAAAACAAAATATTATATAATAGATTTTCTCGAGAAAATAATGTTAAAAAAAATATGGCCTTCCACTGGCCACCCCCTTTTTATCTTCAGAAAGTATCAAGCCCCTGAAGTTTATTGATAAAAAAAATCGCAAATTTTATTTGATAGGATTGATTTGTTTGAGAGCTACTCTGCTTACCAGATAGAGAGACACACAGGTATAATCGAAAATGGTTAATTCGAATTCAAAGACGCTCAAAACGTGTAAAAACATTAAAATCTAAGAGTCGGATTTTGCCCCTAACACAACATTTCTCTTTGCAGTTACTGTATATCTCAAAGAAAGTTAAAATAAAGCAAATTTATTTTTGTTACTTAGCGAGATTTGCTTTCTTTAAATCCTTTTTTCAGAAAACAATTGCCTTTCTAATTGTAATGATGTGGGAATTGGTAATAGTTTTTTCTGTTGCCATTTTCTGCTATCAATATCTCTTTTATATCAATATCTCTTTTATATCTTTCTGCTGTCAATATCTCTCTATAATTTTTTTCTCTACTGCCATGGTATTCACGATTGTATAGGTATTCCAGGGATGTATTATAGTATACAATCTCAAATATGAAATGAATGAAAAAGTTGTGGTATTAGGCTGAGAGCACCAAATACGGATGACGAATTTCCAATATGATAACTTATTTTTAAAATATTAATATTCAACTTCTATTCAATATTTACTGAAAATAATTTGTCTCGAATTAAAACTGCAAGTTAATTTTTTTTTAGCGATTCATGCAAGCGCCGCATAGTTTTTTTACTAAGGAAAATTTCGTACTGCACAAGCGGATACTATTAGCAACATACAAATTAGGAGAAGTCAGGGGGAGGAAGTTCCGGTTGTTTCACAGATGGAAAATTCTGAAAATTTTAAAATATGGCTATTTTAGTAATTAAAAATTTTTTATATGGGCAGCACATGACCTACATATAATGCATGTAATTTACTTTTTTCACAGTGAAAAAATGATATATAATATCCGTAAAACATTTAGCACTTTTTCGGATGACAACCCGTAAAACTACTTCGAAGTTATATTTCTATGTTCTGAATTAACAATTATCAATATTGATAGTATCCACAATAAGCAATATAGTTCATATATTAAAATATTTTTATAGTTGATTCATCAATTTGGAGTCATTTCCATTAATTTAGTGTCATTTTTGCAATTTTGACTACATTTTGGTTAATCTGGGGCGATATATCCCCAAGTTTACAATATTTCGATAAATCAGTCGCCAAGTTCACCAAAATTATCGTTACATACAGACGGGGAGGAACAACTTGATTATTGACGAATTGTTGGTCGTAAAAATACAAAAATGTTACACAAGTATCTTCTCTAGTGAATAGAACGAACTGGACTCACGAGCATGGTGTTAACAAATTTATCGCATAATATTGCATGAAAAGTGAACATATTTTTACGATAGTTAACACTATTTTTAAATTTATGTAATGGTTTTGATAAATTTAGTAGAAAAACTTGCAACATCTCGAGAACGATTCATGCTAGCGTTCTAAAGTTTATGCCATTCTTTTTCTCGTGAAAAATTACAAAATAAATGATCAATTACGTAATATTATTAAATTTTCGTATTTTTTTTGATGATTTTTTTCAAAATTGCATTCAGAAATTTGAGGGACTTCCGCATATTCGATTGCTTTTAAAATCAATAGATTGCCAGCATATACTGATTGTAATATTTGTACCAAAGTTCGTTCGGAACGCTCTATTTATTTTTTGAAATATCGCTTCCACAGACTCATGGACACGTACATACTTACATACATGCACACACTGACATCACTTTCAAAACGTTCGATTCGAGTTCAGGGATGCTTAAACTGTGCTCTTCCGACGAAAACTCGTAATCGAATTTTCAACCCCACCACATACAGTATACTATGTATATAGGGAAAGTAAAAGTATCCTTAATTTTGCACTTCGAAGGGAGAGGGACGGGAATACCGCATTTCTTTAGGTAACCAGGTCATGAAATCTCTGCTCTAAAGCAGAAGTGTCTCTCGAACAAGGATAATACTTAGATAAAATATCTGAAATTAGCAAAAAAATTATTTAAAATATGAACAAATATCAATACTTAATGAAACACGTAAAATGTGATGCATAAATATTATTGAAATAATTCTCAACAACAGCAAAAATAATTTGATAGAGCATTTTACGCGTGGTTTGGTTTTTCTTTTAATAGAAGTTGAACATCGATGTATAAAGCGTAAAAATTAGAATGAGAAAACGTTGTTTCTGGAGATGAATCATTAACTAAGCGTAGTGTGCACTTTTTACTGAATAAAAGGGCTTAACTTGCAAGAAAAATCTTTTAACTCGAACTCATCAATTTTAATAAAACATGTACGGTCATTAGAATAAACAAATTTAATGATGACGAAAATTATATTTCCCCTAAATCCCAACAGCAACACTAAATTTAATTAAAAAGTCGTTTTCTTCACACAACACAAATTTTAGTTTAGTACTGTACAAATTTTGAGTTACTACACGTTAAGAAAATCTAATGTGAGCACATGACTTTCGCTATATAATTCAAGAATTCAAGTACTTTACTTCTTTCAATACGAAATAATGATGGACAAGATCCACGGCAAAATGTTTTTAACGTTGAAAAGTACGCGCTGACATTAGGCGCTTTTCTGGATAACAACATGTAAAATTATTTTACTTTTTTAAAATTACTTTTTTTTGTCAAGTTATATTTTGCGCAAATATAACTTAACAAATGGAAATATTGCTAATATCTGCTAAGCAATATTACTCTAATATATTAAAATATGTTAATTATAAAGTCATCAATTTGACTTTATTTCCGTAAAGTTAGCGTTACTTTTGCCAATTTGACGACATTTTCTACAATTTTGTCAATTTGTCAATTTGAAAGGCATCCACCATACCAAGACAATTATGGACTATGCAACCAATTTCATCTGATCAAATCATCAAGCCCACAGGAGTGGAGCGACATTACCGACTATCCATATTGCTATTTTTACACCTCAATGGTCTGATTATTCTATTTTCGATGTGGGGATGAGTGTCGCAGGAACCCCGGAACCCCGGAAGTATGCCTCTTGGTCTTGGTCAATTTATCACCACATTACAAAAACCGGCAGGTTGGCGATGTTTCGCCAAATTAGGTCGCCAATTTTATCGTCAAGTGTTACAAATTTGATGGTACTTACTATTGTTAACTTATTAGATACATTTATTTGAGAAACGTGCAAAATCTCCAGAATGGTTCAAACTAGCAGTTTAAAGTATGTTGTTGTTGAGACCCAGACCGTCCGACCTACCAGAAAGGTGTAAGGTAACTGTATGGACGGCCGGGAAGTGCCACCCAATTTTGACCGGAACCCAGTGGGGGAGGCATCCACAGGGACCGTACCCTCCTTCCCCTACCACCAACCACTCGGAAGGACTTACGGACCCACATGTTTAACGTGATCGTACTCCGCATGAACACGGCGGCATTTGTGGCAGCGTGCAAATCTAGCGCGCAAACCACGGGGATACCGCACCCGAGATGGCCAACAGCACGCGGCGTTCCGAGGTGGTCACCCACCAAGTACTAACCGCGCCCGATGCTGCTTGACTTCGGTGATCTAACGAGAACCGGTGTTTTCAGCACGGTACGGCCATTGGCCCAGTTTAAAGTATGTGTCATTCATTTTAGAATAAAATATTACGTACCTGAAATTCGATTCACGGGTCAATTGTTCCATAACACCACCGGGAAAAAAAAAAAATCGAACTTTTCAAAAATGTTTATTTGAGAGGGTGCTTCACTCCAAACGTTCGAAATGCGAAATGGTTGAAAAACATACTTCGCTATAAGATAAAATTTACAGGGTAGGTCTTATAATGGGAAAAAAGAAAGTAAAGGAAGAAAATTCTTGTGTTGTAATTTTTGGCATTTTAGGGGTGGTACACACCGAATTGTTTAATTGGACGAATAAATGAGAAATTCCCACGCCAAAGCGAGATAGGGAATTGAAATATGGTTGGTGTTCTGTTGAATAGTTCGATTAAACTTACTGGAAAAAATCGAAGTACTCAGAAGTTCACATTTTTCCTGGTATCCGTTTTGTGGAGACCGTTGATTTTCAACGAGTATTCGGCTAGTGTTATAAGAAAAATAATATATGACTATATTATTATCTATATAGAAGTATTCACACATTTTTTTATTAAGAAACTTACAAGAGTATCAATGTTTGTCTGTTTTTAAGAAGCGGTAGATTAAAGAAATCGCATTATAAGGGCGAGATGATTGGTGCAGTTTACATAACATAATTTTTTATGCTTTTCAGGGTTCTGGTAAAAAACAAATAATGTCACTCAATCATAAAATGAAGCTCTTTAAATATTCTACAGAAAAATTATAAACATATAAAAAATGTCGGACCTTCTTTAATTTATCGGTTCTTTAAATAAAATGTGCGATTAACTTTTAAAATTAATCTTTAGAATCCTCAGAGAAAAAGCATCATAAGTGCGGAAACGAAACAACTAATAAACGATACTACAGCGAAAGCCCGCAGCTTAGACACGTCTACCCTGGATACGGAAATTAAGTGATAGAAGGTGCGTGCACATATCTTTTTAAGTTCCATTTCAATTGCAACACCTTTTGACGCGGATAGACGTTTAGAACTATGTCTTTCCCGAACAATACACCAGCTAATAGAGGGTCAACCGCCCATCGAATCGAAAATCTACCATCTCCTTTTATTTATTTACATAGAAAATATTTTATACATTTTCTTCGAATAATGAAAAATTGCAATAAAAGTTACTTGGTTATAAATTATTTGGATAGATACTGCTTACTCTGACTCCCCTAACTCTTTGCCACTGAACATAAATAATCACTAGCCGACCAATTCAGATCCAATAGGTTAATTGAACTGAAAACCAAACACCTATGAAAATTTAGCATATTGCCGCGAATGTAAAATAATATTTTGAACAGCAAGTGCAAATCTTAGTAAACCACCCTACCTCTTATAATTAGATGCTGAGTCTACATCAGTTATCGTCTAAGTTTAATTTATAGCCAATTTTTAGAAATATATATGTTTCAAGGAGACACTTCTACCCCGCAGCAGAATTTGATGCTGATATATCAGTCACCAACTCCAGCAGAATTTGATGCTGATATATCAGTCATCATCAAAACCGGCAAAGCTATAGCAGATCCTGAGAAATAGTTACTTAAAAAATTTTTTTTGGTAAAACATGGATGGCAAATTTGCTCATCAATAAGTGCATGTTTCATTACAAGTTTTGCTTTTTAGCATATCTGTATTCAGCAATCACTTGTCAAAGAAAGCACTTATTTATGGTCCGGTTATTTGTCACTTCATATGCTTTTAATAATACGATTGCTAAGAATATAAATATTAAGCTTGTTTCTAAAATATAGAATTCAGATAAAAATTCAATTTTTTTTTAAAATCTACGATCTATACTTTATTACTTATTCTACATAGTATAATATAAGGAAAGTATTGTGACGGGTCGAAAATTCGAATTCGTGTTTTTAACGTTTAAGAATTTCTGAACTCCAATCGAACGCTTTTGAGGAGATGTCTGTGTGTGCGGAAACCCCAGATCGTCCGACTCATCCAGAGGACGTGTCTCTGTGTGTGTATATGTGTGTCTGAATGCGATATCGTATACGAAGGAATGAAGAGTTCTGAAAATAGTTTAGTACGATTGTTACAATCAATGAATTCTTATTGATTTTAAACGCGATCAAATGTTCGAAAGACCCCCCCCCCTCCTCCCCCCTCAATTTTCGAATGAATTTTTGAAAAAAATTATAAAAAAATTAGAATCTTTAATCGTGATACATAAAGAATAATTTCCGAGTAAATTTTTCATTAGAAATATTTCATACCAATTTCATACCAATTTTATAATGCTAGCATGAACCGGTCTCAAAATATTGCACATTTTGCAAATGAATTAAATAAATAAATAAATAAAATTAAAAAAGAAATAAGTATTCTCAAATATGTTCATTTTCCACATTTACGTGGTGATAATTGAATGCCAAAATTATTGTGTGAATCTTGCATACCAATATTTCTCTGTGAAAGAAGTAAATTCTTTGAATTGTGTAGGGGAGTCATGTGCTGACCACATCAGATTTTTCCGGAATGCCACAGCTTTGAAAGCACATGTTTGCATATAACTTCCATGGTTGAAATAACTTACCACGAAGAGCATTAATGTTTAGAAAAATTCTTGCGACATCTACATTTCCCCCAAAGTTCACCTCTCCCTCCCTACCCTTTTCGATGAGCAGGTGAAATGCTTTCGAAAATACTCCAAAAATATTTATTATGTTCCAGATCAAGATTTAAACATGCATGCGCAGTTTGAAGGATAAAATATCAATTTGATACTTTTTTAATGTATGGAATGGATTGAGCGAGCTTGTATAATCGATATATTTCTCGATTTTTATACTCGCGTATCCTTCAAGATGTTTTAAAACTGCAGGAGAAACTGTTATGATCAACCCACGCTTTATCTATGGCATATTTCATTGACCATGTCTGGCATTTTGACTTCATTTCCGCGTACTTCTAAATAAGAAATTCAGTGTAAGCGGGTTTATTTGAGTGTTAAAAGGCTTCTTACAAGTTGAAGGGTTTTATTACAAAAGTATAAGACTCTCGTAAAATATACATCGTTGAAGAAAAATCGCAATAGCATTTTCGATATAAGAGGAAGAAACAAGATCATATATATATATATTTTTGAATGAGAAAAAAGACATCTTTCGCATTTATCCTTCAGCTACACATCTACTTCAGATATATACTTGAGATGAAACGGAACTCTACAAATTTAACTCAATTTTAAATTTATAGATTTGAAAATCTGATGTGGGCAGCAAGCACATGACTTTCCTTATGTTATACAATGAATTAACTTCTTTCACAGTGAAAAAAAGCTAATGTGGGCAGTACATGACTTTCCTTATATAATGCAATGAATTTAATACTTTTACAGTAAAAAAAATATATTATTCTTATAGTAGATACTTATATTCTTTGTAAGATATTGAATTTTCGTCAATTAGTTGTCATTTTCATTGATTTAGCGTCATTTTTATCCATTTGGAGAGATTTTCGTAAATTTGGTAACATTTAAAAAAGTCGCCAAGTTGGCGGCATTCCGCCAAATTCATCGCCAAAATCTCTCCAAGCGTTATGGATGGAGAAATAAGTTATTCTTATAGAAGATAAATGACTATTGGCGTTCAAATGGAAAAGTATTACTCAAAGTAGCTTTTCTCATGAATGGAACGAGCTAGATCCATGAGAATGATGTCACCAAATTTATCGCATGATATTACATATGAAAAGTGAACATGTTTCTCAATAGTTAATATTTTTTTTTTAATTTATGATATTTTTTGATACATTTATTTGAAAAATGGGCAATATCTCGAGAACGGTTCATGCTAGCGTTCTAAAGATTATGTCAATCGTTTTCTAAGGAAAAATTACATAAGAAATGTCTATTTGCGTAACTTTATTAAAGGTTTTGATTTTTTTATGATTTTTTCAAAATTCCACTTGAAAATTTAGGGGCTTCTAAACATTCGACTGTGTTTAAAAACAATAGGCTTCCAGTATTCATGGATCAGACACAGACATGACCTCAGAAATGTTCGATTCGTGATCAGGAATACTTGAAACGTGCTCTCCCGTTGAAAACTCGAATTCGAATTTTCGATCCCCGTCACAACACTTTCCTTATACATTATACTATGTATATAAGGAAAGTAAAAATATGTACGAGATCCACGGCACAGTGTTTTTAACGTTGAATTGTGCATTTGGCTCTATCAGGATGACAACATGTAAAATAATTTCGAAGTACAGTGACCGCCGCTTATAAGAAACACGTTCGTTTCGCTCGTTTTGTTTCTTATAAGCAGTTGTTTCTTAAATCCGGAAATTTTTTAAATATCGTTCTTCCATTGTAAATACTAACTATTGAACACAATTTTACAGAATTTAAAAGATAAATGTATATAAGTAAAATATTAGTACATACATAATACATTTGTAAATTGAGTTTTGCATTCAAAAATATTTCTTATTTTACGAATTAAGCCTTACAACTTAAAATATTATCTATATGTATGCATATACTAGTATGTAATTAAATAAGAATAAAAAGTAAAACTCATAGGTCGTTCATTTATGTATAAGAGCATAGTACATTTTCATACATACCGTAATCTATTACTGAGGAACAGCAAAAAATTTATCCAGTGTTGTTTGTGCTAATGAGTCTGTGATTAGTTTACGTACATCCATTTCTAAATCATAAAATAGTCCATAAACTTTTTCTGATGCCCCTCTATGTTCAAGAGTTTTTCTAATTATAGTTAGGGCTTCTCGCGACTGTTTGGCTGTAGGAAAATTTTCTTCTTGTGGAACGTCGTCTTCATTTTCTTCTTCATTGCAAACATTCTGAATTTCCGCCACTATGTCATCATCACTTTTTTCTTCAGATGTTTGTAAATTTTCATCGATGTGAATCCATTCTTCGAAATGTGCTTCTAATTCTTCTACATCTTCTGCTGGTATGTCAACATTATTTTTCAAAAATCCTGCTTTACGGAAGCAATTAAAAATGCATATGTCAGAAACATTTTTCCATGCGCCTGCGATCATATGGATAGCATCAAGCAAGGTTATTTTCTTGCTTATTTCGCAAGCCGATCCTTTCTCTTCATCAATTGCATCTACTATTTTCTGTCGCAAATTTGACCGATACAGGGTTTTAAATGCTTTAATAATTCCTTGGTCAAGAGGCTGTATGATGGAAGTTGTATTGGGTGGCAAAAAACAAAGTTCAATGTTTGTCAGCTGTACTACAGGATGAGCCGAACAGTTGTCAAGGATTAAAAGAATTTTTTCTCTTCCCATCAGTTCCCTGTCCCACTTTAACAAAAAGTCTTCAAAAATTCTACTTGTCATCCAGGCATTCTTTGAATTTTCGTAGATCACTGGCAATTTTTTTATTCCACTTAAACAGCGCGGACGTTTGCTTTTGCCAATAACTAAAGGGCTCTTTTTTACAGTTCCCGTCATATTTGTTGTTAACAGAACTGTAACTCGATCTTTTTGTTTTTTTCCAACGGAGGATAGATCATTTTTGAACATCATTGTATACTCGGGCATCGCTCTAAAATAGAGCCCAGTCTCGTCAGTGTTAAAAATTTGATGAGGAGCGTATTTTTCTAATAGAGGTGGTAAGCTTTGCGTAATCCATGAAGATGCCGACTCGGAGTCCGCGTCCTGCTTCTCTCCATAATTTTTTTTGTACACAATGTTATTTCGTTCTTTCCAGCGGCTTAACCAACCATCAGTCGCACGGAACTCTTTTTCTCCTAATTTTTCCGCAAAATTTTCTGCTTTTTTCAGTAAAATTGCCCTACTGATAGGAGCGTTCTTTAATCTGGCGTTAGAAAACCATTGTAAGAGTGCTTCCTCTATAGCAGCTGCCTTTCCTTCTCGTTTCCGTTTTCTTTGAAGATTACAATTTGGCGTCAAAATTTCATTTCTGCCTTTCAGGATTTTACATAATGTTGAGTGCGGAATTTCTAATGCAGAAGCAGCTTCTCTTTGACTACACAGAGGTAGAGAATCATACTTTTTAAGTAAACTTTGCTTTTCAAGCAAAGTAAGGGTTTTTCTCTTTTGCGACATGCTTAAACTAGCAAAACATAAAATGACTAACTAAAGCTGTACGGATCTTATTTGAGTGCATAAGCAGAGATGCCTTTCCTTATCAGTATGTTTCCTTAACTGCCAAAAGATTAAAACTCGTTTCTTACTGGTTTGGGGTTGTTCCCCCTAAGCCTTTCTACGGAGAAATTCTCTGTCATCCTTTGTTACATAGCAAACTCCCACCCCCTCCCCGTACGCCCAGAGACAAGAGATAACAACTCGTCCTTCAGTTAACCTTAAACAAATGGATTTTTTTCTTTTTTACACCCGCGTCGCAAGGAAATCAACAAATTTTCTGTAGAAAACTGTTTCTTATAAGCGGAATCGTGTTTCTTATAAGCGACACAATTTTAATGTTAAAATGAAGTTTGTATTTGTTTCTGTCGTTTTGGGTCTTATAAACGGCTGTTTCTTATAACCACTGAATCTTATAACCGGCGGTCACTGTACCCAATCAACTTATGAAACCTAATTTGACAATTTTATCAAAATTGATAGCATCCTTAATAAGTAATATAGCCTATATATTGCAATATTTTGATAATTCACCAATTCGGTGTCATTTTCGTTAACTTGGTGGGATTTTTGCAATTTTGACGAAAATTTCATCAATCTAGGGCGAAATATTGCCCAGTTGGCGATATTTTGCTAGATTACTCACCAAGTTCGCCAAATGTATCCCAGTGTTATAGATAAACGAGATAAAAGTATTTCTTATATACTAGATAGTTTGTCCGCTGTATGACGAAATTCAAAATTAGGAAAATATTATTTCCCATTAACGCCCGCATTTTATTAATTTGGTGACGTTTTTATCACTTTTGCGACATTCTCGTCAATTTGGCAACATTTGAAATGTCTCAAAGTTGGCAAAATCCCGCCAAATTTTTCGTCTAGCGTTACGGACGGAAGGAAGGAGAAATGTGTAGTGGACTTTTATATTCTTTCCAAGATTTTGAATTTTCATCAATTAGTCGTCACTTTCATTGATTTAGCATCATTTTTATCGATTTGGCGACATTTTCGTCTGTTTCGCAATATTTGTAAACTCACTAAGTTGGAATAATTCCGCCATGTTTATTACTAAAATTTCGCCAAGATTAGGTAATTCGCCAAGAAATAGATAGTAAATATAAAAGGGTGTTTAACAATGCCTGAGTCAGTTATAAATGTATTAAGAAGACCATGAGCATATTTTTTTTTCCATTTTAATTCTGAGCTTGCGAAAAGAAAAATCAGATGTGGTCAGCAGAGGATTTTCCCTGCAGACTCATATTCATGTTCTCTTTATTTCTTCAATAATTCATTAAATTGAGTTTAATTGCACTAAATAACATGCACGATTAATTGAAATGACACTTTTAATTCAGCTTTCATTATCATTTGATAACTGGACTTGGTCTCACAACCGGCGTAGCAAAAATGTGAAAAAAAATAAACTATCTCGAGAACGGCTAGCCCTAGAGTAATGGGGTTGGTCTTATTCTTTTCACCGTCAAAAATTAAGTGTAAAACAAGCATGCGTTGTCTTTTATTTTAGAGTTTGGCGATTTTTGCGGGCATTTCGTAAAAAAAAAAGACAGGTCTCTTTTGAATCGTACCAAAATCTAATCAGCATCAAAGTATCCCATAAGTGACGTCTCCACAAATTTAGTGAAATTTGGTCAATTAGATTTTCAATTAGAGTGGATACATACAATTTTGCAAGCCATTTCTAAAGAAAAAAGCAGATTTTTTTATTCCGAATCGTACCAAAAACTAATCCGCCATATTCGGGCGCCAGATTCGAACTGCCAGATCCGGGCACCCCGAAATGTAGCAGATCTGGAGCAACAATTGAAGAATGCCTGGTAGAATGTATCGCAGGATGACATTAGGAAACTTTATCACTCCTTACCTTAGACGTATACAAGCATGCATTGCCTCCAAGGGGGGGGGGGGGGTTCCCCAATTACTGATTTGAAAATTCAATGTGCAATTGTTAACCATTGATGGGTCCTGCGGCCTTGATTTTGTAATCATTTCATTACCTGTCGAAAGCCCAGGCCAACCGACTCGTCCGAGGACTTAGAGTAGCAAAATGGATGGCCGGATTTCATTACCTGTGTATGAGCTGTACGCATATTTAATTTCAATAAGAATAGTCACTTTCTTCATGGTGCTTTTTTTATTTTTGCAGCATTTAGAGCATTTTACGCCCGCGTAACAATTTATTTATTTTTTGTTCTAAACGGGTGTATCGTAAAATTAAAGCGTTGTTTGGGTTTTGAGAATTCGCTGTATGTTCCGGTGTAATTTTAATCAGATACTTGCATCTTAAACTGCGGGCAATACCGAGTACATTTTCTAGTCTAGAATAAAGTTCAAAATTTCTGTAAAATGTCATCTCAAATAATAGCGAAATATCATTTTACTGAATCTCTGCAGAGAATTGAATCATGGGCCGAGGTACAGATATATTGGAAGTGACAGCAATGCAGCTGACAGATAGATATTAAAGATGTTGAAACACCTGCTAATTCAATGTATTACTTAATTTATTTTGTGGAAATTTCTGAGTTCTTTAAGCGCTATTAAACTGTAAAAGTAGATTAATTACTTTTATTCTGATTCTCATGCATGCATATAGAAATTCGAAGAAATTAATTACAATAAATTTGGGTGAAATTAAAATCAAATTGATTTTGAGTAAAGGTCATCGACAATCATGTTTATGATATAGGGTTATCGCGCTGCCTGTAAGCGTCAGGGGTGAAATTCAGCAAGCTCCTCCCCCCCCCCCCTTTTAGAAAAAGATAATCCTGAATTTTAAGTTCACGATAGAATGTAATAAAAGAACATAAAATAACAAACATTTAAAGGGGCTATGCAATATAAACGTGTTGAGCAATATTTTATTATAATATTAAATACTGACTTAAACACTGTGCTAAAATTCGTTCATAAATAATAATTTCTTATCATTTATATAATTCAATTGAAACTCTGTCTGTCTGTCTGTATGTTTGTCTCATCATCCCGGGAGAACGGCTGAACTGCAAGTGACGCATTTACACCCCCTTAGGAGATTAACTTAATAATTAAGTTACCCCCCCCTTACTTCCCCTCCCGTCCCTTAGGAGATTAACTTAATAATTAAGTTAATCTCCTTGACGAATATATTTAAACGAGCCCGTCCATTTTCCTCTAATTTCCGTTCGTGACCAATTCAAAACTTGTTCTATTTTATCACGACTATCAATAAACATTTACGATCATCAGTACCATTCCCCAATATGGATTGACCCCGAACAAAGACTATTCTGATTATAGTCCTGGGATCCCTCCCCTACGACTTTTCATATAACGTAACGCAGATGACATCATGATGCTCATCATTATAACATTGAGATATATAATAAACATTTCGATTCATCAGTATCCTATTACTATATTTTTGTTCAGTTTAATTATACCAGGTTTGCTCCGTTTAAAAATTAGTCTAGTATTTAATAATTAATTTTTAAAATTAATTCAGCAATTTCACATAAATAGGCAAAATTTTATATTCCTACTTACTGTAGTTTTCGAGTAAACATGGCAACAAAATTCAGGTACATTTTGATTACGCTTCGTTAGGAATGTAGAATAAAAATGTTTAGCTATTACGATATTCTTGGTTATTTGCGATTAAAAAATAAACCCTATGACGCCGATAAAAGAATTGTATTTGTAAGAAAAGTTATGGAACAATAGATAATATAGGTTTGATAACATAGAAATGACATATATAGTTTTCAATTCTTTTAAATTTTCTTATTATAATTTTGATTTCACAGTCCGTCATGCTCATATATGTCGTTTCTATAATTATCACTTCTCTTGATCCTTAAAATTATGTTTATGTCCAAATACAATTCTTTTATGGTCACCACACTGTTTTATTTTTAGTCACATATGACTAAACTTGTTGTGATAGGTAAAAATTATATTTTACTTTTTAGTGCAGTTTACTAAATCCGTATAACTTAAAAAGTGTTTTTATAATATTTCATTTTATAATTTTTTGTTTTTTGCAATTTTGTAATGAATTTTTAATCACATATTTAATCAAACCTTTTTAAAACATTTTATTGTATTCGTAACGATCGATGGTTGTCTATTTGGATATCTGTTTCAACTTCCTTGATAGCGTCTTTAACGTACTTCAGTATATTTTAAAGATCTGAAATTTGGTACACAGCCTAGTCGTATGAAACAATTTTACCTATCAAAATTTGGCGAATCCTTGTAAAATAGAATCGGTATTTTGTTGCGAAATGGCCCCCAAAAAATCTCCTTCGTTTTACACAGTCCCATTATTATAATACTAGCCGCCTTTGGCGACCAGCCTGTTCGCTACCTTTGAAAATTCTGACCGTGGCAAACTCGCTGGCGCCACCTACCAGAAAGGTGTAAGGTAACTGCTTGGATGGCCAGGAAGTGCCACCCAATTTAGACCGGAACCCAGTGGGGGAGGCATCCACAGGGACCGTACCCTCCTTCCCCTACCACCAACCTTTCGGAAGGACTTACGTTCCCACATGTTTAACGTGATCATACTCCTCATGAACACGGCGGCAGTTTTGATAGTGGCGGGAATCGAACCAGGGCCTACGGAGTGCAATTCCCACGCGCGAACCACTGGGCTACCGCGCCCTCCGCGACAATCTCCATAACTTTCTTTTTATACACCCAATTTAGACCGGAACCCAGTGACGGAGGCATCCACAGGGACCGTACCCTCCTTCCCCTATCACCAATCTCTGGGATGGACTTACGGACCCACATGTTTAACGTGATCGTACTCCGCGTGAACACGGCGGCAGTTTTGGCAGTGGCGGGAATCGAACCCAGGCCTACCGAGTGCAATTCCCGCGCGCTAACCACTGGGCTACTGCGCCCTCAACCCCGTGGAGTTAACAAAGTTTTGTTTAGTTTAATGATGTTAAAACTAATAATGAAATTTTAAGGCACTGCGACAATCTCCATAACTTTCTTTTCATTTATTTTTTTATTTCTTCAGTGTTTAAGCTTTTCATTAATATCATATAAAATATCCTCATTCCATAGTTCCATATATCCATTTAAAATATCCATAAATTAAAATATCCATTTAAAAAATCCATATCGTTCTATCATTTAAAATATAAATATAATAATTTCACCCGATGTATATAATACATCACCACAGATCAATCCACCATAATTCAATCATTTAAATTTTATAATGACCATATGCTAAGCTTTTAATTCTGTCATTTAAAATATCACTCTAACCCGATGCAACGGCGTGACGTCCCCCCCCCCCATTTCTGGGCGGGGCTGTCGGGGAAGAATCGGATCTTCGCTGAGAAATATAAAATCATGACGTCTTTAAAATTGCTATCCTGCGGGCAATTTTCATTATTTCTTGACCAGCTTGGACTTGTAAGAATGCCAGATGTTTGAGCTTTCTAAAAAGTAAATTATTAGTCGAAATTATGAGTACTTTTTACTATGCGAGAATTTAAAAACCAAAAATCGTTTTTTTTGAGCCGAAAGTGACCTTTGTTTTAAAACCTGTAAAAATATTAGAAATCAAAATTGATATTTGAAATTGATATATTTTTACTCGCAATTGTCTGGTCTTTCCGGTGGTGTGATTTGTTTTTTTCTACGACGTCTGGATCGTGGAGAAAAAAGGGCAAACAACGGTCGAAATCGCATGAAACATTAAATAACAACAAAAAAAAAAAATTAAAATTTTAAAAATCGGTTTTCACGCATCCCTCCCCCCCCCCCCTCCCTGGGTCTCCTATTGCCAAATTTCGTAGCTCTCCGACGCGCGGTCGCTGAACGTATAGTGTATAAGACAGATACACACACAGACATTGCCTTTTATTATTTAAGATAATTAAAAGGAGTTCAATATGCGGTCTCACTTTTATATACATGGTGTCCCATAGAAAGTGAACAGTGGCAGATTTTTTTAAACCGTTGGTTGTAAACCCATAGTTCCAATTGCAAAAATGCTTTAAATTAAGATGTTATGAAATAGTAACTAAAATGCCGTACCTATTTTTGTAAAAAGTTAAGAAAATTAACTTTTTATACAGGCCCTCTGTCGAAAAAAAGTCATATTACATAAAAGTTACCCATACCGTATTTAGTCTAACTGAAAAAAATTTGGCTGTAATATGATCCAATTTGACATATTTATCATTAATTAAAATTTTCATTGGGAGATAGAGATAAGGGGACATCCACAAATAAACTTTGGTTGCAAATAGTTATTAAAACTTTTACCACTTCTTCAAATTTATTTTATGCAGATAAAGCTATTATGTCATTATCATGCCGATTCATAGTTTGTATTTAAGCATTCAAGTAACTTTGCTGCATAACTAGATTTAATAATGGCGCTGTTCATTAATGCCGAAGTCTAAGATGATTTTGATTTACGGCAAATGCAACCTATATCCTTGAGATACATTGATGGAAAACTGTTTGTCGTTTCCGTAAAGTCGGCATCCTTCTGGAGTTTTCTTTTCTGCGGCTGGTATGTCGATTGCAATCAACAGATTCGTATCATCTATATAATAAAGGCAATGTCTGTGTGTCTATCTGTCTGTGTGTGTGTGTGTATGTGTGTGTTATGCACTATAGGTTCAGCGACCGCGCGTCAGAGAGCTACGAAATTTGGCAATCGGAGACCCGGGGAGGGGGGAGGTGACACGTCAAAACCCATTTTTAAATTTTTAATTATTATTTTTGTTATTTAATGTTTTATGCGATTTCGACTTTTTTCTCCACTATCCAGACGTCGTAGAAAAAAACAAATCACACCACCGGAAAGAGCAGACAATTGCGAGTAAAAATATATCAATTTCAAATCTCAAGTTCAATTTCTAACATTTTTTAAAGATTTTAAAACAAAAGTCACTTTCGGCTCAAAAAAATTAATTTTAGTTTTTAAATTCTCGCATCGGAAAAAGTACTAATAATTTCGACTAATAATTTGCATTTTTAGAAAGTTCAAAGATCTGGCTTTCTTACAAGCCCATTCTGGTTAAGAAATAATTAAAAATTGCCGCAGGATCGAGATTTTAAGAATTTCCGAATTTCAATTTCTTGGCAAACCCGGCGAAGATCCGATTTTTCTACCACAGGGACATCACGCTGTTTCCATGGAGATATTGTGAGGGTGAAATTATTATGAGGGTGAAATTATTATGTTTTATGCGATATTTTAAATGGTGGAACGATATGGATTTTTTTAAATGGATATTTTAATTTATGGATATTTTAAATGAATATTTTAATTTTATGGATATTTTAAATGATGAAATGATGGAACGGAAGAAATAAAAAATAAATAAAAAGAAAGTTATGGAGATTGTCGCGGTGATATTACGTTATATTTTAAACGCAGGAATTGCACTCGGTAGGCCTGGGTTCGATTCCCGCCAGTGCCAAAACTGCCGCCGTGTTCATGCGGAGTACAATCACGTTAAACATATGGGTCTGTAAGTCCTTCCGAGAGGTTGGTGGTAGGGGAAGGAGGGTAGGTCCCTGTGTATGCCTCCCCCACTGGGTTCCGATCTAAATTGGGTGCCACTTCCTGGCCGTCCAAATAGTTACCTTACATCTTTCTGGTAGGTCGCGCCAGCGAGTTTGCCTGCAGACTTATCCCTGCAGACTTATATTCACGTTCTCTTTGTTTCTTTAATAATTCATTAAATCAAGTTTAATTGCATAAAATAACACTGAATTTGCACTTTTAATTTAATGTTTCTTTTCATTTGGTAACTGGACATTTTTTCCAAAGACAGTGTACCAAATATGCCAAAATACAAAAATATCTCGAGAACGGTTAGTCCTAGAACAATGTGGTTGGTCTTATTCTTTTTCTCGTCAAAAATTACGTATAAAACAGGCATTTAATTGATACATTTGAGCACGCGTAGTCTTATATTTTAGATTTTGGCGATTTTTTGCCTGCCATTTCGTAAAAAAAAAGGCAATTTTTTCTTTTCCGAATTTTACCAAAATCTAATAAGCACTAGAATATTTCACAAGTGACTTATCTACCAAATTTTGTGAAATTTGGTCAATTAGTTTTTTACGTAGAGTAGATACAGGAGATTTTTGCGGGCAATTTCGGAAAACAAAGTTGTGTTCTTTTATTTTGTATCGTACCAAAATCTAATCAGCACCAGGGTCATACACAAGTGACTTACCTATAAGATTTTATGAAATTTAGTCCATTAGTTTTTAGTTAGATTGGATACATACATTGCACAGACAGACACAGAAAAATACAGACATCAAGCTATATATAGTGTTCTAGAGGTCCCAAAACGTGTTCCAAACGATCCGTCAAAAACTCGAGTTGAGATTTTCGACACGATTCCAATACTTTCCCATACATTACCATGTGTTGTAGGGAAAGTAAAAATCTGACGTGGGCAGCACATGACTTTCCCTGCAGAATCAAGTTCGATTTGTCATGTTTTATTGCATTATGCATTAAATTAAATTTAATTGCAGAAAACACAATGGATACTTCTCTGATATTATATCCAATTTGCAGGTGTAATGAATGCATGCTATTTCATTTGGCAACTAAATGTACTGTAAATTCTTCAGCTTTTCAAAATTCCAAAATACTGAAATATCTCAAAAACGGTTTATGCTACAGTTATGGGGTCAGTCTTATTCTCTTAGTTGTCATCCTTTACCTAAAGAACAAGTTCACAATTAATATATTGCAACAATTTTAGTCATTTATTTCAGAGTTTCACTATCTTTGCGGGCCATTTCGCAAAAAAGAGTCTGTTATACTTTTCTGAATAATATCGAAATCTAATCAGTATCAAGAACTAATCAATAAGTTTAACTACTAAGTTTTAAGAAATTTTAGATTTGAGGGCCATTTCGCAAAAAAAAAAGCGGATTCTTTATTTCCGAATCGTACCAAATTCTTACCAGCACCACAGTATCTCACAAGCTACTAATCGATCAAATTTTGTGTAATTTGGTCAATTAATTTGTCAGCAAGAGTGGATACATACCGTTTCTGCTCGTCATTTCTAAAAAAAAAGAGGCATGTTCTTATTTCCGGAATCGTACGAAATCTAATCATCACCAGGATAACCTACAAGTAAAATTTCTATACTAATTTATGAAATTTGGTCCATTAGTTTTTGAGTTAGAGTGAATACACACACACACAGACGTTAATCCAAAAATAGTTTTTTCGTATTCTAGAGATCCCAAAACGAGTAGATCTGTCGAAAACTCGAGTTGCGATTTTCGACACGATTCCAATATTTTTCCTATACATTACCATGTATTGCAGGGAAAGTAAAAATCTGATGTGAGCAGCACATGACTTTCCCTGCAGATTCAAATTCATTTTGTAATTTTTTTATTTGATTGCGCATTAAATTGGGTTTTATTGCAAAATATAACATGGCTGTTTTTATGATATTATATCCAATTTGCCTTTCTATTGCATCTTCGTTTCATTTGGCAACTTAACTCACTTTAAATTCTTCAGGTTCTCAAAATTCCAAAAAACTAAAATATCTCGAGAACGGTTCATCCTACAGTGATGGGGTCAGTCTTATTCGATTAGTTGCCAAAATTTACCTGGGAAACAAGTACTTAATTAATATACTTCAGTAATTTTAGTCATTTATTTCAGATTTTCATTATCTTTGCGGACCATTTTGCAAAAAAAAAAATGTTGGTTATACTTTTCCGAGTCATATCCAAATTTAATCAGCATCCGGAAAACCATCATCGGACTTAATTACTAAGTTTTAAGAAATTTTATGAAATAGCTTTTAACTATAGTGAAAATCGTCTTTATTTCCTTAAAATTGAACATTTAAATATCTCGAGAATGGTCCATTTTAGAGTAGTGGCGTGGATTTTTTTCCTTTTGTAATCAAAAATTACGTATAAAACAAGCATTTATTTGATACATTCGAGCATATATAGCATTTTATTTTAGATTGGATATTTTAGATTTGCGGGGAATTTTGCAAAAAACTGAAGATTCGTTTTATCCGAATCGTACAAAAACCTATTCAACACCACAGTATCCCACAAGCGACATATCTACCAAATTTTGTGTAATTTGGTCAATTAGTTTGTCAGCTAGAGTGGATATAGAGATTTTTGCTAGTCATTTCGCAAAAAAGGCAGGTTCCTTTTCCTGAATTGTACCAAAATCTAATCAGAACCAGGGTCTCCCACAAGTGACTTATCTGCCAAATTTTGTGAAATTTTGTCAATTAATTTTTTAGCTAGAGTGGATACATGAGATTTTGGCGGGCCATTTCGCAAATAATAATAATAAAAAAAGGCAGGTTCTTTTATCCCGAATCGTACCAAAATCTAATCAGCACCAGAGTCACATACAAGTGACTTATAAAACTTTATGAAATTTGGTCCATTAGTTTTTGAGTTCGAGTGGATACACACACACACACACACACATGCACACACACAGACGTCAAGCTAAAAATAGTTTTTTTCGTTTTCTAGAGGTCCTAAAACGTGTAGATCTGTCAAAAACTGCGGTTGCGATTTTCGACACGATTCCAATACTTTTCCTATATATAACCATGTATTGCAAGGAAAGCAAATATCTGATGTGGACAGCACATGACTTCCCCTCCAGACTCATATTGGCGTTCTCTTTATGTAATATCTTCACGTTCTCTTTATGTAATTATCTTCAATAATTCATTAAATTGAGTTTAATTGCACAAAATAAGAACCAAAATTATTTTAAATTACACTGAATTTGAATTTTTAATTCAATTTTCGTTTTCATTTTGTAACTGGACTTGTTTTCAAAAACAGAGTAGCGAAACTGCGAAAAAACTAAAGAATCTCGAGAACGACTAGTCGTAGATTAATGGGGCTGGTCTTATAGCTTATTCTTTTCATCGTCAAAATTTACGTACAAAACAAGCATTTAATTGATATAGAGCATACGTAATCTTTTATTTTAGATTTTGACGATTTTTAACACTTTACAACAAAGTTGAAAAGTGTTTATGACTTTGTTCATTCTGTCTGTCTGTCTGTCTGTCTGTCTGTCTGTCTGTCTGTCCGTTAGCACGATAACTGCCGTAAAAATGAGTTTATCAAAATGAAATTTTAGTATGTTGTTCAGACGGTCTGTAGGACCTATGGGAATATAAATAAATAATATCACCCAATTAGTTTTTTATTGAACCCGGGTTGAAAAAATGAAATACATTGAACCCTATGGGACCTAATTTTTCAAACATTTTTTAAGTAAATTTAAAATTCACGAATTGCTTCGAAATTTTTAGGAAATATTCACAATATCCCATAGAATATATAAAAAAATATTCAGTAAAATATGTTAAGTAGTTTTTTAATTAAAAAAATTATTTAATATAGGGAAAAAAACAAATTCAATTAAATTCTGACTTTGGGATATCTTCCAGAAAGAAAAGAGAGAGATATTATATAATAAATATCTCTCCATTTGTTTAAACGTTTTGCATATGGGAGTGGCTTCATATTTTAAAATAAATTTGGTAGATAACAATTTTTCATTTTTTTTAAATTTTATATAACTCTTCATGATAAATTTAATTGATGGCATTTTAAATGCACTTTCCTACGTCCTAGAGAGTTAAAATTTGGTACACAGCTTAAATTTGTTGAACATTTTATTCGACAAAAATTTGATGGATCTTTAAATATAGATCATACATTATTTTCGAAATGGCCTGAAAATAATCCCCGTTCACTTCTATAAATCATTGGTGTAATATTGTTAAAAATTCTGATGTGGACAGCACATGTCTTTCCCTGCAGACTCATATTCGTTCTCTTTATTTATTCAATGATAATTTGAGTTTATCTGCACAACATAAGTATTTTAAATGACATTGAATTTACACGTTAAACTTAAATTTGGTTCTCATTTGATAGCTGGACTTATTGTCAAAGGTGGCGTAGCGAAAACGCGAAAAAACTAGAATATCTCAAGAACGGCTAGTCCTAGAGTAATGGGGTTAGTCTTATTCTTTTTGTTGTCAAAAATCATATATAAAATAGGAATTTAATTGATATAATTGAGCACACGTAGTCTTTTATTTTTATATATAACGATTTTTGCTGGCCATTTCGCAAAAATAGCCCGTTCCTTTTTCCCGAATCGTAGTAGAATAACCTACAAATGATTTATATACAAAATTTTGTTAAATTTGGTATATAAATCACTTGTAGGTTATTGAAATATTATACTCCAAATTTTGTTAAATTTGGTTCATTAGTTTTTAGCTAGAGTGGATAAAGGCAATTTCTGCGGCCATTTCGCAAAGAAGGCAGATTCTTTTATTACGAATCGTTCTATAATCTAATGAACATCAGGATTTCCCACAAAAAACATACCTACCAAATTGTATGAAATTCGGTCCATTAGTTTTTCAATTAGAGTGGATGTAATATCCACACAGACACACAGAAACATACACAGATACACCCTTACACACACAGACGTCTTCCTAAAAGTAGTTTTTCGTGTTCTAGAAGTCCCAAAACGTGTAGATCCTTTGAAAATTCGAGTTCCGATCTTCGGCACGATTCCAATACTTTGAGTACATACACATACACATATATATTATCTGTGTATCTAAATTCCGTGCCTATGCAATTACAATAGTTGTGATTTTAAATGATCCCTAAACTTTTATTATTTCTTCAAGGAAGCCTAATTTTAACATATGCAGAATGCAAATATCTCAAGCGATTGTAAGATGAATTACATAAGAATTGCTGAATTTTTTTCACACAAAATTATTTAGCTCTGGAGTCTGGAATACAAGTTATATGAATGAAATATTCATTGATTTTGCATAAAGAATCAGATGATTTATATTTCGATACAGTTTTAAATATTTAAGTATAATAAATTACTGTAGTACTGTGATAATGTAAAAGATATTACCACTGAATGAATCACATTTTAGAAATTTTTAAATGAAATTACATTTCAGTTGGAAAGTGTTTCATAATCAATGCTTATGCATGATTGATCTTTCTTGTTACAGATGCAGAAACTGTCGCAAAAAAAAAAAAAAAAAAAAAAAAAAAAAAAAAAAAAAAAAAAAGCAGGCTCCGTTTCTCCTAATCGTACCAAATTCTAATCAGTATCAGAGAAACCCACAAGTAACTTATCCACCAAATTTTGTGACATTTGGTCTATTAGTTTTTTAGCTAGAATGGATACAGACATTTTCTGCGGGTCATTTCGCAAAAAAGGGCATGTTCTTTTAACCCGAATTATACCAAATTCTAATCATCACCAGGATACCCTGCAAGTGACTTAACTATAAAATGTTATGAAATGTGTCAATTAGTTTTTGAGTTAGAGTGGATATAAAATCTGCACAGACACACACATAGACGTCACGCCCAAAATAGTTTTTTTGTGTTCTAGAGGTCTCAAAACGTGTAGATCCGTCGAAAACTGCGTTGCGATTTTGGCACGATTCCAATACATTCCCTATACATTACCATATATTGCAGGGAAAGTAAAACCCTGCTGTTTTTTGTGAAATAGCCTCCAAAAATCGCATGTATCCATTAAGAAACTAATTGACCAAATTTCACAAAATTTGGTTAAGTCACTTGGGGGTTACCTTGGTGTTGATTAGATTTTGGTACGATTCGAAAAAAAAGGAAGTTGCTCTTTTTTGCGAAATGGCCCACAAAAATCGTCGTTATCTAAAATGAAAGACTACGTATACTCAAATGTATCAATTAAATGCTTGTTTTAAATGTAAATTTTGACGATAAAAGTAATAAGACCAACCCCATTACTCTGAGACTAACCGTTCTCGAAATATTTTAACTTTTTAATAATATTTTAACTTGCTAAGTCACCTTTGAAAATATGACCATGTAACAAACAAAAATTGGATTAAAGTCCATATTCTGTGTTATTTTGTGAAAATTCAATTCAATTTAATGAATTGTTAAAGGAATAAAGAGAAGATGAATTTAAGTTTGTAGGGAAAGTCACGTGCTGCCACACATCAGATTTTTATACTTGCCCACTAGACATTCTTTTTTCAATTATAAAAATATTTTCCTTAACCCAATTTGTCCAATAAGAATAAGTTGTATTGTCTTACGATACAAATTACCCCAGATATCATTAATTGGAGTTTTCGACGGGTAATTGAGGAATGTATAAAACTTTTGGGTAATGATAATGCATGTAAGTTTTCGAATGAAAATTTTATCTAATGAGATTCAATTTTAGTTCGACTTCTGAAATCTATGTTTTCGCCGTTTCTTTTGATCGAGTTGTAGTTCTATAATTTGGACAGTTTTTTCACGACCATTTTGCATATTTGAGAACATGGTTTTTTTCCATTTGAATAAATAAGGAATAATTTTCTAATTGCTACTTATTTTGTAGCGGGTCCGAATGAAAAGTAAAATTTTGTACTTTTTTACATTCTCAACAATGCATGGGAATGTATAGGAAAAGTATTGGAATAGTGAAGAAAATCGAAACTCGTGTTCCGGCGAATCAACACGTTTCGAGCAAGTTATATGCCGAAAAATATATTACTTTCCCTGCAATACATACATGCTAATGTATAAGGAAAGTATTGGAATCATGCCGAAAATCGCAACTCGAGTTTTCGACGGATCTACGCGTTTCGAGATCTCTAGAATACGAAAAAACTATTTTTAGCGTGACGTCTGTGTGTGTGTGTGTCTGTCTGTCTGTCTGTGCAGATTTTGTATCTTCTCTAACTAAAAAACTAATGAACCGAATTTCACAAAATTTGGTAGGTAAGTCACTTGTGGGCGAATCTGGTGCTGATTAGTTTTAGGTACGATTCGGGATAAAAGAACCCGCCTTTTTTTTCGAAATGTCCCTCGAAAGCTTGTATCCACTCTAGCTAAAAAACTAATGGACCGAATTTCACAAAATTCTGTAGATAAGTCACTTGTGTGTCACCCTGGTGCTGATTAGATTTTGGTAGGATTTGGAAATAATAATCTGCCTTTTTTTTCAAAATGGCCCCCCAAAATCGCCAAAATCTAAAATAAAAAACTACGTATGCTCAAATATGTCCATTAAATGCTTGTTTAATATGTAATTTTTAACGAAGAAACGAATAAAACCAACCCCATTACACTAGGACTATAGCCGTTCTCGAGATATTTTAGTTTTTTCGTATTTTCTCTACGCCACCTTTGAAAACAAGTCCAGTTATCAAATTAAAACGAAAATTGAATTAAAAGGGAATTAAATTTAATTAAAATGAAGAGAACGTGGATATAAGTCTGAAGGGAAAGTCATGTGCTGCCCACATCAGATTTTTTTTTTAGCGTGACGTCTGTGTGCGTTTCTGCCTGTGCAATGTATGTATCCACTCCGACTGAATAACTAATTGGCCAAATTTCGTGAAATTTTGTAGATATGTCAATTGTGGTTTTCCCTGGCTCGAGATTTGATTTTGGTACGTTTCGGAAAAAAGACCTGCCTTTCTTTTTGCGAAATGGACCGCAAAAATCGTATTTATGCACTCTAGGGGAAGAATAATTTTACCAAATTTTACAAAATTTGGTAGATTAATCAATTGTGGGTTACCGTGCTGCTGATTAGATTTTGGCAAGGATTCGGAAAAAAGACCTGCCTTTCTTTGCGAAATGGTCCACAAAAATCGTCAAAATCTAAACTAAAAAACTACGTATGAGCAAATGTATTAATAAAATGCTTTTTTAAAGTCTATTTTTGTATGAACAAATGCATTAATTAAATGCTTTTTTAAACGCTTTCTTTGTATGAACAAATGTGTGAATTAAATGCTTTTTCTATACGTAATTTTTAACGATGAAAAGGATAAAATCAACCCCATAACTCTACGACTAACCGTTTTCAATATATTTATTTTTTTCGCATTTTTCCACGTTGCCCTTGAAAATACGTCTAGTCGCCAAAATAAAATGAAAATTGAACTAAAACTACAAATTTAATGTATTTTAAATACTTATTCGTGTTGTTTTGTGTAATTAAACCCAATTTAATGAATTATGAAAGAAAGAACGAGAAAAGAAATTTGAGTCTGTAGAGGAAGTCATATGCTGCCCACATCAGATTTTTTTAGACTCAAACGTGTCACGTGACCAAAATTGTTGTAGACTGACTTTACTTCTTAAATTGAAACCACGAGTCTGCGACCAATCTTTAAGGGCTATTTAGGCGTTCAATCTTTTTGAAACAGTTTGTAGTTTATAAACTGACAATATTTTCAATCGGACTCACAGTGCAGTAAACAGTATAGCTTTTGTTTAAGCTTATTATTTGCAGCTAACAACTGTCTGTGATGACTGACAAAGGCTGGCCTTACAGGACAACTGTCATCGATTGTACACGGAATCGAGGTAAACTGCAAGGTCACATTCAAAATTAGTTCATTTATCATCAAAAGTACAATCCTCATTCATTTATCCTCAAAAGTATAATCCTATAGTTCATTTATCCTCAACATCGATTTTTTTCTGCACCGGGGAGCAATTTCAAGCGCTACAACGCCCCCTAAATATATATTACAACTTGCAGTCTGTCTTGTGTAGTTCGGACTCAATTAAAAAAAAAAAAATTCGATATCGCTATCTTCACGTTAATGCCGGCTTTGTCAGACAAATACTATAGTCTGTTTCTTTTATATTGACGGTTCAAGGTCACGCTATTCCTTTCTTACCGTGGCCCGTAACCAGGGGCGTTATTTCATCATATTCTAAGGGGGGGAGGGGGGGAGACAAAACCCAATCATAAGTTTTTGTTGTGACTTGTAGATATGACTATTTTTAACACTAGTAACTGGAGATGTGGCTTGAAAAATTCCAGGAAAATTTTCCGCTATGTTTTTCCAGAAAATTTGCTCTCCCTAATTCATTTGAAGATGAAATGTAATACTCTTTCCACGCTGTTTCATGAAAGGAAAACTTTACAAGAAGTCTTTGATCATCTCCATATTTAATTTTGAGGAGGAAAGGGAATAATGCTTTATTTTTAAGAATAAAGATAGACAAGAAGAAGGGTACAAGTGACATTTTACTTATTCTGATAAAACAGCAGGTAATATTTTTCGAAGCCTATTCATACAGCAATTCTGTAAAATTTATGAATATATAATATATATGGAATATTTTTGCAAGCGATTTGGCGGAAAGAAAACAGTTAACAGTAACTAAATATATACTCAACTCAATGTCCACAAAATTGTCTCTTATCTCATGATACTCACTCATTCAATTATAAACAGGTATATTTTAAACAATTTTTAATATTATTAACACTTTACAACTTAGTTGAAAAGTGTTTATGTCTTTGTTCATTCTGTCTGTCTGTCTGTCCGTTCGCACGATAACTGTCGTAAAACTGACTTTATCAAAATGAAATTTTAGTATGTTGTTCAGACGGTCTGTGGGACCTATGGGAATATAAATGAATAATAACACCCAATTTGTTCTGGACTGAACCCGGGTTGAAAAAATGAAATACATAGAATCTTACGGGACCTAATTTTTCAAACATATTTAAGCGAATTTAAAAGTCACAAATTGCTTCGAAAATTTTAGGAAATATGCAAATTATCCCATAAAAAATATGAAAAAAAATTTTTAGCAAAATATATTAGGTAGCTTTTAAAATAAAAATTAAAATAATAATTACACCCATATTATATGAAGAGATCACGTGACCCACTTCAAAATAAAATATGGCATCCATCTTGTGTCAAAATCGTCATTTTTAAAATTCCTTTTAATTTATATTTAGTGTTGTGTCCGTCCTAAAACCGCTTAATTTTGCTTAATTTCTGCGCATCTGTATTCTGAAACAACACAATTACAATATATTTGAGTTTAAATGATCATCAAATTTTGATTATTTCTACAACGAAGCCTAATTTTCACTTATGGAGAATGTAAACAAATAAAGATGTAGGATGAGTTGTATAAGAATTGCTGCATTTCTTTAACGCAAAATTATTTAGCTCTAGAGTACGCAATATTGCTGATATGAATGAAACATTCATTGATTTTACATAGAGAAGCAGACGATTTTTTTGATGAAGTTTTAAGCATCGAGTTAAATTACTTGCACCTCCATGGTTTTAAGTTTTTAAATAGAATAAATTATTGTAGTATTGTGATGAATGAATAGAATGGAATAAAAGTGTATAAATCAAATATTTACAGCTTTTACATAGAGAGGCAGTCGATTTATACACTCTTTTGGAAAAAAAAAAACAAAAAAAAACCAAAAAAAAAAAAACCGAAGCACCATGAAGAAAGTGACAAGTAAGTACATTAAGTACATACATTAAGTAATACATTGAATTAGCAGGTGTTTCGACATCTGTAATATCTATCTGTCAGCTGCATTGCTGTCACTTCCAATATATCTGTACCTCGACCCATGATTCATTGCTCTGCAGAGATTCAGTAAAATGATATTTCGCTATTATTTGAGATGACATTTTAAAGAAATATTGAACTTTATTCTTGACTAGAAAATGTACCCGATATTTCCCGCGATTTAAGATGCAAGTGTCTGATTAAAATTACACCGGAACATACAGCGAATTCTCAAAACCCAAACAACGCTTTAATTTTACGATACCCCCGTTTAGAACAAAAAATAAATAAATTGGTACGCGGGCGTAAAATGCTCTAAAGCGTGCGGGGGCAATCCGGGTACATGACTTCCGTTAGCTCAAGTTTAAAGGTATTGTCTTTAAAACTAGATATTAGAGTAATTGAAGCGGAGGTTCAAAATATTCAAATTAGTATATTTTATGCTGCTATCAGAACACATCACGTAAAAAAAAAGTAAAATAGCGCTGAAACTAATTTATAAAAAGAAATTCTTTTACCGGATAAGTAAAATTCAAAAGTATAAATGTTGTCTTTGCGAGTTTTCATCAGAATATTGCCATTTTTTAACAAAATACTTATACTGACAATATAACACCAAAAATTAGAACGAAATCTTTTATATTATCAAATTTATCAATCTTTTATATTATCAAACTCATTCATACACTCTTTTGCAAAAATAAAAAAAGCACCATGAAGAAAGTGACTATTTTTATTGAAATTAAATATGCGTACAGCTCATACACAGGTAATGAAATGATTACAAAATAAAGGCCGCAGGACCCATCAATGGTTAGCAATTGCACATTGAATTTTCAAATCAGTAATTGGTGAAACCCCCCTTGGAGGCAATGCATGCTTGTATACGTCTAGGTAAGGAGTGATAAAGTTTCCTAATGTCATCCTGGGATACATTCTGCCCGGCATTCCTCAATTGTTGCTCCAGATCTGCTACATTGCGGGGTGCCTGAATCTAGCGGCCTAGCATGTCCCATACATGCTCGATTTGCGAAAGGTCTGGTGATTTTGCTGGCCAAGGAACGGTATCATATGTAGGGAGACCGTCGACAAATATGCGACAAGTATGTGCCGTGGCATTATCTTGTTGGAAAATGGCCCCAGAATGACGTGCCATGAAGGGTAACGCAAACGGCCGCAGAATTTCTTAAAAATATCGTTGAACTGTTAAAGTTGTACGTAGGGTGACTAGGGGTGACCTGCTGTCGTAAGGGTTTGCACCCCGCACCATCACACCAGGGATAATGGCTGTGTGCCTGTTGTTGTTGTTGAGACCCAGACCATCCGACCTACCAGAAAGGTGTAAGGTAACTTTTTGAACTTCCGGGAAGTGCCACCCAATTTAGATCGGAACCCAGTGGGGGAGGCATCTGCAGGGACCGTACCCTCCTACCCCTACCACCAACCTCTCAGAAGGACTTACCGAACCACATGTTTAACGTGATCGTACTCCGCGTGAGCACAGCGGCAGTTTTAGCAGTGGCGGGAATCGAACCAGGGCCTACCGAGTGCAATTCCCGCGCGCTAACCACTGGGCTACCGCGCCCGGCTGTGTACCTGTGTAAAACAAAGGCTGATTGGGATTGCTGGTCCTGGCGCCTCTACACACGTACCCGATGGTCATCTGCTGAAAAACTGAAGCGTGATTCGTCGCTGACCGAACGCGCGCTATGACCGAAGTTAACACTCATTGGCCTTGCAAATTTAATCATTTGCATACTTGGTATAAAGAAATTTTCATGTGAAATTTCGAGACGATCGGATTATTTTTTTAGGGATGCTTTTTTTTTTTTTTTTGCAAAAAGAATGTATTTCAATGGTCATGTGAATAAAGTTAATTTCTTTCTATAAAGTTCAAAGTTTTCAAATATAATAAATTATTGTAGTATTGTAATAATTTTAAAAACATTACCGCTGAATGTATCGCATTTTAGAAATGTTTAAACCAGGCAATTTATATTTAAATGACGTCATTTGAATAAAGTTAATTTTTTTCCATGAAGTTTTCAAATATAATAAATTAATATAGTATTGTGAGAATTTTAAAAATATTACCGCTGAATGTATCGCATTTTAGAGATGTTTAAATAAAATTGCATTGCAGTTGGAAAGTGTTTCATAATCAATGCTTTATGCATGATTGATCTTTCTTGATATATATAGAAATTATTTAAAAAAGGGTTTAATTATAAGTAATTATTTAATATTTTTATATATTTAATAATGCATTTAAAATTATTATTTTTGAAGGTATAAGACCATGGTATTAAACCATGGATTTCAGTTTAAAACAACCACCATTTTTAACACTTTACAACATAGTTGAAAAGTGTTTTTGACTTTGTTCATTCTGTCTCTCTGTCTGTTATTTCGCACGATAACTGCCGTAAAACTGACTTTATCAAAATGAAATTTTAGTATGTTGTTCAGACAATTTGTGGGACATATGGGAATGTAAATGAATAATATCACGCCATTAGTTTTGGATTGAACCCGAGTTGAAAACATGAAATACATTGAACCCTGTGACCTAATTTTTGGGACATTTTTTAAGCGAATTTAAAATTCACAAATTGTTTCGAAAATTTTAGGAAATATTCAAATTATCCCATTAAATACATAAAAAAAAATTCAGCAAAATACGTTCTGTGGTTTTTTTAAATAAAAATTAAAATAATAATTACACCCATATTATATGAAGAGATCGCGTGACCCACTTCAAAATAAAATATGGCATCCGTCTTGTGTCAAAATCGTGATTTTTAAAGTTCTTTTTAATTTATATTTAGCGTTGCATCCGTCCTAAAACCACTTTATTTTTATTTTTTTTCTGTGCATCTATATACCGCGCCAACGCAATTACAATATTTTGGAGTTTAAATGACCATTAAACTTTGATTATTTCTACAACGGAGCCAAATGTTCCCGTATGGAGAATACAAACACATCAAGCTGTAAGATGAGTTATATAAGAATTGCTGAATTTCTTCAACGCAAAATTTTTTAGCTCTGGAGTCTGTAAAAGAGTTGATATGAATGAAACATTCATTGATTTTACATGGAGACGCAGACGATTCTATATTATTGCGTTTTTCGATGACATTTTAAGCATGGAGTTAGAAAATACTTTTACTTCCACGGTTTTAAGATTTTAATTGAAATAAATTATCGTAGTATTGTGATAATTTTAAAAAGTATCGCCGCTGAATGAATGGAATGGAGAAAAGTTTATGAATGAAATATTCACTCCTTTTATGTAGAGAGCCAGGCGATTTATATTTCGATGACGTTATTTGAATACAGTTCATTTGTTTTCGATGAAGTTTTCAAATATAATAAATTATTATAATATTGTGATAATTTTAAAAATATCACCGCTGAATGCATCGCATTTTAGAGATGTTTAAATAAAATTGCATTGCAGTAGGAAAGTGTTTCACAATCAATGCTTTATGCATGATTGAACTTTCTTGTTTTTTCTAACCCTGGTATGTAGGCATCTTTTTAACATTGTTAATATAATATTTAATTATTTATTTTTAAATTAAAAGTAGTTTTCATTTTTAAGACACTTTACAACACAGTTGAAAAGTGTTTATGATTTTGTTCATTCATTCATTCTGCCTGTCTGTCTGTCCGTCTGTCCGTTCGCACGAGAACTGCCGTAAAAATACTTTATCAAAATGAAATTTTATTATGTTGTTCAGAGGGTTTGTGGGACATATGGGAATGAAAATGAATAATATCACCCAATTAGTTCTGGACAGAACCCGGATTGAAAAAATGAAATACATTGAACCCTATGGGTCCTAATTTTTAAACATTTTTTACGCGAATTCACAAATTGCTTCGAAAGTTTTAGGACATATTCAAATTATTCCATAATATATATATATAAAAAAAAAATTCGGAAAATTTGTTCGGTAGGTTTTAAATGAAAATTAAAATAACGATTACACACATATTATATGAAGAGACCACGTCGCCCACTTCAAAATAAAATATGGCATCCATTTTTCTTTCCCAGTGTCAAAATCGAGATTGTAAAAGTTCTTTTTAATTTATAATTAGTGTTGCATCCGTCCTAAAACAGCTGTATTTTTGCGTAATTTCTGTGCATCTATATTCTGCGCCAACGCAATTACATTATGTTTGAGTTTAAATGATCATCAAACTTTGATTATTTCTATTACGAAGCGTAATTTTAACGTTTGCAGAATGTAAACATTCAAGCTGTAAGATGAGTTGTATAAGAATTGCTGATTTTTTTAACGCAAAATAATTTAGCTCTGGAATCTTAAATAAGCTAATATGAATAAAATATTCATTGATTTTACATAGAGAAGCAGACGATTTTATAGCTTTGTCTTTTTCAATGAAGCTTTAAGCATGGAGTTAGAAAGTACTTTTACCTCCATGATTTTAAGTTATTAAGTAAAATATATTATTGTAGTATTGTTATAATTTAAAAAGATCAACGCTGAATGAAAGGAATGGAATAAAAGTGTATGAATGAAATATTCACTGCTTTTACATAGAGAGCCAGGCGATTTATGTTTCGACGACGTCATTTGAATAAAGTACATTATTTTTCGATGAAGTTTTAAGTTTTCAAATATAATATATTATTGTAGTATTGTGATAATTTTATAAATATCACCGCTAAATGTATCGCATTTTAGAGATGTTTAAATAAAATTTGATTGTAGTTGGAATGTGTTTCATAGTCAATACTTTATGCATGATTGATATTTCTTGTTTAATCATATCATTTAATACATATATGTGATTGTAGCTCTAATGTAAGAATGAATAATTTTAAAAGTCACTGGATATATTATTTTAGCTTAAATGTAATATTTAAAAATAAATTCAAAAATTTCCGTAAAATTTTCCACTGCGGAATATTTTCTGGAAAAGCTACATCTCTACTTGTAACCTTTTTTTAACGGTATTGAACAACCAAATTGTTTCAAGGATATAATGAATCAATTTTCACATCGACACATCAGTTTTATGTGTTATGTTATACTTTGTACTATGTTCCTAAAATCCTATGTTAAAGTAAAAAAAAAAAAAAAGAAAAAAAAATATACAGTTATTTTTTTCTAATTATTCAAGTACATATAAAAATTACTTCGATTAAAAATATAATAATGAATATTAAATTTATGTTTTTTTTTTAAACTTCTTATGAATTCAGGATTTACGCGAAGGATAAAATGAATCACTTCTCAAAAAGCGCAGTGTCAGAGTACCAAATGTAACCCCCAGGGCTAAAAAATCTCTTGTATACTAATTCGGCCATGCTGGTTCCAAATTTGAAATCAGTTTTTTAATTAACCCTTGGATCTGAAAAAATGATTTTTAAAATTTTGGCTTTTTTATGTTTACAATCTCACGCGGAAGGCATTGACACAACATGATGCAAAGGAAAGTTGTTTAGCTCATGGAGTTAAAGATGAGACCACTTCCATGATCCAGCTGAATAGGAATGTTGGTATCGATAGGTCGGTCATCCGATTTAAATTGTCAATTTTGTAAAAAAAATGTATTAGCACAATGCGAATTAGAACGGAAACAACAAAAAATATTCTTAGGTATTCAAAATTATTATGCATTTCAATTTATTTCTATCCTCATATATTCCGTACTCTATCCTACAACTATGAAAAAACACCGATTAATTACACTCATAATTAAGGAACCCTTAATTTAAAAATACTCAAAAATACATGTACCAAATACTATACGCCTTTCTATTGCGTCAACTCCCAATAGCAGCTACTTTACTAACACTAACGACATCTAGATATAATTCTCATAGCATCACATCATTTTCAAGTGTTTCACCCATGGGAGTTTTATCTCCTTTTTTCTACCTCCATGATTTAAACCATGGTGTGAGAGACTTACTTCCTGTTTTAACTTCAAATTCAAGTTTTAAACAATGCACATTTTGGTTATTGATAGATTGGTTGGAGCTGAATTGTATGACCCATAAAGTTATAGGAAGTCCCTTCTTTTCCATGGTATGACCAGAAATTGAAAACTTGAGATAAAATGTTTGAGGTGTTAAGCTTTATAAATTGATTTATTAGACGATCTAGGGAAGCATAAATTAATTGCGTTATGTTAGGGGATGGTATAGTATGTATGTTTCGATAGGGAGTTAAGCATAAATTAATTGCGTTATGTTAGAGGATGGTATAGTATGTATGTTTCGATAGGGAGTTAAGCATAAATTAATTGCGTTATGTTAGGGGATGGTATAGTATGTATGTTTCGATAGGGAGTTAAGCATAAATTAATTGCGTTATGTTAGGGGATGGTATGGTATGTATGTTTCGATAGGGAGTTAAGCATAAATTAATTGCGTTATGTTAGAGGATGGTATAGTATGTATGTTTCGATAGGGAGTTAAGCATAAATTAATTGCGTTATGTTAGGGGATGGTATAGTATGTATGTTTCGATAGGGAGTCGTATAAGAAATTGTAATATTGAATGGGAAGGTGTATGATTCGCATGTGTTTGTGGATATTAGGAGCAGATGGGAGCGTTAGCGGGAGGTCGTTCCTGTTTCCTATGCCTGGTTGTGGTGTACTTGGATGGATGTAGTGCACGGACTTGACTGATAAATAAATAAAATTATAATTATTTATATAACTAGTGAGTACCTGTGAAAAATCACGGGAACACTTTTTATTCACTGAAAGTTATTAAATGTAGAAGATCTTTAATTTTGTTTAAGTTAATAAAATTAAGTTTTTATATCAAAGATATCTTAAAAGAATATTTTAGTATACATTTTATATAGTATTATTCACCTTAGTAAAGCGACTCAAAATTATCTTATTAAATCGGTTTTGACATCCTTTCCTCAAATGACCGGAAAATAAAAGCGGTAAAGATTTAATCAATCAACTCAAAGTTATAAAATAAGACAAAGATATTGTTTATAAAGTGTTATAATTGCAAAAAGGTATTTTAACATAATATAATTTCTTGCTTTATTAGGAGCAAATAACGTAAGCAAACCCAAATCGCCGAACATGTGCATATGCTTGTTGTCATTCAGCGAAAGATAATAACGTGAATAAGTTACTCACAATAGAAATAATATTTGATTTTAATTTTCTTTCTAATTTAAATTTGATGAATGCATGAATACTAAGAGGTCTGAAATACCTGTTTATTTTTAGTTAATAAATATCTAAATATTAAAGTGAGTTGATGTATCTCTGGAAAATGTTTTAGGGTTTTCTATGCATTGTCTTTTTTAAACTATGAAACAACAAAAACATAATGGCTTTTAAGTAAGCCTTCCATGAATGCAAACCTTAAAATTTTGGTACTTGATACTTTTCCTGTGGGCTGATATTTTGATACTCAACTTGATATGTTGATAGATGTTTAATTTTCAATCCTACATTTAATTGCTCTCTCCTTTGCTAATTAATTTAGTATACCAGGGTTATTTTTCTTATATTTGGGTTGGGATGATGTATTTGGGAAAATTGTTTCAAATTTTTTTCGTTTATTTTCTGCAAAATTAGCAAAAAACGGAAATTATGGTTTTTTTACCTCTCCCGCCGCCAATATATGCAAAAACAAAACAAAATGCCATTTGTCTTTTAGTCTTGATGTAAACTTTCTTTTAACTCGATTGTTTTGAATGCATTTTACTTTTCAATCACCTATCTCTCCCCCCCCCCCTCCATACCAACATTCCAGGAATTTCAAATTTGCTAATTTATACAATTTTCCAGCACTGGAGTCACTGATCTGCGTCTTCATGCCAAATTTGAAGACTGCCAGATGAACGGGCAAATTTTAGATGGAGTGAGATGAGGGTACTAACAGACAAAATAACTACATTAATAGGGTTCTAGTTATTACTGATCAAATCCTAACAATAAGATCCTAGCATCCTGGAAATCCACAAAAGGAACTGTGGTCACTTTTCTTTCGCTCAGAAAATGGTGTTTAAATAAAGCAAATTTTCTCTATACCATACAACTATTTTGCACAAAGGCGAAAGGCAACAACAATACAATTTCTTGACAAAATGATTACCTTATACACGGGTTAAGAAATACACACCTGAAGTTGGACTTGCTGTGATATTCTGAAGGAGCTAGCTGAAAGCCTTTTTGGTTGATAAGGGTTAAAGTTATTTATTTTCATTGAAAAAAGGCACTAAATTAACACAGTGCTGAGGTGATGTGATTTTTTTTGTAGCAGGAATTAAGTTACATTTTAGTAAATCGCAGCAAATGTTAGAGATTTTTTTCTGCAGTCACAAATCAAAAGATTTTTCCAGATCTTGGGGGGGGGGGGCGCAACGGCTCCCCCCTAAATAACTCCCCTGCCCGTAACCATAGCAGCATTAATTTCAAATGAGTACTTACGCTTTCTTTTACTACTTTTGTTAAAATTAGAAAATAAATATTTTAAAAAATAACTCTCTTAAAATCATGGAAATATCAATTTTTTTCTTTTTTATCTATAGTTGTAAAGAATGGTCATTTCTGAACATTTGGGTACCATTGGAGTTTCCGAATGTTAAATATTTCCTGAGATATCAAGAAAATACAATACATCAACAATATAATATCAAGCATAAATGTATACTTTGACCGCATTTTTCTTAAAACATTGATTTTTGAACTTGCATAATATTTCAAGAACCCTTTGAACTCTTATGAAATTTTGTATGCTTAATAATGACATCATTGTTCAATAAGTATACTAAATTTATATGTGTAACTTATAAAAAAAAAAAAATTAGAAGCAGAAAAAGTTTATAAAATTCTGACAAAAAAAATTTTTTTTTTAAAATAAAATAAAAATAAAAATAAAAAATATATGCATTAATTTTCCTCATCAAAAATTAAAATAATTAAAATATTCGAGTATGCAAGTATATTATGAAAGTTGTCATTAATAAAACCCCAAACTTGCTTGATTATATACATAAAAGTTTAAGGTATCATGCGCGAAACAACATATTGTGATTTCCTTGACGAAACAACATATGTAAATTATAATTATTTTTTATATAATAGTTCTCAATTTTCAATTATTTTGTTATTTTCATTTTAAAGAAGAATATTACGATTATCTATCCTAATAAGTTCATTCCAATAACTTCAATGGATTTTATTTAAAAAAAAAAGTTTAAACTCATGTTGATTTTGTCGATTTTTTTGCATTTTAAGAGTGGGGTGTCGCAGGGTTATAGAAGTGCTTCCATAGCCCTGAGAGGGTCCGCCTCAAGCTATTATCCTAAACTGATGTAGAAAAGGGGCGTGTACCTCTCGATTTCGGAGATACGCGGAAGAGGAAAAAGTAACTGCCGTGACCTTGAGCCACCCGTTCAAAAAAAATCAGACTATAGCAAAATTGCGAGTTATAGCAAATTTTCTTGCTTCTAATATTGTCGATTGCTATTCGGTGATAACAACTCAAATGAGAGACAAACCGGTTCCCGGACGCTGTTCTGTTCTTGGACTCCAAGTTAAAGCTTTAGAATACCTACTACAGACTGGTTTTCAGGATAACATATTTTTCCATCTTTTGAGAAATGTAACAAAAATTAGACTCTTCTTCACAATTTGATCTTTCTGTAAGCTTTCTGAGTCAATGGAATTTATTTTAATAGGCAATTAAATTTATCGCATTCAATTGCTTCATAATTATTTCATTATTTTGATAGATATTGTGCAAACTGTAAGGAAAAGCAAAAATACCGTAGTATCTCGAGAATGACTCGTAATGTGCCAGCCGAAATTCGACTCGTAGATCTCCGCATGGCCCTTTCACGCACTATTTATTCATTGACGATGGGTAGTGCAGTAATTTCATCGCGGTAAAAAAAAGTCAAAATTTACGGGGCGGTCGCAGAGAAAATTGCGAAATTTCTGAGGACTTATACTAGCACTTCTAAAAAAAGGCTACTAGTTGCGAAGCTGTTATACAAATAACTACTTTTTAAATCAAAAAGCATCATATTACAATTTTTTTAGAGCTAATACTTGTATTGATAAACCATTCAAATTCTGGCAATGCCGTTACATGAGATCAAGATTTTCATTTAAGGGGACAGCGTTGTGATACATTATTTTGTATACACACAGATTATCTTCTGTAGTGCTGTGTTTGTTGTCCTGTTTAAATTTAGAAAAGGATTGTTCGCGGTATCGACTCTATTTGTGTGTACGGACAGATAAAGGATAGACACTTTATGTAGGTAGGAAAGCAGTGTTTTTTCGTATTCCAGAAATCTATCAGACCTTTAGTGACACGAAATTCTTTTTCACTCGCTTTATATGAACAAGAAAAGCAAACAAATCTTCTTCGATATCTAAAAGGTCCATAGACTTAATATAATTAATATTCGCGAAATTTCTGCCCCCCCCCCCTCCCTCTGAAATTCCCGAAAAAAATTGCAAAAATTTGTGCGAACGAAAATCTGATAATTGTGATAGAAATTAGGCAATAACAAAAAATATCTAAAATTCGAGAATTTAAAAAAAAAAATCCCCTAAAATTCTAGGTAATTCGTTTTCACGAAATAATTACTACCCTAACGATGGGTTTTCAGCACCAAAGACGACGAACGCTGAGGCGAAAACAGCTAACTAGCACCGTCCATGCCGGAGTTCTCTAGAAGCTGATAAAAGCCATCTTTTTCTCACGCTCTCTCTCGTCTCTGATTGATCTTGCGCTTGTCGCTTTTGGTTAAAACAAAGCGTGAGCTATTGAGACGATACACATTGTTTAAGTGAACTTCACATTCTCCTACGATCTTCTCATTCCTCTGATTTTCTTTTATATACAGCTATCATTCCAGAATTTTAATACAGCATTCTGTTCATCGTAACACTCGTTGATTAAAATCACTGCATTATTAGGTCCTCGCAAAAAACAAAACTTGGTACTTTTGAGATATATGGTATCTAATCTACAGGTTAAGTTGTTTGGGCGCCATTATTCACAGTTATTTCCCAGCTGGGATTTGGATTACGAATCCCCGGAAAGCCATCACCGCTCTATCCGCTCTATAAACGCTCTATCCTATTGAGTTAAAACTACGGGGACTTTACTTCTATAGTTAACGTGGATTCTACAGAGTTATTTAAATACTTTTCAAATTAATTTACGCTTAAACAAGATGGAAGTGATTTTGTGATCATGTATTTGACTAAACAAACATAAGGTTCATACCCTTCACCTCTCCCCCAATGGATGCAGAAATGAAAAAATTTCTCTATGTCTTCATGTCAGTGGCGGCTCGTGACTTCAGGAATAGGTTAGGTGAAGCAGGTTGAGTGGGGTATTCCCACTACTCCTCGACAACGAACATCATCAAAACACATCGCGCTACTGGCAGAAGTATTGTCAAATATTATCTAAAAATAGCCAAACAAGTCTTCTTCTTCTTTGACCTTGACCGTCCGACCTACTCGAAGGTGTAAAGTATCTGTTTGGACGGCCGGGAAGTGCCACACTATGTAGACCGGAACCCAGTGGGGGTGGCATCTACAGGGATCATACCCTCCTTCCCCTACCATCATCTTCTTGGAGAAACTTATGGACCCATATATGTAATGTGTCCGTACTCCGCGTGAATATGGGGACAGTTTGGGAAGCGCCGGGACTCGAACTCGGGTCGTTCGAATGAAATCTCCGCGCCCTAACCACTTGGTTGTCCCACCCCTTAGACAAACAAGTCGAAAAAATTCGCTAAATAATAATAATAATCCATTTAACCCATAACTTTAAGTGAAGCAGCCCTTCATCCGCGTCACTTGACAAGCCCCCTCCCCCCGTTTCAAGCCCCTATTTTTGGTACCCCACTCACATATTTAGGTTCATTTTAAATGAACACACTCGCATTTTATAATTCCCCTTTCGTAAATTAATTTAAAACAATCTATTTATTTTTCATGCATTTGGGTAGGGACGATGTATTTCTAAAAGTATTTACAGTTGTTTTCATTCATTCCAAACTATGAGAAAACGGAAGATTGGCATTATTTACCACCCCTTCTTCCCAAGTGAATATCAGAAGGAAATAATTGGCCCTTTTCTCTTAGTTTCGATTGCCCTATTTTGAGAAATCTTACACGAATATTTGAACCTTTTAAAAAAATCCCCCCCCCCCCCTTGGGCAAAAAAACCCTTGCGAAACCCGCAATGCGGATAAAAAATCATCCTGCTAAATTTCATCTCAATTGCTCCATTCATTCGAGAGATACATATTATATCATTCATAAATCGTGTAATCCGTGCTCAAAACTTGCAGATCTAAAAAAAATCCCTACCAATTCTTGATCCCATTCCAATACCAGTGCTGTAACTAGGAATTTTAGCCCTTAAGCGAAATATGGAAAAGGGCACTATCCCATATTTTAGTTTCCCGAAAAATAAAATTCGACCCCACCCCTCCCACCCCAAATTAAATCAAAGAAATTACTTTTATTTTAGGGGGTTTAAATTTTGCCGAGTGAAAAAATTTGAAACTTTTAGTATTTGCTTTAATTTCTCTCCCTCTTCTTCTTTTTTTTTTTTGAAACTCCACTATTAAATTTTTTGTCAGTAATAGATAATTGAATGAAAACTATTCTCAAATTTGCTAAAACAGTTTGAAAAACTATTCACTGCTTCATATTATATAAAAAAACCGTTAGAACCTTAGGTCATCTACACTTCGTGTTCTATCTCCCGCTGTGAAGTGAAGCCATAGTTAAAGACGCGTGCAAGCCTTTGGTCTCGCCCTGGCTCCCACCTCGCACTTCATAGAGCTCCGTGTTTTCCAAACTTCGAGAAACAGTTTTATATATGTTTAGCAAGCAATGGATATTTTGTGTAAAATTGTTTTCGTATTTACCATAAAAAGTCAATTAAATAAATTATGGGGGGGGGGGGGGGACTTAATACGTATAGTTATGATAGCAGTAAAATATTTTTATTTTTCAACAAAATTTTTTAGGAAAATATTGTTTTGTTCTAGGCTCCGCAAATATCCCAGCTTGCACTGGGCCCCTATGGTTCTTGGGCCCTTAAGCGTCACTTAACCGCACTTAATACTAATTCTTTTTGTATACGGTATGCATGCATTCGAGGGAAAGTAAAGATGTTTAGAAAATTTTACTCTTTCAGAATAGTCAAGTCTTTATTATACGGAAGTATTTTATACGAACTTATTTGCATGATATTTGTTGTTGACTCATATATATTTAACTTTTATAATCAAATAAAATGTAACACTAAAAACCCAACTATAACATTTTTGTTTTTAAATCTATACTCAAACAAGAAAAAAAAAAAAAAAAAAAAAAAAAACGCTGTTGAACGTAAGTATATTTAATATAATATAAAGAAAAAATAATGCAATAAAAATTGATGTTGAATTAAAAAACTAATTTTGAATAAAAAGAAAAAATTAAATCAAAAATTAATATCGAAATAAATAATATCAAATTAAAAAAAAAAATGCATGGGTTGAACCTCCTTTCCCCCATAGCCTTAAATTTTCGTCCAAAAGTGTTCGATGTTAAAGTACAAATACAAATGGTAAAAAAAAATGTATGGAAGGAAATGAAACATATTGCTGGATATTAGCTTTGGTGATTTTTTTTTTACTTTGTAACAGAACTCCAAATTTATAGAAACATTTCTCAATTTTTCTGTGCGTAATGATCAGTATTCAAAACATAATGTATTTATTTACACTTGGACAGGATTCGCCAAGGAAGAAACTTCCCATGAATATTGCAACCCCGATACATGCTTTTCGTTCACTCTTGCAGTAGGTATGAATGCCAACGTCCACTAGAGGGCGGGTCGCAAGCACATGAGCCTGCTCTCTACGCCAACGTTGTATCCTTACGCTTCATTCAGCTGTTACAAACTATTTACATTTTATACGAGGCTTGAATTGTCTTCTGCTCTCCGCAATCTATTTTCGCATAAAATTTTAAGTTTTGTGTATTTCACGTACAAGTCATACTTAAGTACTTTTAGTTTAAAAAATTTGTAACGCTGTCGCACTATTTCCTCCTTGAACATGCGTTTTGTATTTGAGTTCATGATACGGTTCTCAGTCAACAAGGCGTCATGGTTCGAAATGCTTCCAGACTGTTGAAGGGTCAGGGTAGGACGTAGTATCCTCGTGGTCAATGTAAACATTCCAGGTGATAAATCTTAAGCCCCAGTGCGATGGATTTCCAGTCTGCAATGGAAACCTTTGCAGAAGCATGGGTGGCAGCCAACACCCAGACCCCCTTGACTGAAGCTGCTGAAACTCAGGTTAGAAGAAAAGCTTTTCCAACTTCATGTATTTTCCCAGTATTTTATTTTTCTTAACCTTACATTGATATTTTCTACTACTTCTCTAAATCCCAAACTCAATAATATTCCCTATTCAATTCTTCAACTTACAAACTTCACTGCCCTTCATACTGAGAAAAATATGACAATCTCTTTTCAAAACACACACTAGTATTGTGTTTTGATATGTCCAACGCTGTATTTCACTTACACCTTTGATATACGACACTTTGATTTCTTTATTCCAGTATTTGTATTATTTTGCTGTTATTCCTTTAATTATTTACTCTCCGTAATCATTGTGAAAGGGTTAGTCTAACAGCGTAGACAGGAACCGTCAAGGTCAGCTATTTAATTATGCGGTATAGAAATAAAGTTTCTGATTTTTATATTCTCTAATTTTTTATATTAGCGTCTGTGGTTTATATTTCAGCATATGTGTCGAAAATAAGTCGGCTTGTAGCTTTATATAGAGTTGTAGGTCTTGTTATTACTCATTGTTTACATTCGTTGTCAAGACTCTCCTCCACTAGAAGATCGTCTGCTACGGTTGAATCGAAGTTACGTCTGAAGCTACTCTTTCCTCTATGTATGTTTTTCATCTATTTTTTTTTATCATTGTTTACTTTTAATTAACCCATAAAAAAATGTAGCACCTCCATTATATTTTGTTTAATTTAAAAAAATAACTGCTCGATTTTTCAAGTAAGCTGTATCGCCTAGTTACCGGTATCTGATCCAATTTTATTATAACACTTCGTGAATATTTTTAAACGTCGTTTAGGTACATTTAATTTGTCATAATTTACTGATTTATAATATTGCATTGTATTTAATTTTGGAGGCGCCTGGTATGAGACAAGAAAAATTATAATGTTCCCAGAATTCATTAAACGCCGTGGATTTAATGATCGTTTAAACTATTTACCATGTCCACAAATAATACAAAATAGTTTATTTGGTGCAATTTTCCATGTTTTTTTTTTATAAAACCTCATTTTAAAGTTAAATTGTTCAGTAAAGGTGAGAACTTTCCATTTTGATTAACATATTTTTTAAATACTACTTCATTTTATTAACTTCTCTAATATATGCTGTCATAACTTATTCATTTTTATAAAATATATATATATTATTTTTTTTTCTGTAAATCTTATTTTCCACATTCCTAGTGAAAATATTTAAGCATAAATAAAACTAAAAGTATAAGTGTCTTGTGTAGATAAAAATTTTTTAGCCATCTTTGTTCAGATATTACAAAATTGTTTATACTTTATAAACCACTGTTCTCCTAATTTAGCCTTAAAGATAAATTTTAATTATACAGAAATTCATTAACATTTTATTATGCTTAAGATTTTGGGTAAAACTGTTATCTCTGTCTGTTGATAGTTGTCCATATTTATAAATACTTCACATTTGTTCAGTTTTTTAATGCATAATGCACAACTACATATGTTTAGAAAGATCGACTATGGCAAGCTGATAACCTGACAGTCCGGATCTTATAATATAGTAATGTTTTAGCTCTAAAACTTCTGTTTTTCTTTCTCCTTAATTAAAATACTTTGTCATAAATAAAAGTATAAGTGCTTTGATTTAACAAAAATTTATAATCTTAACAGTTAAAATATTGCATTTTGCCTTTTTATTGCTTTATAAACTGCTGGTCTCCTAATTTTAGGAGCTTGGCAGCACTTCGACCTGCCAAGTCATCGTTTCCGAATCTGTAGCCAGCAAGTGTATATTATATGTGCATGATAAAACACAATTTTCAGGGATCTGTATCTCAGCCTCTAAGATAGCTATAAACTTGATAATGTTTATGTAAAATTATTGCGCTGACAAAACAACGATAAAGAAAAATTACAATTGGTATGGTAGCTCCTGAGAAAAAAAACTTTAAAAGTGTACTTTTATGATTTTTGGCACAACCATATATTTTTTCAATATTGACAGACTTACAGCCCTAACTACGCTGAAACAATTTTAATAAATGATGGCTTATTTTGTGTGTTCTGGTAACAGATACATACTTTGTTTTTAAACTTAAAGATACAATTGATTTAGAATTTCAAAAATTGAAAAACATGATTCTTCGACTATTTCTTTCAGTGTTGATAAATCTTCAGCCTAAACTACTGAATTGATTTTAATTAATGATGGCTCATTTTGTACATTCTGGTAGGAGGTGCATGCGTTTCTTTTAAAACTAAAATAAATTTTATTTATAATTTCAAAAATTGAAAAAACATTAATAAATGGTGCTTAGCGGTAAAATAAAATTTACAATGCTTACTATATCATCATTGTTACATAATCATGTTGATAAATATTTCTACAAAAGGTATTGAAATCTCACAAAAACATAACTTCATGGTGAAAAACGCCTTGCCAAGTACAAAAAACAAAACCTCTTTCCAATAAAGTTATGAAATCTCAAAATGGTTTGTGGCAAGTTTCTGCAGAACCACAGCTAGGTAACCAAACCTAAAAGCACAACGCTTTTAGGTTTGGTTACCTAGCCAAAGGATCCTCACTCTCCTTCAAATCACATGTAGCCTGTTTTAGTCAAGTCATAGTCAAAAATTAGCTGTGTTTGCAAAGTGTTGCATGTGATTAAAAGGAGGGTTATAATCCTTCAGTAGGGTACCTAGACCTGAAAGTACAGAAGTTTTTTACCATAAAGTGGTATTTTTATGAGATTTACTTTTAAGGATAAATTTTAACTACAAAAAGATTCATTAATATGTTATTAAGATTTAGGATGAAGTTCTAATTGGTCTTATCTATTAAAACCGTTTGGAAGTATAAATAATAGAAGTAAAGCATGCGGTATATTTTCTTTCCAAATTTCTGTATTGAGTTTACATATTTATTGTTTTAACGCATACATAAATAAGATTCAGCATGAATTTTGGATGCAAAATCAAAGCAAGTTCTATATGTTACAATCTATATTTTGAATTTTGTTACCAAAATATTAAAATTTGATAATTTTTAAATGCCAATATTTGTATATTAAATATGCATAAAAAAAATCAATTTCTTGACAGTTGGTTTTCATGTATTTTTGTTTATCACTAGTTGCATACCTCATCAAATGATGGAAAAATAAAAATTATGATTGAATAATAGACATAGCAGATAAAACTTTTTCACACAACCCTAATTTAATAATTTGTGTCTTTTTAGTTACTACGATTACTACTAAATTTAAAATTAAGCCTTAATATGGGACAAATTTTAAGCCTTAAAAAAACTTGTCAGTACTTGAATCATAACATTGTCAACCTGATAAGTCTCTGATTTAAATATATCAAGCTGATTTTGGATTTGGTGCAGGGCATCTGTAATGATTGTTACATGAGTTTCCTTTTGTTTCAATATGTTGTCAATGTGAGATATTTTGTTATACCATTTAAAGTACATTTTACATGAATTGTGCGACGGTCACTTTCTAAAATGCACTTGATTCATTTTATTTTCACAATGACCCATTTTATTTCCGCAATGACAAACAGTTTTATACATAAATCATCTATATAGCTTAAAAATTAAAAAGATAGAGAGCGGTCAAACTCAAAATATATGTCTATTAATATTCTATTGATACTTGTATATATATTGTGGCATTTGTGAAACTAACATGCTGAATTTTTCTGTTTTTACTTTATCGTCATTACTTTATCATCCATTTAAAAGTTTAATTAGTGTTTTGATATTTCAAAATTACACTTAAAGGGAATTAATATCTCTGTTGTTACTGAGGAAAAAAAAATAAATATATTGCTAAGTTAGAACATTTAAATTTTGTGTGTTTACATTTCAGATTTTATTCTCAGCATGGTCCACACAGAAACTTTTTTCTTGCTTTCCTATGGATGACCAATTAAAAATAAATTAAATATTCTTGAAGTATTCAAAGAACTTTCACTTTATTGCTTTATGTAACTTCAGTATTTTTTCAATGAATTTAAATTAAAAATTATCCAAATATTTTTATAATGTGTCTAGTTATTGTAAAAATATTTATTTCAATATTTGTACACTTGGTTATATTATCTTATACATTTCTTGATACCATTAGTCTCTAAAGCTCTGAATTAAATAATTTTAACTATTATCTTTAAGGTGTAGAGCCCGGTATAGGATTTAAACTTGCAAGCTCTTAATCTAGAGACAAATAATCTACTGACTGCCCATCTGGGCAGTCAGACTTTGTTCTCTTTCTAATTTAGAAGCTAAAGCTCCTACATTGTCTATCAAATTGTTGAATTTGCTCTCACTAATCCAGTTGATCATAACTTTTTCTTCTTTCTCTGTACTAAAGTCAACAACAATATGAAGTATATTGGCTAAAGCAGGACCCCATTTAATGTCAAGTGACCCACATCCACTTAATGTCAAGTAAAACACTGCGCAAGTTGAACTATCTTGAAAATGACAGAACCTTGTATTATACTTCAAATTTTGAGGCTAAGACTTCAGAATGTTGTCTTTTAATTTTAATTATTTTTTCACAAATTTGGAGCAACAATGTAATTTTTCATGTTGTATATGGGCAGCGACAAGCTGCCAAAATTTTGACAACAGATATGCTGCAAAATTTTAGCAACAAGTTCATATTTTTAAATGTTGCATCACTCATGTACAGTTCATGATATGTTGTGAACTAATTGGTCAGCATAATATATATTAATTGTGTATTTATAACTCTGGTGTTTTGAGTTAAATTAGTGATATTAAACATTTTTCAACATTGATTTGAAGCATTTCTCATAATTTAATAAACAATCAGACTCTGGGATGAATTTGTGTTTTTCCGCCCTTTGTCACTAATGGGTATTGCCCACTTTGACCTCCCTGTTTTATGAGTTGAGTTTTTTTCATATGAACATAGGCTTTGCCATTTGAATTCCAAAGGAACTGATGTTATTCAAAAATTTTTCTTTTAGGGTTGGAAATATGGTCAAGTTGCATCATCTTATGATCTGGAAATTGCTTTTTTCTTTTTCTCATATTACATGTTTTCATTTTCTGAGTGCGTGCTAGAAACAAATTAACTCATGAAGGTGGAAAATTACTGTATATGTCATTTTCTTATATTAATGTCTTTTTCTCTTTCTGCCTGGACTGCTTGACCTTCCCGAAGTCGAAGGTGTAAAGTATCTGTTTGGTTGGCTGGGAAAGTGCCACCAAATTTAGATCGGAACCCAGTAGGATGGCAACTGCAGGGACTATACCATCCTTTTCTTACCCATCACCCTCAAATAGATTTTCAGACATATGGATTTATCGTGCGCATAGGCGGGCATAGTTTAAGGCAGTGATGGGAATTGAATTCGGATTCTCAGAGTGTTATCCTTTTGCCTTAACTACTGGGTTGCCCCTGCCTTTGTATTAATGTCTGTCACTTCTAAATAATTTGTTTATAAAACTAATACTTGCTGCCTTTATTTAATATACTTGGTATCTTTAATTTATTTACTTGCCTATTTTAAATAATGTATTTGCCACATTTCTTTTCTAGAAACATATTTTTAATAATATCAATAAATGAGGTATTTGTATGTTTTTGATATTTTGGCATTCCATATATGACATCTATATTTTATAAATGAATTTCTAATTTCATTTCCCTGCAAGATAGTATTTGATATTATTTTGTCCTTAAAAATAAACAATTTGAATTATTCGTATTGCACTTTAAATACTTTTCTTTCCAATTAAAATATTTTCACATAAGTTCCTTTGTTAAGAATTTTGTTACTTGTTAGAATCTGCCACAGCATGGGCCTTGTGGACCTATTGGGAAATTCACCACTGATCAGACCTTGAAATATTATGACTAGTGCGCACATACTGACTATAGTTATCTGTGTCTGAGGCTCTACAACTGCATTTAAGAGCCAGTCTGTAGTTTATGCTGAGAAAAACTTAAACCTGCTCCATGAGTTATGACACTAAAGTTATTTTCATATTTGCCATGAAATGGATTTTTTTGAAGCATATTATTAAACATTTTAATTATAGATTTGTAGGTGAGCTAGCTATATCTTTGCCGCTAGCTATTAATTCTTCCAAATAATCAGTTATCCAAATATTGATTAACTCTTTTATAATTTATTTTGACTAAGTACTTTTTAAATACCTTATATTCCTCCAGAATTTTAAATTTGTATAATTTTTAATCACAAAAATAACATATAAGCGATTTTCCTATTAAAGCCTTATACAGTCTGTAATCAATCTTCTGTAATTTTGACGCTGAATGCATGGTATAACTGATGTCATTAGTTGTCACAGACATTCACAAAATTGTTGCACATAGCAAGTTTTCTTACTGTCAGTGAATTTGTCAGCTATTCTATATTGAAGAGCACTAAAAATATAAACAGTAAACTGGTTCTTTGACTATGAACTCTACCATTTCAGCCTCATACTGTCTTAGCTTTAGCTTCATTAAATTTGAAGTCAGCTGTATGGTATGACTGATTTTGTTGATCAGAGTTTTTCAAAATTGCTTCTTGTTGATAATGCAGTTATCTCTACTGGTCTGAAGAGCACAAAATTTTGATACTAACATTTGCAATGGATGTGTGATCCTAATTTTGGTAACATTCCTCGTTTGCACTTAATCTTTGCAGCTTTGTGCAATCTGATCTCAACTTTTTTTAATTTGATGCTGATTTTGTTGTATAACTAGTTTTGCCTGCCACCTCAGCGGTTTGAAAAATTCTGGTATATAGCCAGTTTTCTTTCCGCCAGTGCAGTTATTAGCTATCTTGAGCTAAAGAGTGCCATTGAATGCTGATTGCTTCCTTGCTAATTTATCTGCCCTTACTGAAATTTGTATAATTTAATTTAACCCTTTTTCAATTTTTCAAACTAAAGTTCATAAATGGCCATATTCAATATAATATGGAAATATTGATACTATTTTTGTTATGAAACTTTTCTTTCATGAATTATTGTGCGAGGAAAACAATATCTTGTTGTTGAGTAACAAGACATTTTTTTTAATAAAAGAAAATTGTAGGAAGAGCTAGGATTATTAATTTGAGGATACTGAAGTCCCATTGTAAGTGTGAAATCAATTTTAACAAATCATTTCAGTTTCTGTGTAGAATATCAGTGCACTTGCATCTTGCTTAATGTTGAGGATGCTCCAATTAACTCCTTAAGGAGCTTTGTGCTCATCGTTCATGTCATCACTCGCACAGTGCTGACTGTGAAACCATGGCCCACAGATGATGATGGATGATCGGTTAAGTATTTTTTTGCTTATATGCAGCATCATGTTATAGGGCAGCAGTTGCTTCACTGTATTTCTAAGCACTTAGAATTTTATTAACGGGGTTAAAAACACCCTCTACTCTTTTTGCATTTGAAGTTACAATACTTCTACCAGAAAAATTCTAAGATACATGCTTTGGGGCGTTTTATGCGCTATTATTTGGAATATATTCACCACTATCTTAAAAACCATTAATTTTTGTCCTGCCTTATGCCATTGTGACAGGAAATGTTTGTTAGCATGCACTGTCAAGAACCAAGCAAATTTACAGTAAATTTATTGCTACTTATGGGTTAGATATATCAAAGTAATTGTTTAGAAGTGAGTTGATGCTGGTACATATCGGTTGTTGTATTGTGAGAAATGCTTGAAATAAATTGTAAAAATCATTTAAGAATATAGAATGTAAAAAAAAAACTTCACATACCAAAGAAATCTATAAATGTGCAGTAAATGTGTATTATGCTGACCAGTTACAACATACCATGGGTGATAAGATTTGTATGAATGGTTTGACATTTGAAAATGCAGATCAGTTTTCAAAGTTTATCATGCTTTTTGTTAAAATGTTGGCAGTTCACTTCCAAATCATATTAACGTTATCAGCAGATAGCACCAGTACTATCTTTGGAGCGTTGCAATAAATTGAGTGGTTAAAAATTGTTTCCAACCTAGTAAACAGAAAAAATGTACAAATCGTCAGAAACTGTAGGGAAAAAATAACCTTAACATAGACCCACTCATAGCTATGAAATTCTTCTATATACGACTATTTTATAAGGTTCAATGTAGCTTTAGAAGAGATTTTGTTGTAATTGAAATAGTATGCAATGGACTTACTTATTGATTTCAGGGGCATTTTAGGGTTAAATAATTGTCAAAATATTGCTTTTGTCACACTACGTCCCCCCACCCCACCCTCATTTGTAGAAGTTGGAGAACACCACTGCATAGTTTGCCCTGTGTTATAATAGAATTACTTTTTAAAGCTGGCTTTACACTGTAGACTATTTTTAAATACCCCGATATATAAGATATGTGAATGTGTTCGTTTAATTTTCTTCAAATTAAGGGTACATGGGTTGGATATAGAGATTATAACTGGGGTAGGGGCATAACAATCAGGTAGTAGCAATACTTAATGGCCTCATACAGAACTGCATATCCTCTAATCACCAAAAGAAATTTTAAAATCAGCAGATTTGGATTTATTGCAAAAATGAAATTTTTTGGAATAAATATTCTGACCTTTCCATACTTTCCATTTATTCAATTTGAACACTAAAACATTAATGAAAAGTGATCTGAAACTGTAAATGATGATTAAAAATTTTGCCAAAATATTAATTGAAAAATATAAACTGATGAATATTTCAGATGTTTGTTCTGTATTATTGCTGTTTTTCATTTTGCCATTCACTATAGCCTCTATTGAATGGCCATTAGACAATTAAAACCTATAAAATACTACAAAAGAAATTTTATCAGATAATCATATTTGAGTGATTTAGACCTTCTGGTAATTGAAAAGTAATGATGCCAGAAAAATGAATATAACAGAACCAAATTTGTTGCAGAAAAGGCTAAAAAAAATTTATTCTACATTTTTGCTTGTTTTATTAACATTTATGTGATACAATTGTTTGTTATTTCTTCCATATAATACATAAATGTATCAGTTGTAAATTATTTCAGAATGCATCCAAAAATTTTCAAGGAGGAGAGTGGTCACAAAATAATTTTGCTCGTGAGTGTGAGTGTGTGTGTGTGTGGGGGGGCTCAATAATTTTGCTTGTGAGCCCCAAAATTGTAGTTATGCCATTGAGTTAGGATTATACTAATTAGGGTGCCAAACTGAGTGGCTTAGGAAGATAATTTCTAGTGCAATTAGAATTACTTTTAGTAATACTGTCCAATTGTATGGATGTTTTCAGATTGTAAGTGGGTGGTATTAGCTCTCCCATCACAATTTGTAATGTAATAAGGTTTGTTAAGGTAATAAGACCAAATGTTTTGATCTTTCTAAAATAAATTTCAACATTTTATCTAAACTTGCAAATTAAAAATAATTTTATATGAATTTGAAATTTATTTTTCTATTTTTATGCAAAATGAAATAAAATTAATTTTTCCATTTATTTTTCTAATATTTAATGATTTCTATTTTCTAAACAGAACAAAATAACAAATGTATGTTATCTATATTTAAATACTTAGATAAAAAGAATACGGTAGCATTTATTGGCCAAAATCAATAGTTGGTCCACCTTATTTATAATGACTGTTAACGGCTAATTTAGGCATGTCTAATGGCATTCCACTACCTAGATAACGTTCATGTAAATGCAATGTGAGTAGACTTATTTTTACTGCTCACTTTCCGCTCTTCTATTATCCACAAATGTTGAGCCATATGCAACTGGAGTCATAGTCTGGCATTCCCTTACCGGCTTTTACTTAAATGACCTATCATGGTTATGGAGACCATGCAGTTTTTGTCAAATTTTCTCCATGCAAATAGCTGTTATGGCGTTATACTATGTCACTGACCTGGTCTGTGACAGAGGGCATGCATAACTTTCTTCAGATTCTGCAGTAAGCTTCATTAGATGTAATTACTCAGCTTGTGTAGTTTCCTAAAGCATGGCTTTGCTGTAGTGCTGTACCACCTGCTTTCTTTCTATAGAAAACATCAACTATAATGGAGTTTGAGAATTGCAGAAGAGGTGTAGTTGATATGCTACACTTTGATTGCTTATTCAAATTATATTCAACCACCATGCCCATTCAAAGTTTATTAGCTTTGAAAGTGACCATGTTTAGCTTCATGCCACATAGTCTGATACAGTCAGACTTTCTACTCTGTATATGCAAGACCTAACACACCTTAAACATGTGTGTCTGGTTCTATGATTGCAAGCTTATTGGTAAATAGAGATGTCTGAATGCTTTTGTCTACACAATATGTATGTATGTATATGTATACAGCAAAATTACATAAATATTAATAGATATTGAGGCACATTAATACCAAACACCAAGAATAAATTGAACATTAAAATTGAAACAACTTTTTCAGTTTCCTTGTCTTCTGGGATGGTTCTAGTAATATACACTGTTTTGCATTCGTTAAAGATTATTTAACAATAGAATAAGGATATACTATTAATAAAGACATTATTGTTATATTTTTTTTATGAATTTTTATACTAAAGAGCTATGAAGAGTAAAACAAGTAAGCTAGCATGTCGACCTACAAAGAGGGGTAATAGGAAAGCTTAAAAACTTGTAAAAAATACAAGCAAAGCAAAAAGAGCCATGTCCAACATCACACAAGCTGATCAAAAACTTATTCAAAAGTGCACAAATGCAAACCAATCTATATTACTACCACCATTCCAGAAGACAAGGAAACTTTAAAACTTTCCTTTTTATAGGTATTCTCAGTATGCTATTTGTAGTGGAGATAAAGGGGATATTTATTTACACTTACCTTTTATTATCCCCACTTAATGTCCAGATTCCACTTTGCTAGAGGTGAAAGTAATGCAAATATGCGCCCTTTTCTACATATTGAAAATTTTGCACCATCACCTAATATTTGGCAAATTGCACACTTTGAATTATTTTTCTTTGATTAGCATTTCTACATTGAAAGAAAAAAAAAATCTGAAGTTATAGATAGCCAAGAAAAGATCATGAATGTTTACTAGATCTGACCATAGATATAAATTACATTCTAAAATTAAAATAAAGTCATTTATATGTTTATTTACCATCTTATATGTTACTAGCACCATACCCGTTCTTCGTACGGAGTATATAATATAAAGAAACTTATAATTCGCAATCATGTGCAAATTCTGCTAAAATATTAAATTTATTGCTCATAAAGAGAAGTTTAAGAATATCTGTTCTCACTATGCAAAATTATCTTCACGGGCAGATCTGAAGAATAAAACATCCTGACCCCTTTTGTAAGCAAATTTACAAAAAAAAAAAAGGAATTGAATCATTATATGCAACCCCGTACTACTTATATTGTCGTAGATTAGAAAATATGCCAGTGTGTTAGTAGAAGATTACCCGTATTACAATATGAGTCTCAAAAATATTTGCTAAAATAAAGGAGATGACGTAATAAATTGAAAATATCCATAATCCCCGTAATCTTTTACCAGAAGGTCGTAATTGATTCCAATATATGCCAATATATATCAAAATATATGCCAATATACCTGTACTACTTATATTCTCGTAGATTAGAAGATATAATGCATTTGTAGAAGATTACTCGTACAACGTACTGTATATGAGTTTCAACAATTTTCGTCATAATAAAACAATGTCATAATAACTTGAAAATATCAATAATCCCTGAATCAAAAGTCCCCGAGAATATCAATAATAATAATGTTTAAACCTGAAGACCGTAATTGATATTATCCAGTCAAAAATGCAATGTCAATGAAATTTATTTTGTATACATATCTTTATTTTATTCAAATCGGAAAAGATTTAATATAAAATCGTATGCCGCATAACACATTGGATCCGTTGCTAAGCGACATGATATCATTTGCCTCAAATAAATTGATGGAAATCATATCATCTGAATAATGCGACCTCCATGGAAGGTTTGGCGACATTTTAGTCAATTTAGCGATAACTTAAAAAATCCCCAAATTTATCGCCAAGTGGGACTGTAGAACAGATAGTCCCATTTGGCGACAAATTGACGAAACATCATCACAATACTATCCCCGGGCGCGGTAGCCCATTGGTTAGCGCGCTGGAGTTGCACTCGGTAGGCCCGGGTTCGATTCCAGCCACTGCCAAAAAACTGCCGCCGTGTTCATGCGGAGTACGATCACGTTAAACATGTGGGTCCGAAAGTCCTTCCGAGAGGTTGGTGGTAGGGGAAGGAGGGTACGGTCCCTGTGGATGCCTCCCCCACTGGGTTCCGGTCTAAATTGGGTGGCACTTCCCGACCGTCCAAACAGTTACCTTACACCTTTCTGGTAGGTCGGACGGTCTGGGTTTCAACAACAACAACAATACTATCCCCTAACAAAACACAATTATTTTCATTTATTAAGCGCGATTTTATCAATTCTATGATATTTTTATGGACTCACAAATATTTTTATCAATTTGGTGATATTAAAAAAATTCGTTAAATGTGTTACTAAGTAGGATAGATGGACTGTCCGACAAATGCTACCAAAACATAATTTCAGTACTCTATTTTAAAAAAAACAAATCATTGATTTGTGTCATTTTTATAAATTTGGAAATATTTCCGCTAATTTGGTAAAGTTTAAGAAAAATTACCAAGTTATTTAGAGAGATATTCCGCTAAACTCGTAGCTCTAAATTTGCAGATCTGAAGAACAAAATATTCTGATCCCGTTTGTATATACTAAATGAAAACACTAAAATTGTATTATAAGATACAGCCGTTCTACTCTTTTTCTGCTTCAACAATCGGCTAAATGAATTTATTGGGTAAACACAATATATAAGTTTATTAGCTAAACACAATATATGAGCTGGAAACCTGTTTGCTAAAATAAATGAAAATGATGTACGCAGTTCGCAATTTATATAATTAAAAGAACAACCAAACCTTTCATTTAAAACTATATTTTTACATCCATTTATTTATTATTCAAATAGAAAAAATAATAATAAATATTAACAACACATTTAATTTCATTCCGTTGCCGAGCAACATGATATAAGATAGAATCTTCCTCATAAAATGCGAAATTAAATAGCCATTTTGATTTCTTTATACTTTTAATCGTTGAGTAAAAGCTTGTGCGAAATATAACCATGGAGGTAGATTTTTCCATTTAAATTCATGTTTCAAACAATTGGTGTTTTTCGATAGTGACTAATTAATGCAAAAATCCTGCACCAAACTCGGAAATAAAGTTTTACTAGCCGAATACCCGTTGAAAATCAACGGTCTCGCAATAAGCAACCTTTGAATAAAGGTAAATTTTTTAATAATTCGCGTTTCATATTTATTCGACAAATCGATTCGACTAAATTTGCTGATTTCTTCCTTTCGAATTATCTACCCGTACAACACATTAAAGTCTATCTCATCCCGATGCACTCCTATATTATTATTTCTCCTTTGGAACTTTTTTCTATGAAGTACATCCATAAATGAACATTTTTGAAAAACTCTGTTTGTCTTGTGTTTTTTATCAGATGATTGGCCCAAATACCAAATATCAAGCCTCTATCACATTTAAAAGGAAGCGTGCCTCATTTATTAGGAAAATCGAACATATTAGTGTGCGCACCCCTTAAAGTAGCAAATATTGGAAATATAAAATTTCACACTCTCTTCCTTTTAAACTATCTACTCGAATATCAAATTTGAAGTCGCTATCCTATCGAGAAGCATGTTTTTCTATCACTTCACCTTTCGAACGTTTTTCTGTGTAGCACCCCGTTAAAGAACATTTTTGTCAAACTGTACTCATCTTTGGTTTTTTTTGTCAAATGGTTAGCCCATATACTAAATTTCAAGTCTCTATCACATTGTAAAGGAGGCGATTTTCATTTGTTCGGTAAATCGAACATTTTAGTGAGCGGAACCCCCTACAATAACAAATGTTGGAAAATTGAAATTGCACACTTTCTTCCTTTCCAACTTTTTACCCGTACACTAAATTTGAAGTCTCTATCTCATCGCGAAGCATACTTTTCTAGCATTTCATCTTTCGAATGCTTTTGTGTGGAGTACCCACCCCCTTAATTATACATTTTTGAAAAACTCTATTCTTTATGTGAATTCTGTCAGATTATTTTCCCATATATCAAATATCAAGCCTCTATCACGTTTTAAAACGGGCGTTTCTCCTTTATTCCGAAAATCGAAAATTTTGGCGTGTGGCACCCCCTAAAGTAGAAAATATTGGTAAACTGAAATTTTACACTTTCTTCCTTTCAAACTATCTACCCTTATACCAAATTTGATATCTCTATCTCAATCCGAAGCGTGGTTTTTTATCAATTCACTTTTCGAACGTTTTACTCTGAAGCACCCCCTTAAACGAACATTTTTGAAAAACTATATTTGTCTTGGGTGTTTCCATCAAATGATTAGCCCATATACCGAATTTCAAGCCTCTATCAAATTTTAAAGGAGCGTTTTCTCATTTATTCTGCAAATCGAATATTTTGGTGTGCGGCACCCCCTTAGGTAGAAAATATTGGAAATCTGAAATTGCACGCTTTTTTCCTTTTGAACGATTTACCAATACACCAAATTTGAAGTCTCTACCTCATCGCAAAGCATTCTTTCCTATCATTTCACTTTTCGAACGTTTTAGTGTGCGGCACCCCCCTTAAGTAGAAAATATTGGAAATCTGAAATTGCACACTTTCTTCCTTTCGAACGATTTACCCATACACTAAATTTGAGGTCTCTACCTCATCGCAAAGCATTCTTTCCTATCATTTCACTTTTCGAACGTTTTGGTGTGCTGCACCCCCCCCCCCCTTAAGTAGAAAATATTGGAAATCTGAAATTGCACACTTTCTTCCTTTCGAGTGATTTATCCATACACCAAATTTGAAGTCTCTATCTCATCGCAAAGCATGCTTTCCTATCATTTCTCTTTTCGAAAGTTTTAGTGTACGGCACCCCCTTAAGTAGAAAATATTGGAAATCTGAAATTGCACACTTTCTTCCTTTCGAACGATTTACCCATACACCAAATTTGAAGTCTCTACCTCATCGCAAAGCATTCTTTCATATCATTTGACTTTTCGAACGTTTTGGTGTGGGGCACCCCCCCTTAAGTAGAAAATATTAGAAATCTGAAATTGCACACTTTCTTCCTTTCAAACGATTTACCCATACACTAAATTTGAAGTCTCTACCTCATCGCAAAGCATTCTTTCATATCATTTCACTTTTCGAACGTTTTGGTGTGCTGCACCCCCCCCCCCTTAAGTAGAAAATATTGGAAATCTGAAATTGCACACTTTCTTCCTTTCGAGTGATTTATCCATACACCAAATTTGAAGTCTCTATCTCATCGCAAAGCATGCTTTCCTATCATTTCACTTTTTGAACGTTTTAGTGTACGGCACCCCCTTAAGTAGAAAATATTGGAAATCTGAAATTGCACACTTTCTTCCTTTCGAACGATTTACCCATACACCAAATTTGAAGTCTCTACCTCATCGCAAAGCATTCTTTCATATCATTTCACTTTTCGAACGTTTTGGTGTGGGGCACCCCCCCTTAAGTAGAAAATATTGGAAATCTGAAATTGCACACTTTCTTCCTTTCGAGTGATTTACCCATATACCAAATTTGAAGTCTCTATCTCATCGCAAAGCATGCTTTCCCGTCATTTCACTTTTCGAACGTTTTGGTGTGGGACACCCCCTCTATAGAACGTTTTCGAAAAATTCGATTTTTCCAGGGGGTTTTATCGAACGACCGAGCCGTGTACCAAATTGCAAGTCTCTATCTATTCGGGAAGTGCCTAAAAAAAGCGTGACAGACAGACAGACAGACGGACAGACAGACGGACACTTGGCAATTAGTATATATATAAGCGTGGTTTTTTATCAATTCACTTTTCGAACGTTTTACTCTGAAGCACCCCCTTAAACGAACATTTTTGAAAAACTATATTTGTCTTGGGTGTTTCCATCAAATGATTAGCCCATATACCGAATTTCAAGCCTCTATCAAATTTTAAAGGAGCGTTTTCTCATTTATTCTGCAAATCGAATATTTTGGTGTGCGGCACCCCCTTAGGTAGAAAATATTGGAAATCTGAAATTGCACGCTTTTTTCCTTTTGAACGATTTACCAATACACCAAATTTGAAGTCTCTACCTCATCGCAAAACATTCTTTCCTATCATTTCACTTTTCGAACGTTTTAGTGTGCGGCACCCCCCTTAAGTAGAAAATATTGGAAATCTGAAATTGCACACTTTCTTCCTTTCGAACGATTTACCCATACACTAAATTTGAGGTCTCTACCTCATCGCAAAGCATTCTTTCCTATCATTTCACTTTTCGAACGTTTTGGTGTGCTGCACCCCCCCCCCTCTTAAGTAGAAAATATTGGAAATCTGAAATTGCACACTTTCTTCCTTTCGAGTGATTTATCCATACACCAAATTTGAAGTCTCTATCTCATCGCAAAGCATGCTTTCCTATCATTTCTCTTTTCGAAAGTTTTAGTGTACGGCACCCCCTTAAGTAGAAAATATTGGAAATCTGAAATTGCACACTTTCTTCCTTTCGAACGGTTTACCCATACACCAAATTTGAAGTCTCTACCTCATCGCAAAGCATTCTTTCATATCATTTGACTTTTCGAACGTTTTGGTGTGGGGCACCCCCCCCCTTAAGTAGAAAATATTAGAAATCTGAAATTGCACACTTTCTTCCTTTCAAACGATTTACCCATACACTAAATTTGAAGTCTCTACCTCATCGCAAAGCATTCTTTCATATCATTTCACTTTTCGAACGTTTTGGTGTGGGGCACCCCCCCTTAAGAAGAAAATATTGGAAATCTGAAATTGCACACTTTCTTCCTTTCGAACGATTTACCCATACACCGAATTTGAAGTCTCTACCTCATCGCAAAGCATTCTTTCATATCATTTCACTTTTCGAACGTTTTAGTGTGCGGCACCCCCCTTAAGTAGAAAATATTGGAAATCTGAAATTGCACACTTTCTTCCTTTCGAACGATTTACCCATACACTAAATTTGAGGTCTCAACCTCATCGCAAAGCATTCTTTCCTATCATTTCACTTTTCGAACGTTTTGGTGTGCTGCATCCCCCCCCCCCCCTTAAGTAGAAAATATTGGAAATCTGAAATTGCACACTTTCTTCCTTTCGAGTGATTTATCCATACACCAAATTTGAAGTCTCTATCTCATCGCAAAGCATGATTTCCTATCATTTCACTTTTTGAACGTTTTAGTGTACGGCACCCCCTTAAGTAGAAAATAGTGGAAATCTGAAATTGCACACTTTCTTCCTTTCGAACGATTTACCCATACACCAAATTTGAAGTCTCTACCTCATCGCAAAGCATTCTTTCATATCATTTCACTTTTCGAACGTTTTGGTGTGGGGCACCCCCCCTTAAGTAGAAAATATTGGAAATCTGAAATTGCACACTTTCTTCCTTTCGAGTGATTTACCCATATACCAAATTTGAAGTCTATCTCATCGCAAAGCATGCTTTCCCGTCATTTCACTTTTCGAACCTTATGGTGTGGGACACCCCCTCTATAGAACGTTTTCAAAAAATTCGATTTTTCCAGGGGGTTTTATCGAACGACCGAGCCGTGTACCAAATTGCAAGTCTCTATCTATTCGGGAAGTGCCTAAAAAAAGCGTGACAGACAGACAGACAGACGGACAGACAGACGGACACTTGGCAATTAGTATATATAGATTTCATTTCGCCGTTTTAAACAAACGATTTTCATCCTTTCCGTTTGAATAAACCACGGAGTTGGAGAGTATAACTCATAGGAAAAAGTTCCGTTTTTCATTAATATCTCGACAACCCCTGGTCTTAGAAACTCGAAACTTGGACTAAATTTATGGGGGGCTATTTCAAGGCTATCCACAAAATTTCATTAAATTCGGTTCAGCCGTTTTTCCGTGATGATGAGACAAACGAAAATTTCGTTTTTTACTAATATCTCGAGAACTACTGGTCGTAGAAACTCAAAACACTGACTAAATTTTAAGTGGGGCTATTTCTAGGCTACCCACCAAATTTCATCAAATTCGGTTCAGCCGTTCTTCCGTGATGATGGGACAGACAGACAGACAGATTTTCAATTTTATTTATATAGATATGACAGTCATTAGGATAGGAAATAATGTTAATAAAAGTCTTTGTTTGACATTTTGAGACTACATATCTCTTTGAAAGAAAAAAAAGCCTGAAAATTTACCGTGGCTATTCGTTTTGGATTCACAAACTACTTTCACCAGAGTATTGGGAATGGTACCCCTTGTTTTACAATTATTGTTTTTTATGTATTCAGTATCCATAATTTTCCTATTCTAATTGTGCATGCTATGAAAAACATTATTCATATAATTTTGTGAGAAAAAAAAATACTGCCCCCCCCCCCCCCCCCCCGGAAAAAAATCCATCATTGCAGAGATTTTTGCAAAGCCATTGGAGGTTTCATTTGAACTAATGGTCAGGGCTACTTGTTAATTCAACATTTTAAGGGCTTTAAATGTTTGTTTTTGCAACTCATTGATAGTCCGTTACAATCTGACACATTTATGTCATGTCAAAATTTAATAATGTGTGGTAGATTTCATATACATTTATTCTTATAATGAAGTTATGTTAGGTAAATTCAACCTGTATATCTATTACTAACTATACTATCGCATGATGTTCTTTTGGTTAATATGTTGATACATTTTATGTGTGTTCATTTTCCGTGAATTGTCCCAAAATATATATATATATATATATTGTTTATGATAGAGATGAAATTGTCTGTAATCGATATCCATAAGGCATTTGTTAATTCTCTTTATCCTGGAATTTTTGTCGACTCATAAATTTGGTTAGTGGCCACTGATTAGTAGTGCTTACTTCATTAATGGTCATTTCATTTATGTTAGTGGCCATTTTTACCTAATATAATTATTGGCAGCAAAATATTTATTAATGTAACTAGTATTTAAGCCTATTAAAGACAAGGAAACACCTTTAAAAAATTAAATTGCAACTTCTTTTAATAAGTTTGACTTTGTTTAACGATGTATGGCGCTTAACGTCGAAAATATTCGTATTTGCTTCAATTATGTTTTATTTCGTGGTCGATACTATAAGTAAAGTTTTCAGTCGTCTAGGTTATAGAGGAGTTTCTAAAGGGTCTGGAAAGTCTTTTAGACCCCCTCCCCCTCATTTTGTCACTTCCCGGGAGAGAAATCGAAAATCAGGCTCCATTATGTTCTATTCCGTGGACAATACTATAAGTGTGCAAAGATTTAACCTTCTAGATTACCGGGGGGTTCTGAATAGTCTGGATAGAATTTTCGATAATCTCCATTTATCCGCAAAAGAATCAAACATCCGGCTCCATTTGGTTCTATCCAGTGGTCGATATTATAAATTTGCAAAGATTTAGCCTTCTAGGGGGTCCGGAAAAACAAAAAACACATTAAATAATTATATAGATTATGCATCTTCATCCGTAAAGCCTGAGATTTTTGTTATATCGGTAGAGTTCTATTACATCGATAGACTTTTCGATAATAGACTGATAGACTTTCAATAATCGACTGATAGACCCCAGTCTATAAGGAGGGGCTGGTAGACAACACATTTTTAAAATGACCGCTTTCTTTCACTTTGTATGTCAGTGGCCGATGTGAACTTTTCTTTTCTAAACATCTCTATTAATATAAAATATTAATGTAGAAGACGATTACCTTTCAATCAAAGTAACTTTCTTAAATTTAACGTTGTCTGCTATGTCATCTCAGTCTCACAAGATCATTTTTGAAGGTAGTGGTTGGTCTCAAAAAATTGAAGGCCTGTTCGAAATGATCTTTTTTTTTTTATACTTACGTTTTAGGACTTAACTTGAATATGATCTATTAGCTAATCAAATTTATGTTAAGACTATCTAAATGTGTATTTTAAATGATCATGAGTCGGATTTCTGTTAAAGTGAAATATATAGTCAAGCACCAATAAGAAAAAAATATGTCCAGTGTGTCCATTTCGGGTTAAAATTATTTACAAAGCACTTATTTAATAAAAATTAGTTATTTTTTTAATGAAATTTTGCTATTTTAGATCAAAAACATTAAATATCTTAAGTATTTTAAGATATCGCGCTTCTTGCGGAAAGGAACATTTTTAATATCTCGAGAACAGTATTCTTGATGTAGCGAAGTCATGTGCTGTCCACATTAGATTTTTATTACCTAGGCCATCTAGCTCACCCAAAGTATGTAGAGCCGTTACAACGTTCGGCCGGGAAAAATACAGAAATAACAATGCACATAGACATACATTAAACAAATGTAAAGTAGCTGAGAAAACAGAGTAAATATGGAAACATAAAATTTTGAGATGCAGACAAAATACAACCTAGGTGAAACATTTTTTTTAATGCGGTGCCAAATTGACGAATATGTCGCCAAATTGACAAAAATGACCCCAAATTGATGAATTAATAATTAACATATTTTAATATAATGAAGTTTATTGCTTAGCAAATGTTTGCAATATATCCAATTGTCAAGTAATATTTGCGCGAAATATGAGTTAATTTGGTACTTCAAAATAGTGTTACTTGTCATCCAGCACCCAATGTCAATGTACTTTAAAACGTTAAAAACAGTGTGTGAATCTTGTCAATCATTATTTCGTATTGAAAGAAGTAAAGTACTGGCATTATGTAGATAAGTCATGTGCTGCTCACATCAGATATGCACAAATCGGTTCCATAGAGATCGAAAATACTATCGCAGACTTTCCATATTTACAGCACCAGAAAGATCGAAGATCTTTCAAAATCGAATCCGTACTAGGTTATAGAGAACAAAACAAACGCAGTAAATTCTTTCTAGCAGGCGACAACACCTTTTGGAAAAATTAAATGGATTGATTTAATTAATCGTGGGTAAATTTTCTAGCTTCTAAGTATTATCGTCCATTGATTTAGGGATAAACGTATTTATAAAATATATATTCATTTGATAATATTTAGTTTTTTAACACTTTCCGACATAGCTGTAAAGTGTTTGCTTTGTTCAGTCTGTCTGTCTGTCCGTTCGCACGATAACTGCCGTAAAAATGACTTTTTCAAAATGAAATTTTAGTTGTTTGTTGAGACGGTCTGTGGGGAATGTAAAAGAATAATATAACCGAATTGGTTTTGGATTGAACGCCGGGTTGAAAAAATGAAATACATTGGACCCTGTGGGACCTAATATTTCAAACATTTTTTAAGCGGAGTAAAAATTCACGAATTGCTTTGAAAATTTTAGGAAGTATTCAAATTATCACGTAAAATGTGTAAAAAAAAAAGTCAAAATATTTTAAGTAGTTTTTTAAATAAAAATGGAAATAATAATTACACCCATATTATATCGAGAGATCACGTGACATTGCAAAATAGAACATGGCACCAATTTTTTTTTTACTAGTATAATGCATAAGGAAAGTGTGATGAATTTGAGTTTTCGACGGGAGAGCACGTTTCAAGCATCCCTGAACACGAATCAAACGTTTTTGAGGTGATATGTGTCAGTGAGTCTGTAGAGACGATATCTGACGAACGAATTGAGCGATTCGAACAAAATTCTGTACAAAAATTTCAATCTGTGAATTTTGGAAGCATATTGTTTTTAAACGCAATCGAATGTTCAGAACCCCACTGAATTTTCGAGTGAAATTTTGAAAAAATCAAAACCTTTCATAAAGCTACGTAAATGGTCATTTATGTAATTTTTCATTAGAAAACGATTGACACAAACTTTAGAACGCTAGCATAAAACGTTCTCGATATATTGCACATTTTTCAGATAAATTTATCAAAACATCACATAAAATAAAAAAAAATATTAACTATTGGGAAAAAGGTTCACTTTTCATATGTAATATCATGTGGCAAATTTGGTGACATCATTCTCGTGGATCTAGCTCATACCATTTATGGGAAAAATGCTTTGCGACAAAACTTTTGTAGTTTGACGCCAATAGTCATTTATCTGCTATAACAATAACTTATTTCTTCGTCCAACGCGTCTCTCTCGCTTGGCGAGATTTTGGCGGAATGTCACCAACTTGGCGACTTTTTTAATATTGCCAAATTAACGAAAATGTCGCTAAATCAATGAAAATGACGACTAATTGATTAAAATTCAATATCTTGGAAAGACTATAAGAATCTACACGTACTATAAGAATAATCTATTTTTTATTTTTCCGTCCGTAACGCTTGGATAAAATTTTGGTACCGAATTGTTCGGAATATCTCCAACTTTGTGACTTTTTAAATGTAAACTCACTTTGAATCAATGAAATGATGACTAATTGTTGAGAGTTCAACATCTTGGAAAGAACATTAGGAATAGACTATAAGAATAACTCATTTCTCAGTCCGTCCTTAATGCTTGGCGAGATATTTTGGCGACTTTTTTAAATGTTGCCAAAGTGACAAATTTCGCCAAATTGATAAAAAGGACGCCGATTTAGAAATAACGTTTCGCAAATTCTGATTTCCGTCATATGACGGGCATACATTCCAGTATATAAGAAATGCTTTTCTCTCCGTTTGTCTGTAACACTTGGTGATGTATTTGGCAAACTCTGCGAACAATCCAGCAAAGTATCGCCAACTTGGCGACATTTCGCCCTAGATTGACGAAAATTTTGTCAAAATTGCAAAAATTGCGCTAAATTAATGAAAATGACGCCTAATTGATGAATTAAATATTAAAATATTTTAATGTATGGACTATATCGCTTAAGGGATGCTATCAATATTGTTAATTGTTAATTTAGAGTTGTGTGAAATATAAGTTAATTGGGTACTTTGAAATAGTATTACATGTTGTCATACTGAAAAATCGCCAAATGTACAATTCAACGTTAAAAACACAGTACCGTGGATCATATACATTATTTTTTGACTGTAAAAGGAGTAAATTTATTGCATTATATAATGAAAGTCGTGATTTTTAAGGAACGCTTGTATTTATATTTAGTGTTGCATCCGTTCTAAATCCGCTGTATTTTCGCAAATTATTTGTGTATCTAAATTCTGTGCCTACGCAATTACAATATTTTTGATTTTAAATGATCACTGAACTTTGATTATTTCTACAACGAAGCCTAATTTTAACGTATGCAGAATGTAAACAATCAAGCGATTGTAAGGTGAGTTGTATAAGAATTGCTGATTTTTTTTCACTCAAAAATTATTTAGCTCGGGAGTCTGGAATATAAGTTATATGAATGAAATATTCATTGATTTTACATAGAGAAACAGACGAATTTATAGCATTTCCTTTTTTGATGAAGTTGTAAGTTTTCAAGTAAAATAAATTATTGTAGTGCTGTGATAATTTAAAATATCACCTCTAAAATTATCGCATTTTAGATATGCTTAAATAAAATTGCATTTCAGTTGGAAAGTGTTTCGTAATCAGTGTTTTATGCATGATTAATCATTTTTTTTTTATTTTCTATAAAAAACATGAAATATCTTGAACGCATGTTAACGTCGTATAAATGATGACATTCGGTTTAAAATTAAAAAAAAAAAAAAAAAAAAAAAAAAATCTCATGTTATTTTTATAACATTTTTTTTTATACCTCATGGCATTTTTTTTAATTTCGAAAAAAATGAGTGCTTTCCCTTGGTTTGTTTACCACGAAAATCATTAAGCCTTTGACACTCATCAATTAATCTAGCCTTTGACATTCACCGAATAATATACCAAATAGACATAAAAGGAATATTAAAACAAGAAAGATCAATCATGCATAAAACATTGATTATGAAACACTTTCCAACTTCAATGCAATTTTATATAAACATCTCTAAAATGCGATACATTCTTCGGTAATAGTTTTAACATTATCACAATACTACATTAATTTATTATTAACACTTTACAACAAAGTTGGAAAGTGTTTATGACTTTGTTCATTCTGTCTGTCTGTCCGTTAGCACGATAACTGCCGTAGAAATGACTTAATCAAAATGAAATTTTAGTATGTTGTTCAGACGGTCTGTAGGACCTATGGGAGTATAAATAAATAATATCACCCAATTAGTTTTGGATTGAACCCGGGTTGAAAAAATGAAATACATTGAGCCCTATGGGACCTAATTTTTCAAACATTTTTTAAGCGGATTTAAAATTCACAAATTGCTTCGAAAATTTTAAATAATATTCAAATTTCTCCATAAAATATATGAAAAAAAATTCAGCGAAATATATTTAGTAGTTTTTTAAATAAAAATTAAAATAATAGTTACACCTCTTATATGAAGCGATCACGTGACCATGATATGAAAAGATCACATGACCCACTTCAAAATGATATATGGCATCCATCTTGTCTCAAAATCGTGATTTTTAAAGTTCTTTTTAATTCATATTGAGTGTTGTATCCGTCCTAAAACCACTTTATTTTTGCTTAAATTCTGTGCATCTACATACTGAAACAACACAATTACAATATATTTGAGTTTAAATGATCATCCAAATTTGATTATTTTTACAACGAAGCCTATTTTTCACTTATGTAAAATGTAAACAGCAAAATATGTAGAATGAGTTGTATTAGAATTGCTGTATTTCTTTAACACAAAATTATTTAGCCCATGGAGTCTGCAGCTGATATGAATGAAATATTCATTGATTTTACAAAGAGAAGGACGATTTTTTTCTATGAAGTTTTAAGCATAGAGTTTAATTACTTGTAGCTCCATGGTCTTAATTTTTAAATAAAATAAATTATTATAGTATTTTGATGAATGAAATGAATGGGAAAATGTTATGAATGAAATGCTGTTTTTATAGAGAGATCCTGGCGTGTTATTTTTTCTATGACGTCATTTGAATGAATTTTAGTTGTTTGAAGTTTTTAAATATAATAACGATGAAGTTTTTAAATATAATAAATTATCGTAGTATTACGATAATTTTAAAAATATTACCGAGGAATGTATCGCATTTTAGAGATGTTTAAACCAGGCAATTTATATTTCAATGCCGTCATTTGAATGAAGTTCATTTTTTTTAATGAAGGTTTAAGTTTTCAAATATAATAAATTAATGTAGTATTGCGATAAGTTTTAAAATATTACCGAGGACTGTATTGCATTTTAGACTTGTTTAAATAAAATTGCATTGAAGTTGGAAAGTGTTTCGTAATCAATGCTTTAAGCATGATTGATCTTTCTTGTATTTATTTGATTTTTATCTCGTTATATTTGAAAACTTAAAAACTTCATCGAAAAAAATGAACTTCATTCAAATGACGGCATTGAAATATAAATTGTCTGGTTTAAACATCTCTAAAATGCGATACAGTTCTTGGTAATAATTTTAATATTATCATAATATTACAATAATTTATTATATTTGAAAACTCCATCGAAACAAATGAATTTTATTCAAATGACGGCATCGAAATATAAAGTGCCTGGCTCTCTCTATAAAAGCAGCATTTCATTCATCACAATACTATTATAATTTATTTTATTTAAAAACTTAAAACCATGGAGATACAAGTAATTTTACTCTATGCTTAAAACTTCATCGAAAAAATCGTCTTCAACTCTGTGTAAAATCAATGAATGTTTCATTCATATCAGCTATATTGCAGACTCCATGAGCTAAATAATTTTGCGTTAGAGAAATGCAGCAATTCTTATATAACTCATTCTACATATTTTGCTGTTTACATTCTCCATGAGTAAAAATTGGGCTTCGTTGTAGAAATAATCAAAGTTTGATGATCATTTAAACTCAAATATATTGTAATTGCGTTGTTTCAGTATGTAGAAGCACAGATTTTAAGCAAAAATAAAGCGGTTTTAGGACGGATACAGTACTAAATATGAATTAAAAAGAACTTATATTAATCACGATTTTGATGCAAGATGGATCCCATATTTTATTTTAAAGTTGGTCACGTGATCTCTTCATACAAAGGGTGTAATTATTATTTTAATTTTTAAAAACTACTGAATATAGTTTGCTGAAATTTTTTTTATATATTTTATGGGATAATTTGAATATTTCCTAGAATTTTCGAAGCAATTTGTGAATTTTAAATTCGTTTAAAAAATGTTTGAAAAATTATTTTTCATAGGGCTCAATGTATTTCATTTTTTCAACCCGGGTTCAATACAAAACTGATTGGGTGATATTATTCATTTATATTCCCATAGGTCACACAGACCGTTTGAACAACATACTAAAATTTCATTTTGATAAAGTCATTTTTACGGCAGTTATCGTGCTAACGGACAGACAGACAGAATGAACAAAGTCATAAACACTTTTCAACTATGTTATAAAGTGTTAAAAATGGTTGATAAGTATTCAAGGATGCTCAAAACGTGTAGATCCATAAAAATCCAAAGCTCGGGAGTTTTGACCACATCATAATTTTCTCTATACATTACTACATATAGTAGACAAAGTAAAAATAGAACGTCTTGATCAAAGACAGTGTCTTTTGCATCAATCGATTAGTCACCATGAAAACTCCCCTAGAATTAAAGTTTTCATTTTCTTGATAGAAACTTAACATTTAGCAGTAAAAGCGGTACTGTAATGCTAATTTGTCTCAAAAGATTTTACCTATCTCGGTGAAAATTTTACCAGTTAAAATAGTTTTTGCTTTTGTATGACCCGGAGCAAATCAAGTGTGTATGTCGTACATTGTAAAACCAGGATTTTCTTCGCATTTGGACGTCTGTATGGATAATTAAGGTTTTATATTCCCATTGTGTCTAACTCCATTACTGTATTACTCATGTCAAGTTATCTTGGGCACTTAATTTGGTCTGAATCAGAAAAAAAGGGGGGGGGGGGGAGGGCGTGGGAATTTTTACATAAACTTGTTTACATGATAATGAAAAGAAATTGTCCCCTTCCAGATGACTTCAATTTTCACGGAGTACATTCGACTGGGCCGTTCAAAGTGTTCCAGTTAAAATCGCGATTTCACTTTTCTTTCATGGACAAACTAAAACACACTCAATCCCATTCCGATATCGGAGATGTATTAGTTTTCATACTACAGAAATACATAAGCTACCAAGCCTTTTCACTGTCGTTTGGCTTTATTTGTTGTTTCAGCATATTCATCACAATCAGCATAATCTTTTTAGCTAATTTTCACGATTATAATTACAATACTTGAAATAGAAATCAACTTTTACCCTCCTTTTCTCGTACAAATAGCTTATACTTCAATAATCTTGAACCGGTAGAACTTATATTTAATTCTTTTCCAACTTCTTAAAATTACTGAACTATGAAAATAGTTTTAAAAAATACTTTTTTACAAGTTTGATAGGTTTGCTGATCTAGTGTTATTTGTTTTGCTGTTTGTATTTCTACTAGTTGTTTCTAGTCTATTTTGTTCTGCCACTAGTTATAAATTTTACGCTAGCGTGCTGCCAGTTTCACGGGGATCTGTAGACTCGTTAGGCTCACCTAAAGTGCCTTTTTCCGATAAGATGAAATTGTACCTGTTGTAATAAATAAACTTTATTTTGCCACACATCAATATAAGTTCCTATAGTTCATTTTTAATTTTTCGTTTGTATTGTCACTCCTAATTCTAATGTTCAAAATATTAGATTTTTCATTTGACATGGAAGCTGAGACAGATCGAATAAGACGAAAACAAAGATTCTAGCTAGAGTGAAAGTGCTCGATAATTTTGATATATCACTCCTCCATTCAGTTAGTTCAGTGCATTTTTTTATTATTCGTGCATATAATTCATTTAATGCAATAACAATTTTTCTTTTTATTTAGCATATAATTTTTGTAACAAAACTATGAAAGATATAATAGAAGAAGAAATCAGAAATAAAATAAATAATTCGGAAACATATTTCACATTATAATGCAATCATCAGAATTTTTAAAATTTTGAAACTTACATTGTAAAAATGTTAAAAACATTCAGTGGATCATAAAAAAAAATCTGATGTGGGCACCACATGACTTTCCTTATATAATGCAATGAATTTACTACTTTTACAGTTAAAAAAATGTTATTCTTATAGTAGATACTTATATTGTTTCCAAGATATTGAATTTTCTTCAATTAGTCGTCATTTTCATTGATTTGGCGTCATTTTTATTAATTTGGCAGCAATTAAAAATGTCGCCAAATTGGCGACATTCCGCCAACTTCATCGCCAAAATCTCGCCAAGCGTTATGGAGAAGGAAATAAGTTATTCTTACAGCAGATAAATGACTATTGGCGTTCAAATACAAAAATATTACTCAAAGTATCTTTTTTCATGAATGGAACGAGCCAGAACCACAAGAATGATGTCACCAAATTTATCGCATGGTATTATATATGAAAACTGAACATGTTTCTCAATAGGAAATATATTTTTTTATTTTATATAATTTTTTGAAAAATGTGCAATATCTCGAAAACTGTTCATGTTAGCGTTCTAAAATTTTTGTCAATCGTTTTCTAATGAAAAATTACACAAGAAATGTCTATTTGCGTAACTTTATTAGCGGTTTTGATTTTTTGACGATTTTTTCAAAATTTCACTCGAAATTTTAGGGGGGTTCTGAACATTCGATTGCGTATAAAAACAATAGGCTTCCAGTGTTTACGGATTGTGACTTTTGTACCAAATTTCGTTCGAATCGGTCCATTCGTTCGTAAGTTATCGTCTCCACAGACTCATTAACACACACACACACACACAGACATCATTTCAAAAATGTTTGATTCGTGATCAGGGATGCTTGAAACGTGCTCTCTCGTCGAAAACTCGAATTCGAATTTTCGACCCCGTCACAATACTTTCCTTATACATTATGTATATAAGGAAAGTAAAAATATCAAAAGTTAAAGGTAAACTATTAAGCGTCCTGGCAAACTCCGCTATAGGTTGATTTCTTAATTTTTTTTTCTTTTTTTTTTTTTTTACCGTGGAAGGTTTAAATAAGTACAAGCCTATTTCTAAACATGGAGACAACATGCAAGTCACTCTCCACTTTTATCAACCATCGGAGAGAACCTGACAAAGCCAGATTAACTATTTCCTTAAGGTAACGAATAAAATGCTCCCCCCACCCTCACGAAAAGTCTTTTTCAGATCCATTAGAAGCCTCGGGTGACTTGGGAAAGAATCTTTGCATTCTTATAGTATCGATCACTGGACAGAACCTAATTAAGTTGGGTGTTCGACCTCCCCCCCCCCCCCCCCCGGTGGCAAATGGGGGGAAAAGATGTGTCAAAAAATATTTCCAGACCCCCCCGCTGTCGAAGGCATGTTTATGAGCTTATTTAGGGCATATTACGCCAACGTAGTATGCGGACCTGGATTACGTGCGACTGTGTAGTGAGTGACCTTTACTTTGCTTTCTCTTTTTCTAAAAAACTTTCTCTTTTTTTAAAAAAAAGCGACCTAGCTTATCGCCGGAAGCAGCTAGTAAAATCGATATTGCAGGAAAAATATTTAAACACTAAAAAATTTAGTAATTAAACTACATGTTATCCAGATGTACTAAAATTCCTTGTACTTTTGAAATTAACATAAAACACAATATATTAATAAGAAAGACTATATCAATTCAACCGTTAGATTTTTTTTAAGCAAATAGTAATAACTTTATTCAAAGTTAAATTTATAATGTATTTCAAAGCAAAGATCTGAGAAAAAAAAAAAAGCTGCAAGTACCCTACTATTGATTTATTTCATAAATTCGTTTATCCGGTTTATAGAATAAACACCCGCTGCAGAGTACACAAACTCGCTATGGATGGCGTTTTTTCATCTACCATTAACAGCAATTCAGATCAAAAACTTCGTCAAATGCACTCTGTTGACAGGTGTTTACAACCAAGAAAACATCTGTGTACGAAATGTCTTTCTGCGTTAGGAAAAGTGCCGAAAGCAAATCTTAGTTAAACCAATCAAACGCTGTTGATTTAGAGCATCTTTGTAACCTCTTAATAATTATACGTAGATTATTTTAAAGTTTTGAACAGGAATACGTTGTTATTTTACTTTTTCACAGAACGATTTTCTGTAAATAAACAGCTTTTACTTATTAAATACATAAAAGTAGTGTTAAAACAGAAAAATGATGTATCATTTTTCTATTTATCTCAACATACTCTTAATATTGAAAAGTTGCAGGATATATTTTTTTTTTTACAAATATATTTACAGTGTACATTATTATTGTTTACTAAGAATATATCTGTTCTTCGTACGGAATATATAATATAAAGAAACTTAAAATTTACAATTATGTGCAAATTGCTATAGTATTCTAAATAAAATTGTTATTCAAAATATTCTATTAAAATATTTAATTTAATTCTCCCCAAAAGAAGTTTATGCATCTCCGTTTTGTCTGAATAAAATTATCTTCATAGGCAGATCTAAAGAATAAAACATTCTGGTCTACTTCTAAACAAATTCTACTTCTATACAAATTCAGAAAAATATGAAATTGGATTAATATAAGCTCAAATGAAATCGCTATGAAATTGGATCAACATATGCCAAAATGGCGACGCTAAAATCATAAGATATACCCGCACCAATTTTATTCTGTTTTAACAATTAACTAAACGTAATATATAAGAAAAATCTTTGCCAAAATAAAACAGATGACTTACGAAATTGAAAATATCAGTAATCCCCGTAAACTTTCAACTCGAAAGTCGTAGTTGATATAATCCAATCCAAAATGCTGTATAAACTCATTGGGTTTAATTATTGGGTCTGCAGTATAAAATCATTGGGTTTAATTCTATCGCTTAACAACTTATCATTTTCTTCAAATAAATTTGTGGAAAAAAAAAATCATCTACATAATACTATCTCTATGTGAGGTTCGTTTTTAACACTTTCCAACATAGTTGAAAAGTGTTTCTGTCTGTCTGTCCGTTCGCACGATAACTGCCGTAAAATTGACTTTATCAAAATGAAATTTTAGTATGTTGTTGAGAAAGTCTGTGGAACATATGGGAATATAAATGAATAATATCACCCAATTAGTTTTGGATTGAACCCGGGTTGAAAAAATGAAATACATTGAACCCTGTGAGATTTTTCAAGCATTTTTTAAGCGAAGTTAAAATGCACAAATTGCTTTTAAAATTTTAAGAAATATTCAAGTTATCACGTAAGATGTGTAAAAAACGTTCAGCAAAATATGTTAATTAGTTTAAAAAAAAAAAAAGGAAATACTGATTACACCCATGATATATGAAGAGATCACGTGACTCATTCCAAAATAAAATATGGAATCCATTTCTTCCACTGTGCAAAGATCGTGATGTTTTTTTCGACCCTGATCGTCCGACCTACCCGCAGGTGTAAGGTATTTGTTTGGACAGCCGGAAAGTGCCACCCAATTTAGTCCGGAACTCAGTGGGGAAGGTATCCACAGGAATCTTATCCTCCTTCCCCTACCACCAACCTGTCAGATATTTAAACGACTTACGAACCCACATATTTAACATACTCGTACTCCGCATGAACACGGAGACAGTTTGTGAACTCGTGTCGTCTAAGTACAATCCCCGTACACTAACCACTGGACTGCTTTACCCCGTAGATTGTGATGTTAAAAATCGTATAAATTTATATTATTATATTAAATTTATATTTAGTGTTGCATCCGTTATAAAACCGCTTTATTTTTGTATATTATCTGTGTATCTAAATTCTGTGCCAACGCAGTTAAAATATTTTTTATTTTAAATGATCACTAAACTTTGATTATTTCTACAACGAAGCCCAATTTTAACGTATGCAGAATGCAAACAAATCAAGCGATTGTAAGGTGAGTTGTATAAGAATTGCCGAATTTTTTCTACGCAAAATTATTTTGCTCTGGAGTCTGGAATATAAGTGATGTGAGAGGAATATTAATTGATTTTACATAGAGAGGCAGACGATTTTCATTTCGATGAAGTTTTAAATTTTAAAGTATAATAAATTACTGTAGTACTGTGATAAAATAAAAAATATCGGCGCTGAATGTAATCGCAGTTTAGAGATGTTTAAATAAAATTGCATTTCAGTTCGAAAGTGTTTCATAATCAGTGATGTATGCATGATTGATCTTTCTTGTTTATTAATATATCGACGACCCGTGGTTCCAGAGACTCGAATCATGGACTAAATTTTAAGTGAGCCTATTCGAAGGCTACCTACAAAATTTTATGAAATTTGGTGCAATTGTTCTCCCGTTATAATGAGACAAACACACCGTACAGTTAAATTTTCTTTAATTGGATTCCGACTTCTTATGCTATTTACTGCTTACTTACAACTTAACTGCTTCCACAGAATTTTCTTTTATCGTTATTTTATTGTGTAAATTCTCAGTATATACGTTACGGTCAATGCGATTAATCAGTTATTATTAATAACTGGCTATTATTAATACTAACCAAATAAACCGGTTAAAGTGAATAATTTATGAGAATTTATCACATGAATCGGTTGTTATTCATAATTACCAATGAAGTTTGGTCAATGTAATAATTTTCAACGCGTTTAGCTTGAGATTTCCATTTATTGTATTTGTAATGTAATTTGTTTGCAATTTTTTGTCGCCTTAAAGTGTTTGTGTGTAATTAAAATTGTTTGTTGTAATAAATAATGAGTGTATCTTATAAATAACAGTAATCATTATTATTAAACATTTTTTACATTGACCAAATTCCATTGCTAACTAAACTGTTAATGTATGTAATATCATACTCTTCCTATCGCATGACATAAAAATTACGTTAGAGGTTACAATAAATTATGCTTAATTAATCACAATGACCAAACTTCATTGGTAATTATTAATATTTACCGGTAAATGTGATTAATATGCAATGTTTATAACAGCAAAAATTAAGCACACATCCACAACAGAAGGTCTTTATTTTACTTCCTATAAGACGTACAAAAGTTTTAAAAAAAGGGCATCCGTTTAGCAGAACATGCTCGGGATGTCAGGGATAGTAAACTTTCTACGGCTCTTGCTCAATTTGTTGTTAAAGATAATTTTCAGCCTCTTTTTGAAAAGACTTTCCTTTTGATGCGTTGTAATAACCCTCGTGATAGTCTCCTTTTTGAATTCCTTTTTATTTATATTTACCGCGAGTCCGTTTGTAATTTTGACCATGTTATGAATTTGAGTTACGCTTGGCGACTCATTCTCGAATCCATGCAATTCAAGTCTCTGCAAAGTTATCTTTGACGTCTTCATCTTTGGGATTATGCTTGATTGCCACCCCCCTTTTTTCGATTTCTGTAATTAAATTGTAATTTAATATGCTGCTCTTTTGTTGTTAAAATTTTTGAAACTCTAAAAAAAATAGTTTACGGTTTATCCTTGTCTAAACGTAGATTCTTTTGTAAATTGTATTTATGCAAATTTTGTCGCTATATCTGGTCTATATATGAACGATTCAATTTTATTTCCGTGTAGCCACTGATGAAGAGCGTACTTATGCTCGAAAGCGCTCTGGCCTTTTTTAAAAACTTTTGTACGTCTTATAGGAAGTAAAATAAAGACCTTCTGTTGTGGATGTGTGCTTAATTTTTGCTATTATAATATCAGACGTGATGCCAAGTTATTTATTAATGTTTATCACATTTAGCAAAAGACGTGGTTCTTATTAATAATAACTGGATTTTTTACTTTAACCGTAACATATATATACTATGAATCTTCTGTAAACACTGTCCTTAAAAATGATCGTAAAAATTGGATATTGATTGATAATTCATACAAAATGTATGCTTTGCAAATACTTCGTTGTATTGTAATCGACTCTATCGCGTGTTTGTATAGACGCGTGTTTATGCGAAGTTTTTTTCTAGCATCTTGTGGATATTTCGATATATGATCGATAGGCGATAAAAATGGATATTGAGCTTTTTTCCCCGAAAAACCCGAAGTTTTTTTCATTTCCTTACTTTCACTCGATATATCTTCGAAACTAAAAAAAGATGGATATAAATAGTAAGTGACGAAAGGTAGTATCACAATCTATATTTACTTTTTATTTAAATTTTATTTAAATTATTATTTAAATTTTTTATTCTTAAATCTCGAAAACTAAAAGTTATGAACAAAAACTAATAGTTATTAACAAAACTAGCTATGAACAGAAAGTAAGAATTTGTAGCATTTACCCGAGAAAGCCCTACAAGTGTGTATAATGGGATTTTGGATCAAGCTATATACAGGGTGTCCAGAAAGTTCCGGAATGGCGCAATATCTCGAGAAATACACTTCGGATCAAAAAATAAAAAAACACGTATTCAATATTTTTAGAAAATCTATCCAATGATACCAAAATTGACCCCCTCCCCCCCAAGAGGGGGGGAGGGGGTTGGGCAACTTTGAAATTTTCAATGGGAACCCCCATTTTTTATTGCAGATTTGGATTCTCCAGAAAAAATTACATACATTTGACCTACAATTTTTGATTTTTGCTCCCACAAACGGCGCTATAATCGAGAAAAACGGAAGTGGGGAACAAGTTTAAAAATGGGAATGTCTCGGGAAATACACTTCGGATAGAAAAATAAAAAATTACGTGTTCAATATTTTCAAAAAAAAAACTATCCAATGATGCTAAAATTGACCCCCCTTCCCCCCGCTAACCGTTGACTTCAGCCCTCGACCGTTCACTTCAGCGACAACACTTTTTCTTTTAAATTATATGTACATCTGATGGATGTTTTAATAAAATGACGTTTCGAATCTAATGATTTGTCATTAATTTATTATTTAAATCGATTTGAAGATATGACGTGTCCCCGCCATTACTATACCTAGCAATATAGTTTAAAAGTAATAAATATTTAAATATTAAACAAAATTTGCGGGAAACCAGCACATGTAATAGAAGGGAAAATATATTGTGCTCTTTTAGATTGAATTTATTTAGTTTGAGTTTTGCATTGTTATTTTATAGTTTTTGTCACTTAATACTATAACTGTTAAACGTACGCAAAGTATTGTATTGAATTGTTACATTAAAAACCAAAAGAGATTATTCGAATGTTAATAGCAATATTGACGCTATTAACATTATCGATATGAATTTGGATTAAATTTCTGAAGCTGCATGTCAGACAAAGCCACTGGAACCGGATCATGGAGAAGAAGAAAGTACTTCTTTATTTACGTATCAATCATGCATAAAGCATTGATTATGAAACACTTTCCAATTGAAATGTAATTTTATTTAAACATCTCTAAAATGCGATACATTCAGCGCTGATATATTTTAAATTATAACAGTACTACAATAATTTATTATATTTGAGAGCTTAAAACTTCATCGAAAAAAAATGAACTTTATTCAAATGACGTCATCGAAATATAAATCGTCTGGCTCTCTATGTAAAAGCCATGAATATTTCATTCATATCACTTTTATTCCAGACTCCAGAGCTAAATAATTTTGCGTGAAAGAAAATTCAGCAATTCTTGTACAACTCGTCTTACAATCACTTGTTTACATTCTGCATCCATTAAAATAGGCTTCGTTGTAGAAATAATCAAAGTTTGATGATCATTTAAACTCAATATTGTAATTGCGTTGGCACAGAATATAGTTGCACAGAAAATAAGTAAAAATAAAATTGTTCTAAGACGGATGCAACACTAAATATAAATTTAAAAGAAATTTAAAAATCTCTATTTTTACGCTTTGAAAATAAGATGGATGCCATATTTTATTTTGAATTGGGTCACATGATCGCTTCATATAATATGGGTTGAAAACCCAGACCACACGGCAGACCCGAGGGCTTACTGCAGCTTTGTGTGTGGCCGGCATATAATATGGGTGTAATTATTATTTCAATTTTTATATAAAAAACTAACATATTGTGCTGAAATTTTTTTACACATGTTATGTGATAACTTGATTAATTCCTAAAATTTTCGAAGCAGTTTGTGAATTATAATTTTGCTTAAAAAATGTTTGAAAAAATTAGGTCCCATAGGGTTTAATGTATTTCAGTTTTTCAACTTGGGTTTAACCCAGAACTAATGGGGTGATATTATTCATATACATTCCCATATGTCCCACAGACCGTCTCAACCACGTATTGAAATTTCAGTTTGACAAAGTCATTTTTACGGCATTTATCGTGCAAACGGACAGACAGACAGACAGACAAAATGAACAAGTCCATAAACACTTTGCAGCTATGCTGGAAAGTATTAAAGACTCGATCAACTCTGAAAGAACAAACATTTAATTCAGAGGATAATTTAAATATTTTGAAAAAGTTATGGAAACCTGAACCAAATTTTAAATTTCTTGTAAACTGTGCTAGTGCTGCAGATCATAACCGAAGTTTATAATATAAAGGGTTTATAAAATTTACGTGGCTTGTGTATTCTTAAGTTGAAAATAAAGCGGATTGTAAATAATGTGTTTTTTACACATACTAATGTTGGAAAAATTCCTAGTTTAGAGTTCCAAGACAGTTAGTTACACAAGATTATAATATCTGGTAAAATGCTATTGGAAGAATTTACTTCTTTCGTAGTGAGAAAATGACGAACAAACAGATACACGGCACAGTGTTTGTAACGTTGAATTGTAAATTTTTTCCCCTTTTCCAGATGACAACCTGTAAAACTATTTCTTACTCAATTAACTTATTTCACGCAATTCTAAATTAAGAATTATCAATATAAATAGCATCAAATATAGTCCATATGTGTTCAATATAGTCCATATAAAAATATTTTAATATTAAATTGATCAATTAGGGGTCATTTTCATTAATTTGGCGTCATTTCTGCAATTTTAACGATATTTTTGTCAATCTAGGGTTAAATATAGTCAACTTATCGATATTTTATTTGATTATTTGCCAAGTTGCCGATATTTCACTAGATTACTCGCTAAGTTCGCCAGATGTATCGTCAAGTGTTACAAGCAAACAGAGAGAAGCGCATTTCTTATATAATGTATGCCCGTTATATGGCGGAATTAACAATTTGCAAAATATTGCCTCCTATTTCGCATCATTTTGATCAATTTAGTGGCATTTTTATCAATTTAGCGACATTTTCGTCAAACTGGCAACATTTAAAAGAGTTGCGAAGTTAGCGACATCCCGCCAAATTTTTCTCCAAGCATTACGGACGGACGGAGAAATTGATTATTCTTATAGTTGTTTCTTATGTTCTTTCTAAGATATTGAATTTTCATTAATTTGTCGTCATTTTAATTGATTTACCGTCATTTCTTATTAAATTAACAACATTTCAAAACTCGCCAACTTGATGATATACCATCTAAATTCGTCGCCAGAATTTTGTCAAGCTTACAGACGGAGAAGTAGGTTATTCTTATAGTAGATTCTTGTATTCTTTCCAAGATATTGAATTTTCATCAATCAATCGTCATTTTCATTTATCAATTTGGCGAAATTTTCGTTAATTTGGCTACATTCAAAAGAAGTTGCTAATTGGGCAATATTCTGTCAAATTTGTTGCCAATATTTTTCTAAGCTTTATGGACAAGAAATAAGTTATTCTTATAGTAGGTAAATGACTATTGGCGTCTTAAAAAAAAACAAAGCAAAAAAAAAACTATTACCCAAAGTATATTCTCTCGTGAACGGAACAAGCTAGATCCACGAAAATGATGTTAACAAATTTGTCGCATAACATGAAAAGTGACCATATTTTACAATAGCTAATATTTTTTAATTATGTGATTTTTTGATAATATTATTTGAAAAATGTGCAATATCTCGAGAACAGTTCATGCTAGCGTTCTAATTTTAATTTTATATGTTAATCATTTTCTAATGAAAAATTACATAAAAACTGATTTATTTACTTAACTATATCGAAGATGTTGATTTTTTGATGATTTTTTTAAAATTTCATTTGAAAATTTAGAGATGTTCTGTACATTTAATTGCGTTAGGCTTCCAGTATTCAGTGATTGCAATTTTTGTGTTCGAATCGTTCGTTCTTGAGATATCGTCTCCACGCACACATGCACACAGACATCACTTCAGAAACGTTTGATTCGTGTTCACGAATACTTGAAACGTGCTCTCTTGTCGTAAAGTCGAATTCAAATTTTCGACCCCGTCACAATATTTTCTTTATACTATGTATATAAGGAAAGTAAATATGCACCCAGCTGTGCTTTAGAAATCCGAATAAAGCTGCTCGGTAGGAAAGAAAAATGTTTCTCTTGCTACATAAAGAATTTATCAAGTAAATTTTCATTAATGTTTGCAGCTCTATGATGTGACTGAATTTACGTTTTCTGGCGCTCAAGGGCTCTTTTAATGTACACCAGGACCAATTTGACCTGAAACTGAAGCTTAAAGTAGCTTCGGGGTCATATATACATAGCTCTCCATTCGTCATTGGAATTCAAATCCGGCTCTTATATGGATCTAAAAGCCAGGGAGTAACCCGTTTAGTTACAGGTGGGTCTTGTAGCTTACGTAAATTACCTCATTGGAAGAATACAGGGTGTCCCAAAAAGATTGAAACGCGCTTTAATTCTTTACCTGTTGGAGATAAGTGGGCAATGTAAATAGCAGAAATGTTGAAAGTAAGGTAGGAAATAAGACTACATTAATGAAATAGTCCTCCCATTCATTTTCAAAAAGTTGCACTTTTTAAATTTTTATACGACCCCCTTTGACAAATTTGGTCAATTAGAAAATTTTTATTTTTAAAGCAGCAAGATCATTAAAAAAACCCGCATATCTGTATCTTTAAAATTGAGCGAGTTATATTTAATTGAACATTGTTAATGGGGACCAGATATCAAATCAGAAATGTAAATTTGTGACATATCACAAAAAAGATAAAACTGGATGATAATACATAGAAGACGTGGCGAGTACCAACTGCTTTATATGATCTCTGTCTGTGTAATGCTTTATTTAGATGCATTTGTGATAAAAAAAAAAATTTGACACATATTAACGTATTTTTGATCTAAACAATTTCCATCGTCAATTTGTTTAAATTTGTTTATGATCCCTATTTTCAGTGATGAAATAACCTTTCACATGGTACGGAAAAGTGGCATAAGTCAGATTTTTTCCTTTATCATAATTCAGTTGATTTTAAAGATACAGATATGCGGTTTTTTTAATGATCTTGTTGCATTAAAAATAAAAATTTTCTGATTGACCAAATTTGTCTAAGTGGGTCGTATAAAATTTTAAAAAGTGTAACTTTTTGAAAATGAATGGGAGGATTATTTCATTAACGTAGTCTTATTTACTACCTTACTTTCAACATTTTTGCAATTTACATTGCCCACTTACAGGGCCCCTCCAACAGGTAAAGAATTAAAAGCACGTTTCAATCTTTTTGGGACACCCTATATTGTAGTATGTGATTGCAACTTTAGGAAATCTCTTGTTCAAAGAAATCATTGCTTTTCTAAAAATTTCGTTACCTGTAAAAAAAAAAAAAATCTTTACGGTGAAATGTTTTACGGTGTTTTCTTGCAGAATAAAATATGGCTGTACATCTGTGTTGTTTGTAGCGGAAAATAGAAGAGACGGATTATTGTGAAAATCGGTACAGAAGTACTTCAGGTCCCCGGAAAATTGCTCAGCGAGATTTTTTAATAATCGAATTAGTTTAAAAGCTTTGAACTTTTAAAGGTGAAATGAGGCCGAATATTGGCTATTTTTAATAATTTTATTCAGAAGACAATACACTGTTTGAACGCGAGCATTCTATTTCGCAGGTGTTGGTTTTGCGAACGATGTCTCTTTCAGGTATTCGGTTTAGATATTGAGTATTATTAAATCTCCAATTTTCTAATTTAGTGGGCTTTAAAAATATTTTTTTAATTTTTGGAATGAAGAATTATTTCAATATTTGTGTGTTCTGAGAATTTGACTTAAATCGAATTGAACATAAACTTGTTAAAATAGCATATAAAAATTTATTTTTACTTTCGGCTTCAAAATCAATTTATTTATCGAGGCATAATGATGATTAATTAAAAATGCTTGCAACTGGAAACCGGAGTTTCCGTTAAATGTCGGTCGAGATTTTCAGTAGCAGCTGTTACAACAGTCAGATGCCATGGTTGCCAATGTGAAAAACGGAGCGCTGGAATGGTTTGGGTTCAAAACAGGGGACTTGGAAATTGGGTGGTGTTATCTCTATAAGCATTATTTACGAAGCGGATACATATTTAAAACCCGGGCAATTCGTTCTAGTGCATTCATAAAAAACTGTTTCAAACACCGAGGTTTTTTTTTTCCTTTTTATCATTCAGACAATGTGAGAAAATTGTACACTAAACCTCGAAATATTTCAAATCTTTCTACTCCCACACAGATTTTAAAGCTAATTTTATAAATGTAGAACACCCGAGTTTGCCGTTTAAAAATTTTTCCGGCTTTCTGCGAGGTGTATGTCTAAAATATTTTATAAAAATCAAGGTGTTAAAATATACTTTTAATTGTAATTTGCGCAATGATGTAAGATATCGAGCAGTCACACTGAACGAAAAGAGCTTTGAATCCTTTGACTCTTCATTTATAAAACTGCGACTTTAAGCATATCTTTCGTAATTTTCAAACTGTATACGTTTTTTTTTGTTCTAATAAGCGACGCTAACAAACCCAAATCAGATTAAAGAAATCTTCGGCTCTTAAGTAATTTTCTATTATATCAAACTGCCGAACGACATTTCCATTGTCTTTTTACGTGGTGTCTTCTGTTTGCGCCCCCGACGATTTTAATTCCTTCCATTTGAAAGTTTTCGCCACCGAAGTTCAAAAGCATTAAAATTCACGGGCGCTCGTTCGTTAACGTTGGCGCATTACTGATTGAGAAATCGTTGAAAGGGCTAATGCACGCATGCCGAATGGAAGCGGACATTTTTAAATGGCTTTCACTTAGTAGACGTAAAAAATTTTTCCGTCTGCTGATAATTTCTATTCGTTGGAAAAAATGAAAAGTTCTAATCTATGCTTTTGACGATGAGTAATCCCCGCCGTTTGATCAACTACAAATGTTTCTTCCGACGGATTAAAAATTTTCCAAATGGCGTAAATCCAAGTTAGTTATTTTAGAAATTAACGGCAGACTTTTGTCTTTAGAACTAAAGCAGTGCGTGAACATTTCTTGAGTAATTTTGTTTTGTTGTAGGAATTTAGAGTAGTTTCTATTGAAAGCTTAGTTAACTTTTGTTCCATTGCTATAGAAGTTTCTCTCTTCTAAAGCGGTGAACAAAAATGCCAACCTCGCTTTTGGAAAATTAATAGAAATTCATAATAAGAGGTTTGCGCTGCTTTATTTAAAGCCCGACGGACATAAATGAAAACTGTGTATTCACTGCAAAATTCTAAACCAGATTACCACCCCTTGTTTATTACTCGAAATAAAAGGCGTTTACTTTTCAATTCGCCTTCTCCCGTTTCGACTGGGAGGGACGAGAGCGGTTTTTCTCCAGTTTCCAGAGCTACCTTTATTTTACACTTTAAAATTAATACATTTTGATCCAAAGTAAATTCCTTACGAGTTGGGTTCCTCATTCTTTGTTCCCTCTGTACCGTCTTTTTGCTGCTGATTTCTGATCATGTGTTCCCGATGCGAATGTAATTGAGTGTCATCGCTTTTGGATACTTGCGTAAGCTGTTGTCTCTTTGAAAAATCGCATTGTCTTTGACTTCAGGTACTTTTGTAACATTTTCTTCTCCTTGGTATTTGCTGGCGCATACGTATCAAGTACAGCGCTTTTTCTCTTCCAAATTTAGGTTTGTTAAAGAAGCTCTTTCGTTTGGCACATGCAATAAGCTCACGTCTGTTTCCGTTTCGCTGACAGGATTTGACATTTTCTTGATGTCGTGGTGTAGACAGTTTGTGAAAGCAACCCAGCGCATGTACATCTTGTTTATACTTTGTAATGCCTCTTAGACCAGCAAATCTCTTTCATTGGAAACTGCGCGGATTTCGAATCTGGTTATTAGTTTCATTCCAGAGGTGAATATTTAATTCTGGAGTGCTTTTCAATCGCCCTTCCATCTACAAGGTATTAGTTTCTACTTATCACAGAATTCTGATTCTCACCTCGCGAGTTTCGTTAAAATATAGGATTTCTGAACAAGTAAAGAGTATTTTCTAGCTAACACTTTTCCTGGTACTCAGTTAGTTCTTTCGTTTCTAACGAATATGCGACTCTTTTGACATATATTTAATTTGCAAACTTTGAAATTGTTATAATTTAGGAACGCTCTTCCAGTGCACATAACAGCATTCACTGACCGGTTTCGCGCCAATGCGCTCGCCATCATAATAGCTGATATTTGCAATAACAGCAATAAAATTTGCTATCTTCTATAATTTTGCTAACTTATGGAAGTTAAAAACGGCCACAGCGTGCGTATGCTATATTTATCCTGTATGTAACTTGTTGATTTTAAAAATGAGTTATTTCAAATTCATTTTTTTATTTGACGTTTATTTCATACAGGGCAAGTATGCGGTTTTTAGATGATTTGTTAAGATGACATTTTTGAAAAATATACTTTTATGTTCTTTTTGTGGTGTTAGTGAATTGCCATTGACTAATGAAAAAAACGATTAGAATGAATGATAGATAAAATTTTTCTTAGTATATTTTACTTTCCCTACAATGCATGGTAATGCATAGGGACAGTATTGGAATCATGTCAGAAATCGCAACTCGAGTTTTCGACGGATCTACATGTTTCCAGCATTCTAGAACCATAATTCTTTTTTATTTTTTAATGTGACGTCTGTGTGCGTGTGTCTATTTGTCTGCGCAATGCATGTATTTACTCTAGCTGAGAAACTAATTGACTATATTTCTTG